>JASDDO010000014.1:508234304-508762037 GCA_030015575.1 Agapanthus africanus
ATTCCGAAATAAGGTATTTGATCTTGGTTTTTGGCTTACTTGGACTTGTGCATATCTTTAGATATGATACAAATCTAAGTGCCTGTCACATCCAAACTTGGGTCGTGACAAAGTTGGTATCAGAGCTTAGGAGTAACCTTACGGAATTCAGTAAGGGATTTAAATAGGTTGAGGTAAGTCCGAGAGTTAGGATGACCTTTGGTTTGATGGAGTAGGTGAATTAGGACGAATACAGTACCGTACGTATGTTCCGCGGCATATTTACGTTATCGTATTCAGCCTAACTAACCTTAGGGTGTGTATCTTGATCTATTCTTCCGTTGTTTGTCCGTTATTGATTGCTTCTGTTCCCACACCTTATCAACTCCCGTTTTTGCTCCAGTCACTATGTCATCAACGTCTACGGGAACTCAGACTACCGCTGTTAGAGATGATATAGAAGCAGACTCATCTGACACGGGGATAAATTTGGGCAGGGTGCCTATTTTTCAGGGACCGATTGATCCACCCTATATTGATCATATAGCTAGGATGGAGACAAATGTTCAAGAGATGCGCCGAATGATTGGAGTCTTGCTAGAGAATAGTCGAGCACAAGGGTCGATCATTACTCCACGTGCAGTTCTTCAGAGACCAAGGCAAAGTCGTAATAATATCTCAGTACTAAGACGTATTCGTAGAGGCCGTGGCAGGTTATGTATGGATCAGTTCCACCATTTGTACCCACATGTTCTGCAGCCCGTGCAAAAATGTTTTGGTTGTGGGTGTCCATATCACTTTTATAGGGATTGTCCTGTGAGGCGACAAGATGAGACATCAGTCTCACATATGACTTCACCATCTCCTCCAAGTACATTACCTCCTAACCCCGTTGTCGTTCCATGCCAGGTCAACGCCTATGGAGGCCGGGGTCATAACGGTCGTAATTCGAGAGGACGGGAGGTCGAGGCAGAATTATTTCAGACCGAAGTTTTGATCAAGAATTGACTCAGGGACAGAGGTTTAGTTCATACCCAATAGGACAGGGATCTCCATATGCATGTTTTAATTGCGGGCGTCTGGGGCACTTAAACAGACAGTGTACACGCCCAGGTGGAACTGTTGTTTCGCAGGCTGTTTTACCACCTCCACTTTTGTCGTCAACAGAGTTAATTCCTCCGCCAGGTAACTTTCTGCGCCAGACAGTGGCACCCCGAGGTCGAAGTTATGCAGGACGCTTTCAGAAAGGCCGAGGAAATAGAGGTAGAGGACGACTAGGTGCGGGCAGAGGCCAGGCATGCGTTCTTACACCGACTTCACGGAATGCCAGGCATCCACTGCAGTAATGACAGGTATTTTTGTGATATATTCCTTAGATACGCATATTTTGATTGATTCCAATTCTACGTAATTATAGGTAGCTTCGCGTTTTGTATATTAGGGAGAGAATTGTATACTTGAATTAGTTACCGCACGTTATGATTACTCCTATAGGAAGTTCTTAATAGCCTGATATGTATAAGTTATGATAGAAATTTAGTAGTGGATTTGAGTCTACTAGGTGTAGTAGTTCTGATATACTTCCTAGTAGGTTGGATTGGCACCTTGTCATGCCTATGTAGATTGGCGGGAAAAAGGGGCGATAGATTTTGTTCTCCTGATGAACCGGTCTTGTTAGATAGAGGACTTGTTCGTCCCAGTGTTTCACCGTGGGGAGCTCCTGTCTTAATTGTGAAGAAGAAGGACGGTAGTATGAGATGTACATTGACTACCGACGGCTGAATCGCATCACTGTGCGAAACAGGTATCAATTACCACGAATAGATGACTTGTTTGATCGGTTGCAAGGAGCCGGATTTTTTCTCTAAGATTGACTTGAGGTCAGGATATCATCAGTTGAGGGTTCGGAAGGACGATATTCCGAAGACGGCATTTCGTACGAGATATGGGCATTATAAATTTCTGGTGATGTCGTTCGGACTCACCAATGCTCCAGCAGCTTTTATGGATATGATGAACCGTATCTTTAGACCATTTATCGATCGGTTTATTATAGTATTCATAGATGATATTCTTGTATATTCTCGGAGTCAGACGGAGCATGAGCAGCATTTACGTATCACGTTGCAGACCTTGAAAGAGCATCAGTTGTATGCAAAGTTTTCTAAGTGTGCTTTTTGGCTCGATAGTGTGGAGTTCTTGGGTCACATAGTTACAAGAGAAGGTATATGTGTAGACCCAAAGAAGATTGAAGCGGTACAACACTGGCCCAGGCCTATGTCGGTTACGGAGGTTCGGAGTTTCTTAGGTCTGGCAGGTTATTATAGACGCTTCGTACAGAATTTTTCACGAATAGTGGCACCTTTGACAGGATTAACTAGGAAGGAAGTTCCATTTCAGTGGACAGATGCGTGTGAGCAGAATTTCCAACAGTTGAAGACGTGTTTAACGACTACACCGGTATTATCTTTACCTTCCGGGTCAGGGGGTTTCGTCGTGTATTGCGATGCTTCTAGAGTGGGCTTAGGCTATGTATTGATGCAACACGGCAAAGTTATAGCATATGCTTCTCGACAGTTGAAGAGGCATGAACAAAATTATCCCACTCATGATCTAGAGATGGCTGCTGTGGTATTCGCATTGAAGAATTGGATACATTACTTGTATGGAGAAACGTGTCAAATCTTCACAGATCATAAAAGCTTAAAGTGTATCTTTCAGCAGAAAGATCTGAATCTCAGGCAGCGTAGGTGGATGGAACTGGTGAAAGATTACGACTGTGAGATCTTGTACCATCCAGGAAAAGCAAATGTTGTGGCAGATGCCTTGAGTCGGAGGCCTGGAGGCAATTTATCTCATTTGAGCATTTTGCAGAGACAGTCTTCTACAGACTGGCAGATCTTATGTGATAGCCGTATATAGTTTGAGTTTACATAGGCAGGAGGTCAGTTGGCCCATGTTCGCACCAGACCTCAGCTATTGGATCGTATTCGAGATGCGCAGCCTACAGATACTCGCATGATGGAGATTATGGATCATGTTAGGCAGGGCAAGGAGACGGAGTTCGTGATTGATGATTATGGAGTGTTACGTTTTAGAACTCGTCTCTGTGTGCCAGATTCTGACGGATTGAGGCGTGAGATTTTGGAGGATGCCCACAGATCAGTATACAGTATTCATCCTGGTTCCACCAAAAATGTATCGTGAATTGAAGGAAAATTATTGGTGGGAAGGAATGAAGAAGGATGTTACGGATTTTTTTTTCGATGCTTGACTTGTCAGCAAGTTTAAGCAGAACACCAGAGGCCAGCCGGAGAGCTGCAACCCTTACCCATTCCAGAGTGGAAATGGGAACAGATTTCTATGGATTTTGTGGTGGGTCTACCCAGGACTAGCAGAGGGTATGATTCCATTGGGTGATTGCTGATAGATTGACGAAAACCGCTCATTTTCTTCCAGTAAAGACGACATATGGATTTGTTCAGTATGCACAGGTTTATATCGATAAGATTGTACGTCTACATGGATTGCCGACATGCATAGTGTCAGATCGAGGTACCCAGTTTACGAGCAGGCTATGGCAGAAACTTCAGGATGCTCTTGGTACACGACTTAGTTTCAGTACAACTTTCCACCCACAGACAGACGGTCAGTCGGAGTGGACCATTCAGATACTAGAGGATATGCAGCGGGCTTGTAGCCTAGATTTCGGTGGTAGAATTCTCTTATAACAACAGTTTTCAAGAGACGATCCAGATGGCACCCTTTGAAGCCTTATATGGAAGGGAATGTAGATCACCTGTTTGCTGGACAGAACTTAGTGAAAGTAGTATATTGGGACCGCAGATGGTACAGGAAACTACAGAGAAGATTCAATTGATACGAGATAGAATGAAAGCGGCTCAAAGCAGACAGAAGTCATACGCAGATCGAAGACGACGCAAATTTGAGTTTGATGTGGGAGATCATGTGTTCCTTCGAGTATTTCCAATGAAAGGTGTGATGCGCTTCGGGAAGAAAGGGAAGCTCATCCCCAGATATATTGGACCTTTCGAGATTTTAGAGAAAGTGGACGTTGTGGCTTATCGGTTAGCAATTCCACTTGGTTTTCCCGACGTACATCAGGTGTTTCAAGTTTCGATACTTCGCGGATATCTTCACGATCCATCTCATGCGATCCAGCATCAGACTCTACCGATTTAACCAGATCTATCCTTCACAGTGCAGTCAGTCGCTATTCTGGACAGACAAGCAAAGCAACTACGATCAAGGATACTGCCATCTGTTAAGGTTCTCTGGCAAGGAAGAGATCGCGAAGAGATTACATGGGAGACGGAGGACGCAATGCGAAAGAAATTTCTACATCTTTTCTTAGGTATATCTTGTAATTATTTTAAATTCGGGGACCGAATTTTCTTAAGGGGGGAATATTGTAACATTTAGGAAAAGCTAGAAACAAATAAAACTAATTAAATTAAGATTAAGCTGATAAATCACAAAATGGTTAAGATCAAATATGTCAATCTTCATAAGTTATATGTAATATAAATTAAATTAGAATGTTAGAATGTAATATAAATAAGTTAAAAGGGTTTTAATGAAAATTTTAGCTTCATTTTAAGAAAAGATGTGTTTTATAATAAGTAAGTTGTGAGGGGTTAAATTGTAAAGTCTAGGTTTTATGCAAATACAAGATTGTTGAGGGTTTAAGGGAAACAATAGATATTAATTCAATTCTGAAAACTAAATTAAAAACAAAACAAAAATTAAAGATAATCACAAACCACCTCATGCTTGCATGAGCACCCTTCAATCTCCACCTCCTACTTGCATGGAACATGCACATCCTAGCTCATGACACCTCCTCCTTCCCTTATCCCTTCCTCCTCCCAGACAAATAGCTCATTTTCAGTTTAATTTCAGAATCAAAACTGAAGGAAAAATCAAAAGAAAAGAAAAATAGAAGAGAAAGGAAGAACAAGAGGAAAGAGAAGAAGATGGAGCTTGTTCTTGGAGTTGATTCATCATCAAGCTAGGAGGGGTTGTTTAATCTTGGAGGGTCATTCCTACAGCAATATAGGAGGGTAAGATTCTTATTTACAGTAGGTTAATTGGCTCTGTAGATCAGTTAAAACAGTTTGAACATGTCACATAATATTGTTTTTTAGCTAAACTTATAGTCTGTTAGAATCTGCTATAATCTGGAACGTAAGTAAATAAATTCAACAGGGTCAAAATGATGTAGGTAACAAATAGAGTGAACCACAAGAAGACGGAGGCAGGGCGCCGGTTTTGGGCCGGCGACATAGGAGTTTTGGCCGGCGTCGCCGGCCATGTAGGAAGCAATTGGGGTTTTGGTTTTTGGGGTGTCTTCAGTACACAATTTGGACTAATTTGGTACTGTTGATTTAAATTAGTTTTACTACAGTTAAAATCTGGGATGTTATATCGGAAAAAGGGAATCGTAAAACGCTAAATACGACACGACTAAATCATGTCGCGTGTTAATTTCTGAAAACAGTGCAGATTGGGTTAAAGTCCAGCAAGACTAACTGTTTAAGAACTTGATATAATCAAATAGTAGATAACTAGTAAGTAGGATAACGTGTGTCTATTTCCGTTATATCGGAATAGCCGTTTTGCTTATAAGTTGTTTTGCATATTTTAGACTCGAATACGAGAAATACGGAAGCTGCGAGGAAAGGGAGAGGATTAGCGATTCCGGAGTAGATTCGACTTTTCCGGTGAGTAGACTAAACATCTACCGGGGAATTTAGTAGAGATGGCGTGTTTCGCCCATGGTTTTACTTAATGTGATATTCATATTGTCATGTTTAAATTTTAGAATTTCATGCATTAAACTACTTGTGCATTGCTTAGTTATTAGAACACTTCACAATTATCGACGAGTCATGCCACGTGCACATTTTATATGCTACACACACCTCGTCGATATTGCCATGTCACTTACACTTAGATATCATACTTGTTAAAATGGATTATATCGTATTTCACATATCTAATATAATGGTAGATTGCATCATTGACATCATGTTACTTTATGCCTGTTTTATGTTATATATGAGATAAATGCAGAATTGAGGATTTATGGTTTTGAGTTTTGAATACTATTACATAAATCCAGGATTTTTATGATGATTGTGACAAGTCCACCATGAATGTCTTTTTTTTTGATTTGGTTTTATTCCGAACCGGGTGGGGTAACTATACGGTTGCGGAATTTATTACGTATATCCGAGCTGGGTGGAGTAGCTATACAGCCGGATCATGGTGGACCCGGTCGGGGCCGAGGGGCAGGGGCCGCAGTGTAGGCGGTGAGCCTAGCGAGGATACCCGATACCGGAAGTCAGTGGTAAACACGGCGGATATCTGGGATATACCGACCGGTGTTATGGATTTACAGGATCATTCGGAGAATGATGCCTGATGAAATACCGAAGATTTATGTCGATGATGGACACGGAAAGGAAATGAATCATATTTGGAAAACAATTGATGAGATTTCAGTTTTGGATTTATATATGGAGCATTACAGATTTATGATTCTACATGTTAGTATGCATCATGTTTATCATTTTTGATATTAACTATAAATCGGCATATTTACTTTATTCGCCGTTATATGTTAGTTGTATTCACTGAGTTCGCAACTCACCCCCGTTGTGCCACAGTTCCTTGCAGGAATAGAGTGGACGGGTAGCTGCGAGGCAGGATCACTTTTGCCGTCGTATTTCATCTTTTGATCGGTAGGTTACATGTGTAGTAACCTCCCTTTTGGGGTTTTGTATTTTGTATCTAGAAGTCTCCATCAAACCTGTATTTGACTTAGAAATGAGAGATGGTAAATATATGTACAGTTGAGTTCTGTTGATCAGTTTTATAGTTTTTTTTTTTTTTATATGAGATTCAGTGATGTTACTTATGCTTATATTCATGATTCATGTTGATATTGTTGATTCCAACTAGGAATACAACCAAACTTAACCTTTATTACTTGTTTAATGAATTAACTTCATAACTCGAGATTTCTACTTAAAAACTAAATTTTCATAAATAATTCCGAAATAAGGTATTTTGATCTTGGTTTTTGGCTTACTTGGACTTGTGCATATCTTTAGATATGATACAAATCTAAGTGCCTGTCACATCCAAACTTGGGTCGTGACATGCACGTAAGTGATCGCAGCCCTGCCGTAAAACCATACGGCCTCTACACGTTTCGCTCAGTGCAGGGAAACTCTCTGTGTGGGACTCTAAAGACTCGACAATACGGTGGCAGTGGGTTTAACCACAGACCGCAAGCGGCACTAGCTGTACGTAACGGTCCCCAGGTAGATGTCGATAAGAAGGCCGATGAGGTAAACCCATCTGAACTCCGACTGAGCCTGTATGTGACAATCTCCGTACAGTCCGGTCTGTTCGTCTGATACATCGCATGGCGGGCCTAGGGTAGTGGTGAACGTCAGTCCCCTAATAGCGGTACAAGTCGTGTCGGAGTGTTGCCCAGAACACCCTGAGATAACACTGGAAACCTACCAGTATATCTCGCTTGCCCTGGCCAGGGACTACTCCTGTAATGGCTCTCCTAGACACAGCGCGATGTCAACCCCCAATACCGGGAGAGACGAATCCTGTCTAACCGTCACTGCCTCCAAGTGCTTCGGGACTGCACCCAACTACTACCCGTTTGCACGACTCCTTTGAGCCGTGGTAGGGTAGTAATCTAAGTACAGTGGGAACACACTCGAGGCGAAGTGACAGTGTCAAGTCAGCGGACTAAGCTGTACTCATGTCACCTGGGAACTGATAACTGACGATAGGTATAATACCAACCAACAGTTCCTGACGAGTCCTGTCCAGTGTACTCGTAACCTAACGAGCACCCACATACTATCTCCAGTACGACGTACTGATGGCTGTGGGACAGACCATCTCCCCTGCTGGGATGAGAAGCGCATACGCTAGTCTACTCCGGAGTATCGATGCCCCGTCTCGATAATCCTACGACTAGGGACCTATATAAGGATGTGCTTATGGATTACCCAGCCCCCACGAGTGTGACTGCCATCACAACGCTGGTAATCAAGCAAAGATCCTAAGGGCTCTACTAATATGTATAAGCGATATGCTAAAAGAAACACATGCACATATTGAAGTAGAAACAAACCAAGTAGCATACTACCATTTTGAGCAAGATTGTCTGTACAACTATGAATATCCCAAGCTTCCATCAAGTAATACACAAACTAGTATGATACAGTAATGGCCTCTAGGGCATATACACTAACACCTAACACTCCTGAACCCAGCCACACTTCAACCATAGACCAAATGATTGAAGATTTAGAGAAAGAGCTCGAAAGAATGACTGCTCTAGCATCACCACCATCACAACCCCTCCAACCAGAAACAATTGAACCATCATTAGGGAGTGACAGTGAAATAGATGCTAGGTTGACCACTTTTGAAAAGGGTATTGAAGTAATGACTGCGGTCGAGAACCAATCAGCTGCGATGCTAGCCCTGTTTTTACAGCAATCTGAGCAATTATTTATTGCTCAAGCTCAATCTTTGGCTAGAATCGAGGAACAAACGAAACATTTAGCAGAGGGGATTCTAGGGTGTGGACACAGTCAATCAGAACCCCATAGTTTCAACATCTGTCAGCTAGGGAATCACCCGAGTGAAATAAATGATCAGATCAATTTGGATGATTTTTTAGATGATGATACCACTGTATTGACTAGGTGTTCCCAGGACACACAAGCAAACCCTCTAAGTTAGTCCTCCATTAGCCTTCAGGTATCCGCTGAGCCTCTTGTCACTTGTGATTTAGAAATTGATTTAACTGAAATAATACTTGAAGAGGATATTCTTGAAACGACTGATTTTTTCTTTCCAACATTAGAGGAGGAACCTTGTGAATTTGATGGGTATGGTTGGGATAGATTGTTAGAAAAGATCAATGATCGGGAACCCACAATTTTTGTATCACCTAGTGATATTGTTTCGGAAGAAACATTAGGGTGGGAACCTAATTTTTTAGATGATATGAACCAACCCATTTGTGAATGTGGTGAGGAAGAAATCATTATGGGAGAAAGTGTGAATAATGAGAGTAGGATTGTGAAAAATAATAGGGAAGAAGACAGCACTGAACACTATTCTTTCTTGTCGAGTATTGACGAAATTTTTAATGATGAACTTGATATTCTTGGTGAGTTTGAGTCGGAATCATTTTGGGATCATCCTTTAAACCTTTCTTTTTCTGAATTTTTTTCGGATGAACTCCAATTTTTAAACGAACCTGACTTTGAAACTTCACATGTAATTCTGGAAAATTCATTTCATTCGAACAATAATTCTTTTTCGTCGTCAAAACTTAGTCTTCACCTTCAGAATCTTCTTATCCCTTCGTTCACGAACCCGTGCCCTTTACTAACATCTAACCATTCTTTGTATATTTTCTTTTTCTTTTAATATACCTATTCTTTTGCCAGCCATGGCACTATATTGACAAAATTTTCTTATGGCTGGTATTAACTTCTGCATTAACCATGTCGTTTAGATTGTGAATATTATGATTTTTGTTTTTTGTGTTTTTTCCTAGTTTTTAATAAAATCTCACCTGTTAGGGGGTGAGTGCTGTTTTTTTAGCGGGACGAGACTGTTTTCAATTTTTTGTTTGAGAAGGAGCGTAAATATGTTGGGATTTCATTGTGGTTTTTTTTTGCAAAATTCCTTTATAAGAGCCCGCTGCCGCAACCCGTGCCCTCACTTCCTATTCTCGCAAACAAATCTATTTTTCTTCTTTCCTCTTCCCACAACCTCTCACCAAACCCTAGCCTTCCTCCTCGGATTCCGACCGGCAACTTCCCCATCAGATCCGGCGAGCTCGGCCTGGCCTCCTCCAAACGTTGATCTTCTTCTTCTTGGCTTTAAGAAACTCTTTCTCCCCCTTTCCTACACTGTTTATTTTCTACAAATTCAACAGACCTTTGAGAATGGCCCCATTTGAATTGGAACACAATTTCGTTTCCATTTTCTCCCACGAGGTGTTCGGGCATTATTTTTGTGATGCCCTCCGACAATTAGGTTGGGAATTTCTGCTCTATGGGGAAGAGGGTTTGTGTGCATGTGAGAGTTTAGTCGATGAGTTCTATGATGCGCTAAGAAATGGAGAAATTCTTCAAGACAGGGTTAGAATTCAATTTCGGGGTAGATGTAGGATATTTTCCGCTGAAGCCATATCCAACGTCACCAGTATCCCGATGTGTTCTGGCTCTCAAAAACCCTTAGAACTGGCGCAGTATAGGACAATACTAGGAAATCGATGCGAGCTACGAGATGCTGGGCTGAATGCCCAGCAGATTTACAGGAACACCTATACGGCATGCCGCTGGGTGTATCGCAACGTTAGGGGGATCCCGCGCGTATCGTCTTTGCCAGCGATTGTAGGGCACATGGTCCATTGTTTGATGACCAGAGACTACTAGTTTTACAAGGCGAGCATGCTCTTCGCCACAATCAAGGAAAGTATTGCTGCGCGGAAATCTCTGCTTCCCGTCCTTATTACCCAAATTTTCTGATCATATATGACGGACGACGATTTCACGGCCTGTCTCACGATGTACGATACTGTACCGGTGGAGATAGAGAAGATCTCACCAGGGTTCACGGATTCCAGGAGCGAGCAGCAGATTTGGACCCCTACCGACCCCAGCGAGTACTCAGCCCCGCAGACATCATCCGAGATATACTTGGGAGATGACGTTCTGACGGATCCCTACAAGCTTCACAGAATGCAAGTCCGCGGCCTCAAGACTATCATCTGGCAGAACAAGGAGATAAAGGGTAGCTTAGCCAGCTCTTAGCTAAACAGGACAAGGAAAGCGGAAGCAGCCGAGGCAAAGGTAAAGCAAAACGACGATGAGGATATCGTCTGGATCAGTTTGGGGGTGGAGCTTGGTGGTGGCATTTTGTATCTGCATATAGTTTGCATTTGCATATTTCCTGCATTTCAGCATTTACTTATTGTATTTTTCTTTTCTTTTGCATATAGTTGCATTTCATATCTGCTTTTGTACTGCATTATATATTGAAAAATTTGAAAAATTTCTTGAAAAATTATAAAAAACTTTGTCATGTTGGTTAGCAGGGGAACTTTGATTCAAAATCTGACGGTTCGGTTGATAAGATAGAAATAACTAAATCCTTGTTGTGAGATTGATGACCCAAAAAGATAACCCTCTTGTGTGCTTAACCTTAGCTAATATACGTCTTTTATAACAATTTTTCACGTATCATATGTTTTTAAGAATGTGATGAAAGTCTGACATGTCTATAACTTTTTAAATTGATAAACATCTTTAGGATAAAACAGGTTTGTCTGAGTTAAGCAAAATATCAAGAATAGTTCATACAGTGAAGTGAATATGAAGAATTGTATAGAGGTTTTAACAGAAGCTATAAAGTCTGAAAAATAACCCATCTGAAATCTTGTTGGAGTAATTACACACCTTATCACATGTAACATCTTCTTATTTAAAAGAAAAAAAAGTTTGCTATATCTCCGTTTTCACTAAAGTGCTGAATTATTTAAAATAAAATGAGTCTTTTGTTTTGTGGCCTTGGTAACTTGGGTATTTAAGTCCTTGGGGTGTCTCCACACCTAATGCCCTAAAACCATCTGGTTTGGGAGTCATTGACGCAAAGCTCACTAAATTTCCAATCGCCAGAAAAAACAAGCTAAGCATGTGTTCTCTCCGAGTTACAAGTCCTAACGGTTCTTTGTGGAAGAATAATCTTGGCGGAGACGAATTTTCTATTAAAACAGTTTTTCACGAAGATATGAAGGTTTGTATTTATTAAGACATTTTGCACGATAATGAAAGGCGTGTATGAACAAAAACAGGTGAAATGTAGGAGTGAAAAATAAGACCTAGGTTCTCTTTTAAAATTGATATATATTCTGACTTGAAACCTAACTGGAGAATGAAACCTGGGAAAATCTTAACTCCTTTTAAACTCGCGTAATCCTTTAGAAGTTTATTCTGGTCCATAATTTTTGACATGATGACCCTAATCAAGTTCTTAAAAACCTGTCGACACTACCGCACAATCACGAAAATACACGTATCATCTTATGTTAAAAAAATTGCGAGGAGTGAAAAATAGGGTTTAATGTTTCTGACTTGGGTGATAGAACTTATAGCTTTGATTCTTAAATTTAGGATTAGAATCAACAGTTTCTCCGTAACTAACTTGACTGGATTTTGTTGGTGCAATCCGCTGAAAACCCTCAGGAGACAACACTCCTCCTACTAGGGACACCTAGAGGTTTAACGGATTGTCGCACGTGCTCAGTGCAATCGCGTTCCCTGCGAAAGTGAGGTTAGGATTTTTTTTGTTTTGCTCGGGATGAGCAAAAGATAAGTTTGGGGGTATTGTTCATCTCATAAAACTGCATTTTATTACCTCTCATTCGTTATCTGTTTTGCTATATATCGGTACTATTAATCAGTGTTTACTCAGTTATTACAGTTTGCAGGTATCCTTGACAAATACTGGAAAACACATTTAAAATCACAGATATAGCGTTTTGGAGCCTACACTGCAAACACAATAGAAAACCGTCCGATGTCCTAAGAGCTCTTTTGGAAATAATGCATGTGTACACATTTTTTGTGTAAAATTGGTCCAACACACATGTGGGCACATACCATGGACCAGGTAGTGGGCTACCATAGACCATGTAGGCTTCTTTGGAATCACGAAGAAAACAAGTGGGCACACAACTTGTGCAAATGGGTGTGAATGCATTTATTGCATAAAGTTTGGATGTGATGAAAGACCAAGTTTCCCTCCATTTCTCTGCATACAAAACAGGTTACAATTGATAAAGCAAACAGAACCGGAGTGTTACTGGAGTGCACACAAACCCACCCTGCAAGTATGAGCCCCCTTCCTCGGATTTAGGCCAGCGAGACTCACATGAATTCCGGCGAGCTCGGTCCCACTACCCACTTTTGACCCCACATTTTCTCTGCTTGTTTATTGGTGCCACATCATCACTTTTATATTGTTTGTTTATTATGTCTTGTAGCCTATAAATACCAGAACTGATCTAAAGAAAGGGGTCATGTCATGCCATGCCAAATAGATGTAATACAATTTGATAGTTTGTTTATTTTTGGTTTAGCTTGAGGGTGAGTGATCTTCACTTGGTTTCTTCTTCTTCTTCCTTCTTGAAGCTCTCTTTGGAGAGCTTCATTAAGGAGGTTGAACAAGATACCAAATCTTGTAT
This sequence comes from Agapanthus africanus, assembly GCA_030015575.1. Taxonomy (NCBI): domain Eukaryota; kingdom Viridiplantae; phylum Streptophyta; class Magnoliopsida; order Asparagales; family Amaryllidaceae; genus Agapanthus; species Agapanthus africanus. The sequence goes on from JASDDO010000014.1 coordinate 508,247,611, forward strand.
CTCATTTCAAGTGTTTAATATAATTGTTGTTTCTTTTATTGCTTACTTGCTTTTTTATCATGTGTAACTAATCTTTATTTTGGTTGTGGCGTGGGTGAGGAAGTGAGATGAAAGGCTTTGCCTCCTCCACCTCTTGATTATGTTTAAAATGCTTAACTTACGATTCTAACTTAAATATTGTTTATGCACTGATATGATAAGATATCTTGAACCATGGTTACTTATAGCCTCCTCATATACCGTATTCATTCCCTTTCCCCATTTCTAATGTTTAAGTTAAAATCTATTTAGTGTTAAGGTTGCTAAGCTTGGATATCGTATCTTGTGATTAAGGACTTGACAAATCTCTTAATTTCATATACGATATACCATCACAACTTCTTAGCAAACTTAACACTAATCTCATTTGCTCTCACTAACCACTTTATGTTTTTGTTGTTGCGGTATGCTTGCTAACCCTAGTGTTTAGTGTTGATACCCCAAGCGCGAACATACAAACGGTAAGTGATCAAACGGACATCTCATGTCCAAGGGAGTGTAGAGGTAAACGTCGCGATTCAAAGTTTCCAAGCCAAAGCCACAACCATTCTTCCTTAACTCCTTTTCTTGCTTTTTCTTGTTTTCATATTCTTTGATATATTTTTGTGACAAAACCAATTCATTATTTTGTTAACCTTAAACAATAATACCTAATACACAATTCCCTGCGGATCGACCCGTGCTTACCGTCTCTCTATAACGCGCCGTGCACTTGCGGTTATAAATTGTAAAATGAGAACGATCTCGCATGCGCAATCCGTTATTTTCAAAACCGATATCACATTTCCATAACATACGCGTTTGCGCGCGAGGGTGAATTCCCAACAAAATGCCAGGGTTTATTCTTTGTACTTCATTACATTCATCGATGATCTCTCAAGATTCGGACATGTAGGAGCGAGGAACAAAATGTGTTTTGTTTCTCAACATGCCACCAAACCGAGGAACAAAATGTGTTTTGTTTCTCAACATGCCACCTTTTTAGAAAAAAGGAGTTTCTTGAAAAACAAATTAGTGGTCATGAGGTAGAACTGGAAGGAGTTCAAGCTACACAAACCAGAACTGATGATTTAGTGGAACCAAAGGATTCGATAGTTTCCAATGAACCTTAGCCTCTCCACGAATTTGGTAGGGTTCCTCATCCACCTTAGAGATACTACGGTTTCCTCAGTGACGGTAGGAGCGAGGAATGCATCATGGTAGATGATGACCCAACTAGGTTCAGGAAGGCCATCACGAGTAGGGACTCTGTGAAATGGCTGGATGGAATATCTATTTTGATATGGAAGTCAAAGAGTTTGACTTCATCAAAAATACAGATGAACCTTGTATATATAAGAAGGTTGTAGAGAGTAAGATTGTCTTCCTAGTATTGTACGTAGATGACATACTCTTGATAGGAAATGGTGTTCCTATACTACACTCGGTCAAGCTCCTCTTATCACGAGAATTCTCCATGAAAGATCTGGGTGATACCTACTACATCTTGAGGATTTAGATCTATAAAGATAGATCTAAGTGGATGTTGGGAGTGTCCCAAATCTACTTACATTAGCGCCATACTAAAGGGGTTTAGTATGGAAGATTCTAAGCGTGGCGGTTCGCCAACTTACTCAGGATTCACTCTCCCCCAAAAAAGAAGTCTCCCAAGACTGATTTAGAGAGAGCTCGTGTGGAATGGATACCCTATGCTTCGGCAGTAGGCTCTATCATGCATGCGAAGTTATGTATCAGACCTGATATAGCTAACTCACTAGGTGTAGTGATCGGGAATCAATCGGATCTTGGCAGAATCACTGGACAACTATGAAGGACATTCTTAAGCACTTGAGAAGAACTAAACAAATGTTCTTGGTGTTTGGTAACGGTGAACTCCAGTAGGAGTCCTTTACCAATTCGAGCTTCCAGAGTGATAAGGTCAATTGAAAGTCAGTCTCAGGCTTTGTCTTTACCCTCAGTAGAGGGACGGTATGTTGGAAGTGTTCCAAGCTAGATATCATGGCAAACTAGACGATAAAGGCTGAATACATCGCTACCAACGATGCTGCCAAAGTGCATGTATGGATATTTCTTGTTCATGAGATGAACATGGTTCCTACCATTGAGCGTCCAATAACTGTTGTTGTGATAACAATGGAGTTATGGTTTTGGCCTAGGAACCCCGGTCCCATCAGTGATCCAGACATATTCTGAGGCAGTATCACCTGATCAGGGAGATGGTTGATCTCCAGGAGATCGAGGTTAGGATATTTGACATGAAGGACAACACGGCGGATCCACTCATGAAGGCTTTTCCCAAGAGAGACTTTTAAGGGATGTTTGGTATGGGATAATATAACAACTTCCCTAGTGCAAGTGGGAGATTGTTAGTTGTATGTATGCCCTAGAGGACATTATTGTACATATGATGTACATTATAGTGGATGCTTGGACATATATAGGGAGGACTTTCTTGCTCGACATGATAGTATGCTATCTGGTTGCACTTTATCTTAACATTTACACTTATTGTCTCTCTGTTACATGTTGATAAAGCCCTTAGGATGTGTACTTGACTACCAGGATAATGATGCAGATCATACTATATGGGCCAGGGTAGTCCGTAAGTAGATCCTTCAATTGTTCCTAGCCGTGGGAATATCGAGACGAGGCATTGATATTCCAGTGTAGACTAGCGTATACGTTTCTTGACCCATATGATGGGCGATGGATGATCCCACATCCATTGGTGTTTGACATCAAAGATTGTATACGGGTGCTCAGTGGAGACTGGGTACACTGAACATGACTTGCCGAGAACTCCTAGATGGTATTATACATCACGTCAGATAGCAGTTCTCTGATGACACTGGTACAGGTTAGTCTGTTGACCCGAGATCGTCATAGAGTCTTGTGTGATTCCCACCGTGCTTTGATTTCCACCTTACCACATTCAAGAGAACATGAAAAATGGCGGTTTTGGGTACAGTCCCGAGTCACATGGAGGCAATGAGCGATAGGAGGGGGTTTCGTCTCTCCCGGTATTGGGGGTTGTTGTTGCGTGTGCTCGATTAGCCATAACAAGAAATCCCTGGCCAGGGTTGCTATGGTTTACTGGTAAGTGTTATCAGTAGTTTCTCGAACCGTTATGGGCCTCACATCGGCATGACTTATCAAGTTATTGGGGTCTGACGTTTACCACCCCTAAGCTCGATATGCAACATATCAGACGAAGAGAACGGACTGTACGGCAGTGTTACTTATTGGATTCGCAGGAGTATGAGCAGGCTTGCTTGTTGATTTTTTGATCGCTGAATAACCGGGTAGCCGTTACATCCAGCTAGTACCGCTGACAGCTTGTGGATGTCTGATATGATCATCACCTACTGCCTGCGTATTAACGAGTCTTTAGAGTCCAACACAGAGATTTCCTGGCTCAGGAGAAACGAAGTAGGAGCACATATGTGATATGTGCGGGACCGATATTATTACGCGTATGTGATACCGTATTCTAATCTCATGATATTTGGTATCATTCGGTTGTATGTGATATAGCCAGGTTATCGAATCAACTGTTGATTCGGTAAGTTGATGCAAATGATATTAGTCTGTTATATGTGATATAGCCGGATTATTAAATCAAATGTTGATTTAATAATTTATTGTATGATTATATATATTTGATATGTTGATTTTACATTAATTATTATTAGCTCACTTAAGCTTTTCTTTTTCTCACTTCTATATAATATGCATGTGATATATATTATTGTGTCATGCTAGATGATATATTGTTCATGGGTGTATGAGACTCACACCATTCCATAGATAATTAAGGGTATTTATTTATTTAAGGAAATTCAAAATTAGGTGGAAAAGTCACATGGATTGAAGCTTGGAGAAGCTTGTAGAAACATTGACCAAGTCCACTAATTTTATTTTATCTTAAGATATTTGTTAAACCCAACCATTATCTTTAGCCATGGTTAAGTCTCTACAAGAGTTATATGAGATATTATCTCACCCATGGTTGATATTCTTAATCATTCATTCTCATTCCATTCACATCTTCAACTTCTTCTTCATTTCAATTTTGCTCTCTAACTTTTTGGAATGTGAAGAAATATAGTGAGAAAAATTATTCTAAAGTGAGCAAAAATCCAACTTCATCAACCTATTCTAGATTAGCCATTTAGTTTAGGTTGTTTGCTTCACTAATTCCCAATTAGAGAAGAGATAGCTTGAGTTGGAGTTTGCTCGACGTAGATCATCTTCGGCCTCGAAGACTTCAAGCAAGCTTGTTCGTTTCTCCTGGTGAACCTTTACTAGAGTCCGGGAAATCACTACTTGGAGCGAAGGGACTACTACACGGAGCTTTAGAAGTGAAGGACCGGTTTACAAAGGTTGTATTCCTCATTCACTTAGTGTAATGTTTGATTACATGCTAGCTTACTCCTAATTTTCTAGTAAGATCCTTGGTATGGGTTGCATAGCACTACAAGTTTTTTAAATCGCATACTTGATTCCCTATAAATCTTAGTTAGGGTGCTATGGAACCCAGCAGTTTGCTTCATTAATTCTTAATTAGTGAAGAGGTACCTTGAGTTGGAGATTTCTCGATGTAGATTATCTTCGGCCTCGAAGACTTCAAGCAAGCTTGTTCCTTTCGCCTTGTGAACCCTTACTAGAGTTCGGAAGATCACTACTTCACTACTACACGGAGCTTTAGAACTGAAGGACCGGTCTACAAAGGTTGTATTCCTCATTCACTTAGTGTAATATTTGATTACAAGCTTGCTTTGTTAGGATTCCTTAGCACCACTACAAGGGTTTGGTAGCATCACACATGCCATAATTAAAAATTTAGAGGGTGCTAAAGAATCTAACCTAGGAATCAAACTAGAAAAGCTAGGGTAAAAATAAAAATAACTCATACTACAAGTGGTATAGCACTAGGTAAAGAGAATACAACCTTTGTAGTTCCCTTTGTTAGACTCCTTGGCTACTATAGAGTTGGAACGAGCTTGCTTGTGATCCACCAAGTCCACGATGATCCACCCGGAGTCCTCTTTGTCCAAGCTCCTAGATCCACTTGATCAAGAGATGAAGTTGAAGCTAACACTCTAAACTAATTGGCTAGACTAGAGTAGAATGATGATGTGGTTTGTTTTCTCACTTCAAAACCCTAACTTGATCACTTTCTCACTCAATTACAAAACCTAGAGAGCAAGAGAGAGCAAGAAGAAGATGATGGAAACTCAAGAGCTCAAGATAATGATCAAGCTCATTTGTAAAAATGAGAATATAAATTATATATAATTTCCACTCTCATTCTTAACCTTGGTTAATAATTATCTGGATATTTATCTTTGGAGAAAAGAGAACCATAGAAATTAACTCATGGTCAATACTTAGTTAAGTGTAGAGAATGGGTATTAAATATCAACCGTGAATTAATCCTAATTTCCTTTAATCTAAAAAATAAACATAAAGATAAATATTACCATGTGAGTCTTGCATTGCCACCACTAGTGTATCAAAAACCATGAAACACTCAAGTGTATGCATGTATGTGTGCATGCACATCAACATGTGCATCAACATAAACATATGCATACATGCATGCATACAACAAAAGACAAAAAGGTTTAAAAGAAGTGAGCTATTTAGTCAATGTTAAACCAACACTTGATTTAACAAACCGATCATATCTCATACGACCCGACCAATAGTAAACCACCCGATTAATATACGGTATCACATACGCGCATTTAATCCGATCCCCGCGCATATCTCATATGCACACCACATCGTTTTGCCTGGGCTAGGTAACTCCTTTGTGGGACTCTGAGACTTGTCAATACGCCGGCAGCAGGTGATGATCACATCAAGCACCCACAAGCCGTCAGCGGCACTAGCTGGAAGTAACGGCTACCCGGGTATTGAACGATCAGAAGATCAGCAAGCATGCCCGCTTTAACTCCTGCATAATCCTGACAGTAACATTACCGTACAGTCCGGTCTCTTTGTCTAATATGTAGCATATCTAGTCTAGGGGTGGTAAATGTCAGACCCCAATAACCGATAAGTCATGCCGATATGAGGCTCATAACGGGTCGAGAAACTACTGATAACACTTACCAGTAAATCTCTAAATCAGCCCTGGCCAGGGACTTCCCTGTTATGGCCAATCGAGCACAGCGCAACATCAACCCCCAATACCGGGAGAGACGAAACCCCTCCTATCGCTCATTGCCTCCATGTGACTCGGGACTGTACCCAAAAATCACCGTTTTGCACGTCCACTTGAACGCGGTAAGGTAGAAATCAAAGCACAGTGGGAATCACACATGACTCTATGACGATCTTGGGTCTACAGACTAACCTGTACCGGTGTCACCAGAGAACTGCCATCTGACGTGAGGTATAATACCATCTGAGAGTTCTCGGCGAGTCCGTCCAGTATACCTAGTCTCCACTGAGCACCCGTATACCATCTCTGATGTCAAACACCAATGGATATGGGATCATCCATCGCTCATCTCATGGGTCGAGAAGCGTATACGCTAGTCTACTCTGGTATATCGATGCCCTATCTCGATACACCCATGACTAGGAACATTAAAGGATGAACTTCTGGACAACCATGGCCCCGCTAGTATGATCTGCATCATAATCCTGATAGTCAAGTACACATCCTAAGGGCTTTACCAACGTGTAACCATGAGACAGTAAGAGACAAGTATACATGTTAAGATAAAGAGCAACCAGATAGCATACTATCATGTCGAGCAAGAAAGTTCTCTCTATATATGTCGAAGCATCCACTATAATATACATCATATGTACAATAATGGCCTCTAGGGCATACACACAACTAACATGCTTACTCCTAATCCTCTAGTTAGATCCTTGCCTTGAGTTACTTAGCTCACTAGAATTTTTAAAATTGCATGCTTGACGCCCTAGATAACATAGTAATGATGCTAAGGAACCCAACTGTGGTATCAGATCCAAGCTAGAGAATTAGACGATGTTAGTTGAATTACAAAACCGAAACAACTCCGAAACAATCGAAAAAAAACCCTAGTTTCAGTCGAATTTTTCATAGCCTCTAAAATTGTTTTAAAACGGTTAAAGAATGTTACATGTGATGTAATATGAACACCAGAGAAAATTGAGCCCATCCTACCGGATTTGACCCGGCGAAAAGCTTGAAAAAACCGGCATGGCCGGTTTTCTTAGGTTATTTTGGCTTCGATTTTGTTTGGTGCTCCAGGCTCTGGGGTTTGGTATTTCAGGTATTTTTTGTTTTTACTAAGATTGCATGTGATGTTATCTTTCTGTAGTGACAATTCGGAGTGTTTCGTATTCGTAATTTTAATATCGTTTTGGGTAACTTAAACGACGTTAGAAAGTTTGAACGAACATCAAACACCACCTCAAGATTGCTCTCTGGAAAATTTTCAAAAGTTGAAATATTTGGGTTTAAAAATCTTCAGAAAATTATGCAAGGTATTGTGTGGACCCCCAAGAAAACCGAACCCCTAACTCGACCTAACGACCATGGAACCGCGACCAAAAGGTGCTTTTGGCGACGGTTCCACGGCGCCGTTGGTTGTTGGCTATAGTACCCTCAAGGCAATTATCATAGTCGCAGGTATGTGATCATCATGATTGAGCGAAGACCTATACCGATAAAACAGTCTTAGTCGAAATGATAATATGCTATCTGGTTTGTCTTTCTCATCATATATTGATAAGCCCATAGGATTCTTACTTGACTGCCAGCATTGTGATGGCGATCACATATGTGGGAGCTGGGGGTCCATAAGCACATCCTTAAATGTCCCTAGTCGTGGGAGTATCGAGACTGGGCATCGATACTCCAGTGTAGACTGGTGTATACTTATCTAAACCCTGACGAGGGGCGATGGCCGGTCTCACAAGCCATTGGTGTCAGTTGTTCACCTATGATAGTATACAGGTGCTCATTGGGCTATGAGTACAATGGACGGACTCGCTGGGAACATGCTAGTTTGTATTATACCTAAAGTCAGATAGCAGTTCCCTGGTGACATGTGTACAGGTTAGTCTGTCGACCTGAGATCGTCATTTGTCTCGTTTGAGTTCCCACTGTACTTTGATTACTACCCTACCACGGCTCAAAGGAGTCGTGCAAACAGGTTTTAGTTGGGTACAGTCCCGAGCCACACGGAGGCAGTGAGCGGATCATCGGGGATTCGTCTCTCCCGGTATTGGGGGTTGATGTCGCGCAGTGTACGGGTGGCCATCACTAGAAATCCTCAGCCGGGGTATATGAGAATTACCGATCCAGGATCGATAGTTTCTCAGGTAGTGATGGGTTTCATACCGACACGAATTATCGCGTTGTTAGGGGTATGACTTTATCCACCCTTAGACTCGATATGAGATACTCTTAGACTGTCATGACCCAGCCCCAATACAGAGAGTATTGTCCGCTCTGGCCGAAGCCGCATGGTTTTGTCCTTCGAGGCGAACTGTGTAAGTCCACGTTGCCCACCCCGGTGCTTACGGGGAGGCGGAAAACGGAATAAAAATCGGATTTTTATCATGCTAGGCAACATGGAGTAGACAAAGGAGGATCTTTGCTAAACAAAAGCTAGCTAAAGCTAACTAGAAACTAGCGAAAGGTTAGAATGGTTATACCTAGGGCTTTATGTCCTTCTCTCCTTGCTTCTTGGAGTAGTAGAAAGGGATCACTTTTGTCGTCTTCTCATGTCGAAGAAGGATTCACCCGAAAGCCTCAACCTTTGGCTTCAACTCCAAGCTAGAAGTAACTAGGGTGCTAGAAGTGCTAATCCTAGATCCTTAGATGAGAGTAGAGATTATCAAGAAGAGGTTTTTCTCAAACTCAAGTGTTTCTCAACACAAGAGAGGGGAGAGCTTGAGGAAAAGGAAGAGCAAGAGAGAGAAAGTAAATTATAGAATGAGAGAATAATAAGCCATTCTCACATATATGTGTGAATTATAAAAAATAGATAATTAGCTAGATAATTGTCATGGTTAATCAAGACATGACCATTATCATTTCATATTTAATGCTAATTGCAAGGATCAAAAAGCATCTTTTATATGGAATGATGATGGTCAACATGTCAACTAAGGTCAACAAGTCAAGTATGGTCAAAATGTCAACAATCATAACCATGCACAAATATATATATATATATATAGCGAATATCTATTAATTAAAATACACACATAAATATTAGGGTTAATAAAATGACAATGGTCATTAACCCTAATGAAAGTCCTCTTCCTCTGTCTCAATCAATTGTGCATACGCACCCGTATTCGTGAACCGAGGAACACGAATACAAAGAGATAAAACCAATCCCAAATCATATACTAGGATCTGGCTTAAACCAAAGCCCGCTAGTATAAGCTGTCCGGACAACAAACGTGCACAAGTGCGCGGATGTGAACGAACCCTGTCGTAAATCCATGCGACCTCTACTCATTTTGCCTAAAGGCGAATAGCTCTCTGTGTGGGACTCTAAAGACTCGACACTAAGCTGGCAGTGGGTTTAACCACAGACCGCAAACGGCACTAGCTGTACGTAACGGTCCCCAGGTAGATGCCGATAAGAAGACTGACGAGGTGACCCCATCTGAACTCCTACTGAGCCTGTATGTGACAGTCTCCGTACTGTCCGGTCTGTTCGTCTGATACATCGCATGGCGGGCCTAAGGGGCGGTGAACGTCAGTCCCCTAATAGCGGTACAAGTCGTGTCGGAGTGTAGCCCAGAACACCCTGAGATAACACTGGAAACCTACCAGTATATCTCGCTTGCCCAGGCCAGGGACTACTTGTGTAATGGCTTTCCTGGACACAGCGCGATGTCAACCCCTAATACCGGGAGAGACGAATCCTGTCTAACCGTCACTGCCTCCAAGTGCTTCGAGACTGCACCCAAAAACTACCTGTTTGCACGACTCCTTTAAGCCGTGGTAGGGTAGTAATCAAAGTGCAGTGGGAACACACTCGAGGCGAAGTGACAGTGTCAAGTCAGCGGACTAAGCTGTACTCATGTCACCTGGGAACTGATAACTGACGATAGGTATAATACCAACCAACATTTCCCGACGAGTCCTGTCCAGTGTACTAGTAACCTAACGAGCACCCGCATACTATCTCAAGTACAACGTACTGACGGCTAAGGGACAGACCGTCTCCCACACTGGGATGAGAGGCGCATACGCTAGTCTACTCCGGAGTATCGATGCCCTGTCTCGATAGTCCAACGACTAGGGACCTGTATAAGGATGTGCTTATGGATTGCCCAGCCCCCACGTGTGTGAGCGCCATCACAACGCTGGTAATCAAGCAAAGATCCTAAGGGCTCTACTAATATGTATATCAGCGATATGCTAAAAGAAACACATGCACATATTAAAGCAGAGACAAACCAAGTAGCATACTACCATTTCGAGCAAGATTGTATATACAACTGTGAATATCCCAAGCTTCCATCAAGTAATATACAAACTAGTATGATACAGTAATGGCCTCTAGGGCATATACACAAACAATCTCCCACTTGCACTAAGGCCATATACTGGCGTATCGAAGACCTATCATCTTGATCAGCCGCTCGAACTGAGTGTGGGGCAAGGCCTTGGCGAATGGATCTGCAGTGTTATCTTCTGAAGCAACCCTCCGAACCTCGATCTCCTGGCGATCCACGATCTCCGTGATCCGGTGATACCGCCTCAAGATGTGTCTGGATTTATTATGGGACCTGGGTACCTTCGCTAAAGCTATAGCCCCGTTGTTGTCGCAATACAGAGGTATTGGGTCAACAATGGACGGAACCACCTGAAGTTCTTTCAAGAACTTCTTCATCCAGACAGCTTCTTTTGCGGCATCAGATGCAGCGATGTATTCCGCTTCCATAGTCGAGTCAGCAACGGTTTCCTGTTTGGAGCTCTTCTAACACACCGCCCCTCCATTGAGGGTGAAGACAAAACCCGACATGGACTTGGAATCATTCTTGTCACTCTGGAAGCTGGAGTCAGCAAAGGCCTTAATCTGGAGGTGTTTTCCGCCATACACCAAGAACATCTCCTTAGTCCTTCTCAGGTACTTGAGAATGTTCTTTACCGCTATCCAATGTTTCTCCCCAGGATTTGACTGATACCTGCTTACCACACTCAGTGCATAAGCCACATCCGGTCTGTTACACAATATCGCATACATTATAGAGCCTACCGCAGAAGCGTAGGGTATAATAGACATGCGATCCCTCTCCAAATCAGTCTTGGGAGACATCTCTTTGGAGAGGGTGATCCCGTGACAAGCCAGTAGATTACCGCGCTTGGAATCTTCCATATTGAATCTCTTCAGTATGGTGTCGATGTACCTGGACTGTGAAAGTCCTAATATCCTCTTGGATCTGTCACGGTAGATCCGGATACCCAGAATGTATGAGGTATCACCCAGGTCTTTCATGGAGAACCTATGTGACAAGAACCCCTTGACAGATTGTAGCATAAGAATGTCATTTCCTATTTAGAGAATGTCATCCACGTATAAAACAAGGAATACTACAGTTCTCGCTTCAAATCTACAAAAGATGCATGGTTCATCTGGATTTTTGATAAAGCCAAATTCCTTGACCGTCTCATCAAAACAGATGTTCCAACTCCACGATGCCTGCTTTAGTCCATAAATGGACTTAAGCAACTTGCACACCTTTCCGCTGCTCCCACTCTAAATGAAACCCTCTGGCTGGTCCATATAGACACACTCCTCTAAATGTCCATTTAGAAAAGTTGTCTTTACGTCCATCTGCCAAATCTCATAATCGTGGAAGGCAGCAATGGCAAGAAGGATCCGAATGGATTTCAGCATAGCTGCTGGAGAAAAGGTTTCGTCATAGTCCAAACCAGGTCTTTGACGAAAACCCTTTGCAACCAGTCTAGCTTTATAGGTCTCAACCTGTCCATCTACACCAATCTTTCTTTTAAAGATCCACTTGCATCCTACGGGTTTTACCCCATCTGGAGCAATGTCCAACGTCCATACTTTGTTGGTGTACATGGACTCCATTTCGGTCCGCATTTCATCCAGCCATTTTACCGAGTCGACGCTCTGAATGGCTTGCTGGAAGCTAGTAGGCTCATCACAATCCATGATGCAATCATCTCTATCCCCGTCAATGAGAAAATCGTAGTATCTCTTGGGCGGATGAGACTGCCTACTACTCCTGCGGAGTGGCGTGGGAATGTCCTGATCTTTCGAACCCTCTGGTTCTACTAAGCTTTCAGTAATAGCTCGTGGTTCTGGAATTTCTTCCAGTTCTATTGCGCTCCCACTTTGTTCTTTTTCTATGAACTGATGTTCTAGAAAGTGGGCATGGCGAGAAACAAAAACCTTTTGTTGCTCTTCGCAATAGAAGAAATATCCCTTGGAGTTCTTTGGATATCCCACAAACTTGCACTGTACTGAGCGTGCCTCGAGCTTGTCCGCATGCTGCTTTTTTACAAAAGCTGGACATCCCCATGTCTTAATGTGATTAAGATAGGGTCTCTTCCCACACCACATCTGATATGGTGTAGTAGGCACAGTCTTAGTCGGAACTCGGTTCAAAAGGTATGCAGCTGATTCTAACGCATATCCCTAGAACGATCGCGGCAACTCAGCGTTACTCATCATGGACCGTACCATATCCAATAGGGTTCGGTTCCGTCTCTCAGATACAACGTTATGTTGCGGAGTGTATGGAGGAGTAAGCTGAGAGAAAATTCCATTCTCTTTTAAGTAACCCAGGAACTCGGCACTCAAGTATTCACAACCTCGATCAGATCTCAGTGCCTTGATACTTTTGCCTGTTTGTTTTTCTACTTCATTCATATATTCCTGGAATTTTTCAAAAGCCTCGGATTTATGTTTCATTAAGAAGACATAACCGTACCTTGAAATGTCATCCGTAAAAGTAATGAAGTAAGAATAACCGCTTCGCGCATGTGTAGACATTGGACCGCCCACGTTGCTGTGTACGAGTCCCAAGAGCTCACTCGCTCTTACTCTGTGTCCAGTGAACGGAGTCTTTGTCATCTTTCCTTTGAGACAGGATTGACAAGTTGCATATGATTGATATTCAAACGGATCCAAATATCCTTCTGTATGTAACTTAGTCAACCTTCTCTCATTGATGTGACCCAGTCTACAATGCCATAAGAAAGTTTTATTGATTTCTGGAGACTTTCTTTTGTGTGTATTCTGGACATTGAAAATCTGTGGTTGGTTTAATACGTATATACCGTTGTTCAATGTACCTGACCCAATCAAAACTTGATTAAGGTGAATGTTCACTACATGACTTACAAATGCAAATTCATAACCTTCTTTAGATAATAAAGATACAGAAATGATATTACAGGTTGCATATGGTACATAATAACAACTACGCAAAACCAAAAAGTGTCCATCCGACAATCCCAGGTGATAGTCCCCTCGGCCTCAGCAGCCATGCTAGCACCGTTTGCAACTCTGAGGGTCATGTCACCTGCCTTCAAAACTCTACGCTTTCTCAACGCCTGCAAAGAATTATAGATATGAGATCCTGATCCGGTATCCAATACCCAGGATGTAGAGTTTATTAATAGACAGTTTTCAATAACATACACACCTGAAGCTGAAGCCGCAACTCGCTTCAAATCCTGTGTTCTGGCCTTCCAAGCCTTGCAATCCTGTTTCCAGTGACCACTTTTGTGACAGTAGAAGCATTCTTCCTTCCTTACCAGCTTTGCCGCTACCTTTGTTGCCATTCCCTTTCCCTTCGTATCCACTTTACTGACACCGCCTCTTGGTTTGGTGGGGGCTTTCTTCTTCTTACCCTTGGCTTTCGCCCTGGATCTAGAAGAGGAAGATCCTCCTACAAACAAAGTTGATGTCTCCCTACCCTTCTGTAGGGTGCCCTCAGTACTCCTCAACATGTTCAGAAGTTCGGAAAGTTCAACCTCCTTTCCTTGCATGTTGAAGTTTAGGATAAACTGGGCGTAAGTGAAAGGAAGGGACTGAAGAATCAAATCAGTATAGAGTTCATTCTCCAACGTGGTCCCAAGGTCCGCGAGCTCCTCTATGTAGCCGATCATCTTAAGCACGTGTTCCGCTACCGATGATTCGACGGCCAATCTTGCCGAAAATAACTTCTTCGACACTTCGTATCTTGCGATACGAGACTGCTCTCCATACAGTTCTTTTGTATGGAGAAATATGGACTCTAGGTTCATATTCTCATGCCTCCTCTGATGTTCGTTGTCCATCGAAGCAAGCACGAGGCATTTGGCCTTCACGCAATCAATCTCCCATGTCTTACGGATTTCTTTATCCGCGACGCTGGAGGTGGGACCTGGGACAAGGGGTGCTTTGGTGGTAAGGACATACCCCAACTTGTCGTAAGTGATTGCCATCTTGACATTTCTGAGCCAATCTTTGTAGTTTGGCCCTGTCAGTATGTTTTTATCTAGTAATAACTAAAGTCTGGTCATGTTGAATGGTCGCTGCAATTAGGAGAGAGAAAAGAAACACTTTAGCATGATGCTCTTGCAAGTTTAGAGTGGTTTTTAGTTTGTCTAAACTGGATGGCTCCCACTGTCTCTCGAATCCCTTCTCAAACCGTAAAGAAAGAATTAGTCGGGATCAATCTCACCGTACAATACTTGCTTAACCGTTCAGCCAGGCCAGTGCCGGTACTTCGAGGGAGGTTTTCCAACGCTTTCGCGAAGTTCCTTAATTAAGTAACCTCTTTTCCCTGTGGGCGTAGCCCCGCTAACACCTTTCTAGACACCTACTAGGTTTATAGCATTGATCGTTAAGTAAGAGTTTTCCCGAGGAGTAGCATATACTCACAGTAGGACCGAGATCCAAATATCATCGCGTGATAAAACCGAAGGAATCCTACTAGAATTATCACACTCCAAATGGTATGCAGCGCTAGCAAGTTTCAGTGCTTATGAAACTCCCGATGTGGATTTTTGCCCCATGCTCTTTTGACCTTGACTTTGGCCAAAATATCATAAGTCACAAATCAAGTTCTACCCGTCATTCTCCTGGTTAATTTGGACCCACCCGTACCTATCCTTGACTTTGGCCAAAATGGTAGAACGACTGTCCCAAACCAACGCATCTATCTATGCTGCACATGAATACCCAATAGCTACCAATCACTATGCCTTGACTTTGGCCAAAATACATAGCTTGAATACTTTTTGACCATTCATGTGGAATGACGGAGGGCTATGAATGGTTTTGGCGAAACCGTGAACGTAGTGAACTTGATATAATCGATGGAACGAGATAGCTTTTAAAAGGAGTTGTTCAAGCTCCGCGTTTAAAAGTTTAGTTTTGAAAAGAACCGAGTGGTTTTCAAAGTGTTCCAATCGACTTTTACTTGGTTTATTTTCTTTCATTAGTTCTTTTAATGCGTCCTATCAATTAATCCTACCATTGCAGAAAACAACCAAAATATGACGTACGCTTATGCCATTCGCATTCGCCACGGGGCCCCGTCATCACCCGTTAGGTTACTTAACTAACGACAGAGCGGGGGCTGGGCTAGCGCGGCTGTAAAACATAAGCAACGCCTAAATAGTTATAATATATAAATATATAGCAATGATAGACATTACAAATCACAGATGAATACATTGGATATACTAGGAATCCGCAATCCGTTCAAGCCAGCAACGAAATGCGGATTACACGGTCGCGGTGAATAGCCAATACCCCACCCAAGACCCCTACGGGTGCGGCAAACTACCCGCCAAGTACCCGTAGCGAAGCAACCTCCCTCAACACCGTGAGTAGGCCACTCGGCAGTTCGAGATACCCGGTAGTTTGTGTACCCCCTCCATGGGTCTATCCTAGGAGCAAAAACAGTAAAAAGAAATATACAATGACGGCTACAACCCCGACCCGGTTGTGCGGCCATACAAATAATATTACATCAATTTACATATTACAATGAATGAAAGAAAAAGAAACACTCATCTCACATCCACCCCGGCTATTTACCCGCGACAATCCAACGCATTCATATACACATACCAGCATCAAACACAGATCACAGATATATATAACCCCCACTAATCGACATATAGCGATTAGCCGACGTTCAATACATATAAACATCACAGATATAACCCTTTAGTCAAAGTGTAGTGAAATTCGATCAAAAATACGGATTTATAGGCCCCCAAAAACAAATTTCTTTTCTGGAAAACCTGGGCACAAATAAACCATCATAAAAATCCCAAAACCAAGCCAGAAGAACACTGCACCAAACTCGACCCAGAACCGAGTCAAAACGGCCGCGGTTGCGCGGCAATAGCTTGCTATTGCCGCGGAACCGCGGCGCTTTGAACGATTCACTGGATCGTTTTTGGTGGCTTTCTTCACAAAACCCTGAGATGATTTTTGACGTACGATTTATTTTATTTTGAACAGAAAAAAAAAAACAGAAAGTTAGGGTTTTTGTAAACTCGGTTTTGCGATTTTTCCGATTGAACTTCCATACACTTTACTACCTAGCTAGTTTATGTTTAACCTGGCTCTGATACCACTGTAAGTCCACGTTGCCTACCCCGATGCTTACGGGGAGGCGGAAAACGAAATAAAAATCGGATTTTTATCATGCTAGGCAACATGGACTAGACAAAGGGGGATCTTTGCTAAACAAAAGCAAGCTAAAGCTAACTAGAAACTGGCTAAAGGTTAGAATGGTTATACCTAGGGCTTTATGTCCTTCTCTCCTTGGAGTAGTAGAAAGGGATCACCTTTGTCGTCTTCTCACGTCGAATAAGGATCCACCCGAAAGCCTCAACCTTTGGCTTCAACTCCAAGCTAGAAGTAACTAGGGTGCTAGAAGTGCTAATCCAAGAACCCTAGATGAGAGTAGAGATTATCAAGAAGTGGTTTTTCTCAAGCTCAAGTGTTTCTCAACACATGAGAGGGGAGAGCTTGAGGAAGAGGAAGAGCAAGAGAGAGAAAGTAAATTATAGAATAAGAGAATAATAAGCCATTCTCACATATATGTGTGAATTATAAAAAATAGATAATTAGCTAGATAATTGTCATGGTTAATCAAGACATGACCATTATCATTTCATATTTAATTCTAATTGCAAGGATCAAAAAGCATCTTTTATATGGAATGATGATGGTCAACATGTCAACTAAGGTCAACAAGTCAAGTATGGTCCAAAATCAACAATCATAACCCTGCACAATTATATATATATATATATATATAGCCAATATCTATTAATTATAATACACACATAAACATTAGGGTTAATAAAATGACAATGGTCATTAACCCTAATCAAAGTCCTCTTCCTCTGTCTCAATCAACTGTGCATACGCACCCGTATTCGTGATCAGAGGAACATGAATACAAAGAGATAAAACCAATCGCAAATCATATACTAGGATCTGGCTTAAACCAAAGCCCGCTAGTATAAGCTGTCCGGACAACAAACGTGCACAAGTGCGCGGATGTGAACGAACCCTGTCGCAAAACCATGCGACCTCTACTCATTTTGCCTAAAGGCGAATAGCTCTCTGTGTGGGACTCTAAAGACTCGACACTACGCTGGCAGTGGGTTTAACCACAGACCGCAAGTGGCACTAGCTGTACGTAACGGTCCCCAAGTAGATGCCGATAAGAAGACAGACGAGGTGACCCCATCTGAACTCCTACTGAGCCTGTATGTGACAGTCTCCGTACAGTCCGGTCTGTTCGTCTAATACATCGCATGGCGGGCCTAGGGGGCGGTGAACGTCAGTCCCCTAATAGCGGTACAAGTCATGTCGGAGTGTAGCCCAGAACACCCTGAGATAACACTGGAAACCTACCAGTATATCTCGCTTGCCCTGGCCAGGGACTACTTGTGTAATGGCTCTCCTGGACACAGTGCGATGTCAACCCCCAATACCGGGAGAGACGAATCCTGTCTAACCGTCACTGCCTCCAAGTGCTTCGGGACTGCTCCCAAAAACTACCTGTTTGCACGACTCCTTTGAGCTGTGGTGGGATAGTAATCAAAGTGCAGTAGGAACACACTCGAGACGAAGTGACAGTGTCAAGTCAGTGGACTAAGCTGTACTCATGTCACCTGGGAACTGATAACTGACGATAGGTATAATACCATCCAACATTTCCCGACGAGTCCTGTCCAGTGTACTCGTAACCTAACGAGCACCCGCATACTATCTCATGTACGACGTACTGACGGCTGTGGGACAGACCGTCTCCCACACTGGGATGAGAAGCGCATACGCTAGTCTACTCCGGAGTATCGATGCCCTGTCTCGATAGTCCAACGACTAGGGACCTGTATAAGGATGTGCTTATGGATTACCCAGCCCCCACGAGTGTGAGCGCCATCACAACACTGGTAATCAAGCAAAGATCCTAAGGGCTCTACTAATATGTATATCAGCGATATGCTAAAAGTAACACATGCACATATTAAAGCAGAGACAAACCAAGTAGTATACTACCATTTCGAGCAAGATTGTATACACAACTGTGAATATCCCAAGCTTCCATCAAGTAATATACAAACTAGTATGATACAGTAATGGCCTCTAGGGCATATACACAAACAAACTGGACCCGACCAGGGGCCACTTCCCAGGAGGTCACCCATCCTAGGACTTCCCTGGCCCGAGCACGCTTAACTACGGAGTTCTCAAACTCCTGTAGTTCCAGTTCACTTAAAAGGCGCCTCTGTATTGAAGAGAGGTATCATTCCATTTATAGCACAGATCTGTCCTCTTTCGGAATGTATTCCGAAGATTCCCCATTGTTTTACAGTGGGTCCCCTTGCAGATCTGGTATAAATGGGTATACCAGATAATACATGGGGTATTACATTCTCCCCCACTTAGAACAATGGTTCGTCCTCGAACCACAGACCTACTATTGAGGAACCAGCTCTCATTCCATTCTGTCATGTCCCAGCCCCAATACAGAGAGTATTGTCCGCTCTGGCCGAGGCCGCACGGTTTTGTCCTTCGAGGCGAACTGGACCCGACCAGCGGCCATTTCCCAGGAGGTCACCCATCCTAGGACTTCCCTGGCCCGAGCACGCTTAATTACGGAGTTCTCAAACTCCTGTTGTTCCAGTTCACTTAAATGGCGCCTCTGTATTGAAGAGCGGTATCATTCCATTTATAGCACAGATCTGTCCTCTTTCAGAACGTATTCCGAAGATTCCCCATTGTTTTACAGTGGGTCCCCATGCTGATCTAGTATAAATGGGTATACCAGATAATAAATGGGATATTACATAGACGAACATACCGGACTGTACGGATATTTTCACTGACTGGCTCAGTAGGGGTTTGGATGAGTTTGCTCGTCGGCCTTCCTTTTGCTCAATACCTGGGTAGCCGTTACGTACAGCTAGTGCCGCTGACGTGCTTGTTGTTAAACCCACTGCCAGCGTATTGACGAGTCTTTAGAGTCCCACACAGAGGGTTTCCCTGGTTCTGGCGAAATGATGTAGTAGCCGTATTGGATACGTCCAGGGTTCCGATCGATTGATGGACATAGTACTCGGACTTTCGATCGGACAGTTGATAATACTGGCCGGCTCGGGTTTGAGCCGGATTATTAAATCAGGTATTGATTTAATAATTTACATATATGTATTTCGATACGTATATTCTAGTATGATATTCTTTGTGTTATTCTATCTCTTTGATATTCGTATTTCGGTACAGAGACAGGTATGTATATACAGTAGAATGTAATCCGTATTTTTTACCGGATAACATTCTAGTAGGTGCCACCTCCATTTTGATTTGACCATTTCTATTAAAAATTGGATAATGAGGTGGAAAATGGCATGAAGAGGAATGGTGAGAACCATGCTTGGAATAGTGCTCACAAATGAATTGTTAAATCATTTCGGTGCACTATTCAACCATGGTAGGATTATTAAAATGGAAAATTGGTTTTTACAAAACCAAGTATGCTTCATTTTCTCTTTCCTTGGTCTTCATTTTTTGAAGCATGCTAGGTTTTCTTCTCTTAAGTTTTATGAGAGCTCCACCCTCACCATTAGCTTCATCCTCCTCATTCTTTCACATTTTGCTTTCACCTTCATATTATGAGATAGCAAACACTTTGAATACACTCACTACATCCTAGGCTCTCTAGGGTAGCATCTTAGAGACCCTAGTTGCTTCACTAGCATCTTGGCGTGGAGCTAGAGCCAGAATTACATCCCTCGGGTGGATCATCGGAGATGAAGGAAGACCAGCGACCAAAGTCGATCCGCATCACTAGGAGCGTGGAAATGGTTGGGGACCCGAAGGACTTGGTTCATTAGGTATAACCATTCTATATCTTGTGTTTAATTTGCTAGTTTTAGGGTTAATGGTTTCGATCTTGGAATCGGGTAATGGTAGCGCCGGGTTTTAGAAAATTTTTGTTCTTCATATGGCCACGGTTGGATGGCCGAGGCGCTCCCATAACCCTTCATGGTATCAGAGCCACCCATTAAACCCTACTGTCTATTTTACACAAGCTTAAAATCTCGATCGATCAAAATTTCCAAATCAATTTTCCAATTTGCCTATTATCTGTCGATTTTAAAACATGGTCGAAAAATCTTTCTGTATGGCTTAAAAATCCATGCAAGCAATTGTAGAGCACCAGAAGAAATTTGGAAGCTTGATTCAATTTTTTGGCCACGGAACTGCCGCAAAACATGCCATGTGTTGGCCGCAGAACCGCCGCAAAACATGCCATGTGGCGGCGGTTCCGCCGCGCTTTTGTGGCCAATTGCCTCCAAATTTTTTTCTGGCACTCTTTTACAAGGAAAAATGATTTTTGTGATGTTTTCTTTTAGCCCAGATTCTCTTGAGTACTGGTTTGCAATTGGGGCTAGACGAAAATTTTAATCGATCGAAATTTTAATCGTTTGATTATCAGTACTTAGTTTTGCATCTGCGACCGTGAATGTCACTCGATCGGTAAACCCGTCTGATTGCATATGTTCTTTTAGACGAGTTTGCGAACGTGACATTCACGTTGATGTTCTGTGTTGTGCTGTGATGTTGCGGATTGTCGTGGTGGATAGCCTGGGTGCAGTGGTAGTAAAGTTTTGTTTCGTTTGTACATTTAATATTGCGAGGCGAGCATCCGACATGTGGACTGTCATCTATGCCTGTTTGTATATTATTCTTTTGGGGCACGACCGGTTGAGGTCGATATACCCGCTGTATATATTTTCTTTTCTATAGTAGGATTACCCCGCGGTGGGGTGCACGGATAGCCGGGTTCTGGAGGGCAACGGGCCTGCAACTCATGGCATTGAGATGGAGGGGGATTCACTCTAGAATTGGCGGGCTATTCGCCGCACTCGTAGGGGGTATAGGTTGACCCAAGGAGGGGTGCTCAAGTTACCGGATTCCGTGAAGTGCTGGGTGGTCCATTCACTTTGTTGAAGGGGGCTGCCTCGCTTTAGGTTTTGGCGGGTAACTTGCCGCGCTCGTAGGGGTTTAGGAGTTCATTTCACAGGCTATCCACACGACCAGGGGAACGTCGGGTTTTCAGTTGTGCCTCAAAGGAAACCCGGGCTCCCAGATTATCTGTATTATTCTGTGATGCTTATTACTTTTCTGTGATGTTGCATTTATCATGCCTGGGATGATTGTTATATATATTTATATATACTAGTAGATGTTGTATATGTTTTGCACCCGCGCTAGCCCAGTCCCCGCTCTGTCGTTAGTTAAGTAACCTAACGGGTGATGACGGGACCCAGTGGCGAATGCGGATGGCATATACGTACATTTTATTTTCGTTCTTTTCTGGTGTGATTAATTGATGGGACTGTGTTGATTCTTATCAATGCAGGGAAAACAAACCAATATATATATGACGTTGTTGGAGCCAAGTTTTTTTAAAAAAACTGACATTACAGACTTACGCTTTTGCTTTACACAGTGGTATTCGGTTATGAATATCCTGCACCTCATTCGACGATGCAAGGGCCGATATCCCTTCATCGGGAGTGACCCCTTGGGCAGAAGTTTGCGTCGACTTAATAACTTCACTATAGTCGATCACTTTTTGTTTTGCATCATGGTATTCAGTTTGGAATATCCTGCACCTCATTTGAAGAGGAAAGAGCCGAGATCCCTTCACCCGAAGTGATCTATTCAGCAAATGTTTTCGCCACTATACTTTTGTAAAACCACTTGGATTCCTTCAACGAGATCAAGTTCATTACGTTAAAGGTTTTTCGCCAAAATTCAGCCGTACCCTCCGTCATTTCAGAAAAGCAGCGCCTAGTATTCGTGCTATGTTTGTTGCTTCCGTCAAGGCATAGTGTGCGGTAGCTATGTGTTACTTTTCTGTAGCATGGATATACATTAATCTAGGATAGTCGTGCAGCCTTGTTGGCATCCGTCAAGGGCGAGTACGGGTGGTTCTAGATTAATCATGACAATGACGGGTAGAACTTGACTTGCAACTTATGATTTGTTGGCATCCGTCAAGGTCATAAGCTGCTTGGGGTCAAAATCATATCGGGAGTTTCAAACATACAGGAAACTTGCCAGGCTTGCGCATACTTTCTGGAGTTTGGTTACTTGAGTGGCTTCCATTAAGTTATCATACGATGATAGTTGGGTCTCGATTCCCACTGATGAGTAGGATTAATCCTCGAGTGATTCCGACTAATTCTCCTTTTAGGTTTGGAGGAGAATTCAACGAAACAGTGGGAGCCATCCAGATTAGATAAAATGATTATCCATTCTGATCTAGGTTAGAGTGCACGCTGAGTGTTTCTTTTTTCTCTCTTTGACTACGACTATGGCCCGACCCTAGACTATAACTCAGTGACCAAGATTAACTGAACTTTTTTTATAAACAATGGCTTTTGGATTGTCCAAGTTGCATACATCATTACCACTCCTTCTTTTACCCTTTGCTTTTCTCCAGAACACCCCGTATCACTATGTGTATCCACTTCCATTGGATAAAACCATCGTATGGTTATATACGAACTCGAAGGAACTTTTTCGAGGATGGTTTCTGGTTCTGGAGAAAAAGAATAGGACTATTCAGTTGTCTTTTCCTTTTACCTTCTCTCAGGTTGTGATGGCTCCTAGGATTAGGAGACGGTACACCTATTATGCTCATTGGATAGTCTTCTTCCAAACCATAGGAAGATGCCGAAAGGTAGGGAATGAAGAAAACCAATTAGCCTAAATGTGGTGTACAGAAGGTAATAAGTAAAGACAAATAAAGGGATTAGAAAGAGGGAAAAGTAAATTGCGACTGCTATTCACGACCAAACCAAGTTTTTCAACGCCACTCCTACTTCACCTTTGTATTTCTCCACAACACTCTATATTACTACGAACATCCAATTCCATTGGATAAATAGATCGTATGGTTATATATGAACTCGAAGTAACTTTTTTGAGGATGGATTCTGGTTCAGGAGAAATAGGAATAAGGTTTATGCAGTTTTCTTTTATCCTTACCTTCTCTCAGGTTGCGAGTGCTCCTATGATTAGGAGAGTACACCTGTCATGCTTATTGGATAGTCTTCTTCCAAAGTATAGGCTGGTGCCGAACGGTAGGGAAGGAAGAAAACTATTTAAGCCTAACGAAGGTATACAGAAGGTAATGAGTAAAGATAAATAAAAGGGATTTGGAGAGATGGCATGGAAATAAATGGTTTCAGTCATGAATCTGGATAATGGAAGAGGCATTACTAAGAATACCAGGATACCCCTACAAAACATTTTAAATGTTTCAGTTTCACTATGCGTTGTTAATTGAAAACTGATTTCCCAATTAGATCTTTACTCCAGGGTATGTATTTAGCAGGTTTGATTCTCACATATGTATGGTTTTACAGATGATGAGTGGGAGTAAGTTATTGGGAATTAGGTGATCATCCTCATTATATCGGAATTCGTTGTAATTGGTCATATTTGAGGAAATCTCCTGCCTTGTTTGCCGGACGACAAATATTTGGTTTTGAATATCCGTTGTTATGCACCAATTTCAAACTGATATATCCGTACGTTTATTTTTATAAAGTGGGATATAACTTTTTGAAATTATATCCATGATATTTACCTATATCAGTTGATGGTTAGGTAAGGAGCATTCAACAGCGGTGTAAGTCCTCATAACCATAGTACAGTTTTCGACCTACGTCGCACAGGGTTTGCGTTATTAAACGCAGGGGACTTATACAATGTATTGTATGTTGTCCAGTATCCATTAGGACAAAGGGGTTGTTCCTCGTACTATATTCTATTTACTTGTGACTTCTCGTGTTTTGGACAAGTGTTTCGTAGAAATACAAGGTCCAAGTTTGAGGAGTTATACGTACAAGAAAAAAGTAGAGAACCAAGTGTCGCAAGTATCGGGATTCTTCAAAGTGATCGAAGATGTAGATACTTGTATTAGGTATTCAGTTGATAGTAATGGTTTTGAGAAACTTGTTTCTTTTTCAGGTTACTCATAATTGGACGCACTCGTAAGTTGAGTAATGCTGATCGGCCTCTCTCCATTTAGTTGACATGCACTGGAAACAGCTGCATGATTTGAATCTAGTTCCAATTAAATAAGTGCCTTTGTTTCTATACTAGATATATATAGAATCAATTTATATCTTAACAATGTTAACGTATAGGGAGTCGTCCGACTGATGCTTAAAACCAGAATCCGGATAAACTCAGGGCACGTTTCAGTAATGGCTGTTTGTGGGTTATCCTGGGCTTTGACGAGGGTTAACTTTCTACCATCTGGAAGATCAATAGTGATATTGTTCTTGACTCACCCTAGTTTTAGTAAAATGGATTTTTTCAGAAAACAGTAGTGGGAGTATGGTAGAACTGGAAGTGATTCCAGAACCACAAACGATTACGGAAAATTTAATAGGATCTAAATATTCAATCAGGATTGACATTCCATTAGCCACTCCGCAGATATGGTAGGTTACCTCAGGCACCCGAGAGGTACTCCGGTAGACTCAAGGACGGTGACAGGGAGGTTCTTGGTTACCCAGACATGACACTACTGTTGTTCCAGACTGTGAGACCCGGCAGGAGGATGAGTACAGCGTCATTCTAAACTAGCTTTAGAAGTGCACGTGTATATGACTTTGCCAGAGGGTTGTCGTAATCAGTGGGAGCAGCGGAAGCGTAGTGGACAAGTAACTTGTGTCTATTTATAGACTAAAGTAGATATAGCGGAGATAGATCATCTAATTTTTTATATGACAGTTATAAGTTCTTTGACTTCATCAGAATAGGGTATGGATCTGTTAAGAAGGTAGTAGGGTGTGATGTCCTGGTATTTGGATGACGTACACAGAGTAGGAAGTGAAATTCCTATACTACGATCGGTTATACTTTGGTTGTCACACAGTAGTTTCTCCACATAGGTTATGGATATTATATCAGGCATTCTGGTTACTAGATCTATGGATTTAGATCTAGATTTGGGTAGTGTCCCAATCTGGGTAATTAGACAGTATTCTAAAAGTTTTTTAAAATGGACGACTCCTAGCATGGTGGTGAACCTGCAGGTGATGGAGTCACCCTCTCTAAATGTGTCTTACAGACTAAAGGGTAGAGGGATGTGCATGATTGGCATATCACTTGTTTAGGCAATTGAGTCAATCATGACATGTCAAGTACCACACCGGATGTTGTTTTTGCACTAGATGTAATAAGTTGAGATATTAATCCAATCCTAGAGAAATGTTGGTAACCAGTTTTTGGAACATAAGTGGATGTTCTAGGGATTCGATAACGGCAGCCTCTTTCTGGAGACGGTTATCAATTCGAGGGACAGTATGTTGGACAGGTGGTCCAAGCGGATACTGAGGAAGGCATGGTGCAGTATACTGATTAAGTTCAGTAGACGATACAGTCTAAGAAATTTTCTGGATTTGGAGTTCATTTGTGAACTGGGTCCCATCAGATATCCAGAAATATTCTAAGACGGGTATTGC
Source organism: Agapanthus africanus (assembly GCA_030015575.1). Classification (NCBI taxonomy): domain Eukaryota; kingdom Viridiplantae; phylum Streptophyta; class Magnoliopsida; order Asparagales; family Amaryllidaceae; genus Agapanthus; species Agapanthus africanus. The sequence continues at coordinate 508,273,685 of JASDDO010000014.1, forward strand.
TCATTTCGGGAGATAGTTTTCTCCGTGAAGTTGAGATAAAGAGAGACATAGAAAGAAACAATGGAGCGGATCCACACACTGAGGCTATTTCTCGAACGCAATAGTTTTACAAACGAGGTTTGTGAAACTGATTAGTAGAGGTGTTGGGTGTTCGGTATCACATTGGCTGTGAGTATGCGACATCGTAATAATTAGCCTTAAGTGCAAGTGGGAGATTGTTGGCTATAGTGCCCTCAAAGCAATTATCATAGTCGCAGGTATGTGATCATGATGATTGAGCGAGGACCTATACCGATAAAACAGTTTTACTCAAGATGATAGTATGCTATCTGGTTTGTCTTTATCATCATATGTTGATAAAGCCCATAGGATTCTTGCTTGACTGCCAGCATTGTGATGGAGATCACATACGTGGGAGCTGGGGGTCTATAAGCACATCCTTAAATGTCCCTAGTCGTGGGAGTATCGAGACTGGGCATCGATACTCCAGTGTAGACAGGTGTATACTTATCTAGACCCTGACGAGGGGCGGTGGCCGGTCTCACAAGCCATTGGTGTCAGTTGTTCACCTAAGATAGTATACAAGTGCTCATTGGGTTATGAGTACACTGGACGGACTCGCCGGGAACATGTTAGTTGGTATTATACCTAAAGTCAGATAGCAGTTCCCTGGTGACATGTGTACAGGTTAGTTTGTCGACCTGAGATCGTTATTTATCTCGTGTGAGTTCTCACTGTGCTTTGATTACTACCCTACCACAGCTCAAAGAAGTCGTGCAAACAGGTTTTAGTTGGGTACAGTCCCGAGACATATGGAGGCAGTGAGCGGATCGTTGGGGATTCGTCTCTCCCGGTATTGGGGGTTGATGTCGCGCAGTGCACGGGTGGCCATCACTAGAAATCCTCGGCAAGGGTATGTGAGAATTACCTCTCCAGGATCGATAGTTTCTCAGGTAGTGATGGGTTTCATACCACACGAATTATCCCGTTGTTAGGGGTCTGATTTTATCCACCCCCTTAGACTCGATATGCGATAATCTTAGACGAATAGACCGGACTGTTTGGATATTGTTACTGACAGGCTCAGTAGGGGTTTGGATGAGTTTTCTCGTCGGCCTTCCTTTTGCTGAATAACTGGGTAGCCGTTATGTACAGCTAGTGCCGCTGACGTGCTTGTGGTTAAACCCACTGCCAGCGTATTGACGAGTCTTTAGAGTCCCACACAGAGGGTTTCCCTGGTTCTGGCGAAATGTGTACGGTTGCTAGGCACGCGCACAAGGGTTTACGAGGCATCAACCATGCCCGATTAAAAAATTAGCCGTGCCGAACAACCCGAAGCCGGATCTTTAAACTAGAGATTAGGCGAAAACTAGCATGTTAACAACTTTAACCCTAAGTGAGAGGGATTACAACCTTTGTAGATCCGGTCCTTCACTTCATAAGCTCCGTGTTGTGGTCCCTTCGCTGCGATCATCGGGTTCCGGACTCTCGAGAGGTTCCACGAAGAGAAAGATGCAGTCTTGCTTCCGATCTTCGATACAAAGATGATCTACCTTGAAGTTTCATTAACACAAGCTAACACTCACTAAAATTGAGTGAACACTCTCATCTAAAGGGAAAGGGAAGATGAGGATGATGAAGTAGGATTTTTTCTCTCTTTATTTATCTTTTTCTCACATTTATTCATCACTTGGAAAAAGCTAGTAAGCTTTTTCCATGAAGAAAGAAAAAGGAAGAAGATCAAGAATCATTTGTGATGAATAATAAAATGTTATCATGATCATTTATGCAACCATGGATGTAGTAACCAATGTAGAGAGTTTACTAGGGTTAGGGTTTGGATTGGGTTAAAGGGTGAGTCACAAAGAAATATCTATCATAATATCTTAACAAATGACAAAGTAAAAACATCTAGAATGCATTAACCCAAATCAAACCCTAAACTTGTTTAAACTCCTCTAAACATGTTGCATTAATAATTATAATATGTTACAATATTATATATCACATATACAATATTTATTGTAACAAAATAAAATAATACATTTAACATATATCGCATATATATCAATGTATTACCCGAGTGAGAAAAAGAATCTTTTAGTGAGCTAATATTAGTTAATGTAATTTAATATATCATATATATTATTATACATTAAATTATCGAATCAACACTTGATCCGACAATCCGGCTATATCGCATATAACCGACTAATATTTATCTGTACCGATTCATCGAATCAACACTTGATCCGATGACCCGGCTGATATCAAATATCGTGAGAATAGAATACGGTATCTCATATCGCATTATCCTCGGTCCCGCACATATCACATATATGCTCCTACTCCATTTTTCCTGAGCCAAGAAACCTCTGTGTAGGACTCTAAAGAATCGTCAATACGCCGGCAGTAGGTGATGATCATATCAAACACCCACAAGCTGCAAGCGGTCAGCTAAACGTAACAGCTACCCAGGTATTGAGAGCTCAGAAGATCAACAAGAAAGCCTGTACATTCTCCTGTGAATCCAAGCAGTAACACTCCCGTACAGTCCGGTCTCGTCGTCTGATATGTTGCATATCTCGCCTAGCGGTGGTAAACGTCAGACCCCAGTAGCTTGATAAGTCGTGTCGATATGAGGTCTATAACAGTTCGAGAAACTACTGATAACACTTACCAGTAAATCTCAACAACCTTGTCCAGGGATTTCCTGTTATAGCCAATCGAACACAGCACAACATCAACTCCCTATACCGGGAGAGACGAATCCCCTCCTATCGCTCATTGCCTCCATGTGATTCAGGACTGTATCCAAAAGCCACCTTTTTGCACGCCCTCTTGGATGTGGTATGATGGAAATCAAAGCACAGTGGGAATCACACAAGACTCTATGACGATCTCGGGTCAACAGACTACTCTGTACCAGTGTCACCGGAGAACTGTCTTCTGACGTGAGGTATAATACCATCTAAGAGTTCTCGGCGGGTCCGTCCAGTGTACCCAGTCTCTACTGAGCACCCGTACACCATCCTTGATGTCAAACACCGATGGATATGGGATCATCCATCGCCCATCATATGGGTCAAGATGCGTATACGCTAGTCTACACTGGTGCATCGATGCCCTGTTTCGATACACCCTCGACTAGGAACAGTTATAGGATGTACTCGCCGACTACCGTGGCCCCACTAGTATGATCTCATCATAGTCCCAGTAGTCGAGTACATATCCTAAGGGCTTTATCAACATGTAATATAGAGACAATCAGAGTACATGTTAAGATAAAGTACAACCAGATAGCATACTATCATGTTGAGCAAGAAAGTCCTCCCTATATATGTCCAAGCATCCATTACAATATACATCGTATGTACAGTAATGGCCTCTAGGGCATACATATAACTAACAATCTCCCACTTGCACTAGGGCCATCTGTTGTGGTATCGCATACCCAACAATTAGCTGCGATTGAAGTATCTCATACTCAACTATCCCATAAAAGTCTCTACTGGGGAAAAAGGACTTTATGAGTGGATCCGCGCTGTCGTCCTCTGTGTCTACTCTCCTAACCTCGATCTCCCTGAAGATCAACCATCTCCATGATCAGGTGATACTGCCTAAGAATTATATCTGGATTTCAGATGGGCCGGTAGTTCCTTGGCTAAAGCCACAACTCCATTGTCACACAATGGTAGGAACGAAGTTCATCTCATGAACTAATATGTATCCAGACTGCCTCTTTGGTAGCATCCTCGGTAACGATGTATCTTGCCCTTAATCATCTAGTATGTCACGGTATCTAGCTTGGAACTCTTCCAACATACCGTCCCTCCACTAAGGGTAAAGACAATGCCTGCGACTGACATTCAGTTGTTCTTATCACCCTGGAACCTTTCCAGTGATTCTCCCCAGGATCGATTGATACCATCTCACTACAACTAGTGAGTATCCTAACATCCAATTAGATCTATCTCATAGATCCAAAATCCAGGATTTAGGAGGTATCATTTTGATCCTATATGGAGAATCCTTGTGATAAGCGGAGATTGACCGAGCGTAGCATAGGAAACTCCTTCCCTATCAAGAGTATGTCATCCACGTACTCTATGAGGATCGTCACCATACTCCCTACTACCTTTTTGTTTATACAAGGTTCATCTACCATTTTGATGATGTCAAACTCTTTGACTAACACATCAAAACAGACGTTCCAACTCTGCGATACCTGCTTTATCCTATAAAGCATCTTGCACACGTTTCCGCTGCTCCCACTGTCTACGAAGCCCTCTGGCTGTGTACTTATAGACGCACTCTTCTAAAACATCATTTAGAAAAGCAGTCATGACCCCAACCACCAGATATCCTAGTCATGGTATGTAGCCGTGACAAGTAGGATCTGGATGGACTTATGCATAGCTTTCAAAGTCCCAACTTTTCCATGTACACCTGTTAGTTATATGTATGCCCTAGAGGCCATTACTGTACATTGGATGTATATTGTAGTGGATGCTGGGACATATATAGGGAGGACTTTCTTGCTCGACATGATAGTATGCTATCTGGTTACTCTTTACCTTAACGTGTACACAGATTGTCTCTCTATTACATGTTGGTAAAGCCCTTAGGATGTGTACTTGACTACCTGGACTATGATGCGGATCATACTAGTGGGGACATGGTAGTCCATAAGTACATCCTTCAATGTCCCTAGTCGTGGGTACATCGAGACGGGGCATCGATATACCAGAGTAGACTAGCATATACCTTCTCGACCCATACAGATGGGCGATGGATGATCCTATATCCATTGGTGTTTGACATCAGAGATGATATACGGGTGCTCAGTGGAGACTGGGTACACTGGACGGACTTGCCGAGAACTCCCAGATGGTATTATACCTTACGTCAGATGGCAGTTCTCTGGTGACACTGGTACAGAGTAGTCTGTTGACCCGAGATCGTCATAGAGTCTTGTGTGGTTCCCACTGTGCTTTGATTTCCATCTTACCACGTCCAAGAGGGCGTGCAAAACGGTGGTTTTTGGGTACAGTCCCGAGTCACATGGAGGCAATGAGCGATAGGAGGGGATTCGTCTCTCCCGGTATAGGGAGTAGATGTTGCGCTGTGTTCGATTGGCTATAACCGGAAATCCCTGGCCAGGGTTGCTGAGATATACTGGTAAGTGTTATCAGTAGTTTCTCGAACTGTTATAGACCTCATATCTACACGACTTATCGAGCTATTGGGGTCTGACATTTACCACCCCTAGGCGAGATATGCGACAAATCAGACGACGAGACCGGACTGTACGGTAAGTGTTACTGGTTGGATTCACAGGAGTGTGAGCGGGCTTGCTCTTTGATCTTCTGATCGCTCAATACCCGGGTGGCCGTTACGTTTAGCAGACCGCTTGCGGCTTGCGGGTGTTTGATATGATCATCATCTGCTGCCGGCGTATTGACGAGTCTTTAGAGTCCAACACAGAGGTTTCCTGGCTCAAGCGAAACGAAATAGGAGCGCATATGAGATATGTGCGGGACCGAGAATAATGCGTGTATGCGATACCTTATTTCATTCTCGCGATGAATGTATCGATTGGTTTTATGCGATATAACCTAGTTATCGAATCAAGGGTTGATTCGATAAGCCGATACATTGGATATTAGTCGGTTGTATGCGATATGACCGGATCGTTAAATCAAGTGTTGATTTAATGATTTAATGCATAATTATATATTTGATATATTACTTTGCATTAACTAGTATTGGTTCACTTTAAATAGTTTTTCTCACTTGTTTGTGCACATTGTATATGTGATATATTTTTGTGCACAAGTTTGTATCATGTTTGATGATGCATGCTAACTTGGGTTTGTGTAAAGATTAAACCATGGTTATATGAATGGTTAGGGTTTTGTTTTCTTATTCATTTATTTATTTATTTATTCTTTTTGGAAAATAATAAGCATAAAGAAAAATGGTGTCTTTCTTTGGATGCATGTTGAAGCTTCATGAAGGTTTGACTAAGTCACCATTTTGTCTCATGCTTAACCCTAACCATTCCACTTAACCCTAGTATATTCTCTACACTTGACCATGGTTGGATTATGATAAGTATTCATTTTATTTTCTTTTTGAAAAAGACTTATCATAATATATTTCCAATTGTTGGATTTTCTTATATAACTGTTAGTTATATGTATGCCCTAGAAGCCATTACTGTATATTGGATGTATATTGTAGTGGATGCTGGGACATATATAGGGAGGACTTTCTTGCTCGACATGATAGTATGCTATCTGGTTACTCTTTACCTTAACGTGTACATAGATTGTCTCTCTATTACATGTTGGTAAAGCCCTTAGGATGCGTACTTGACTACCTGGACTATGATGCGGATCATACTAGTGGGGACATGGTAGTCCATAAGTACATCCTTCAAAGTCCCTAGTCGTGGGTACATCGAGACGGGGCATCGATATACAAGAGTAGACTAGCATATACCTTCTCGAACCATACAGATGGGCAATGGATGATCCCATATCCATTGGTGTTTGACATCAGAGATGATATACGGGTGCTCAGTGGAGACTGGGTACACTGGACGGACTCGCCGAGAACTCCCAGATGGTATTATACCTTACATCAGATGGCAATTCTCTGGTGACACTATTACAGAGTAGTCTGTTGACCCGAGATCGTCATAGAGTGTTGTGTGGTTCCCACTGTTCTTTGATTTCCATCTTACCACGTCCAAGAGGGCATGCAAAAAGGTGGTTTTTGGGTACAGTCCCGAGTCACATGGAGGCAATGAGCGATAGGAGGGGATTCGCCTCTCCCAGTATAGGGAGTAGATGTTGCGCTGTGTTCGATTGGCTATAACCGGAAATCCCTGGCCAGGGTTGCTGAGATATACTGGTAAGTGTTATCAGTAGTTTCTCGAACTGTTATAGACCTCATATCGACATGACTTATCGAGCTATTGGGGTCTGACGTTTACCACCCCTAGGCGAGATATGCGACTTATCAGACGACGAGACCGGACTGTACGGTAAGAGTTACTGGTTGGATTCACAGGAGTGTGAGCGGGTTTGCTCGTCGATCTTCTGATCGCTCAATACCCGGGTGGCCATTACGTTTAGCAGACCGCTTGCGACTTGTGGGTGTTTGATATGATCATCATCTACTGCCGGCGTATTGACGAGTCTTTAGAGTCCTACACAGAGGTTTCCTGGCACAAGCGAAACGAAATAGGAGCGCATATGAGATATGTGCGGGACCGAGAATAATTCGTGTATGTGATACCGTATTTCATTCTCACGATGAATGTATCGATTGGTTGTATGCGATATAACCTAGTTATCGAATCAAGGATTGATTCGATAAGCCGATACATTGGATATTAGTCGGTTGTATGCGATATGACCGGATCGTTAAATCAAGTGTTGATTTAATGATTTAATGCATAATTATATATTTGATATATTACTTTGCATTAACTAGTATTGGTTCACTTTAAATGGTTTTTCTCACTTGTTTGTGCACATTGTATATGTGATATATTTTTGTGCACTAGTTTGTATCATGTTTGATGATGCATGCTAACTTGGATTTGTGTAAAGATTAAACCATGGTTATATGAATGGTTAGGGTTTTGTTTTCTTATTCATTTATTTTTTTATTTATTCTTTTTGGAAAATAATAAGCATAAAGAAAAATGGTGGCTTTCTTTGGATGCATGTTGAAGCTTCATGAAGCTTTGACTAAGTCACCATTTTGTCTCATGCTTAACCCTAACCATTCCACTTAACCTTAGTCTATTCTCTACACTTGACCATGGTTGGATTATGATAAGTATTCATTTTATTTTCTTTTTGAAAAAGACTTATCATAATATATTTTCATCTTCTTCTTCTTCTTCTTCAAGAAGAAGCTTGCCTCCATCAATGGCAACTTGAGAAAATGAGTGAGAAATCCAATTCTAAAGTGAACCCACTTTCTATTTATTCATCCTCTACCTCTTGCCAAGTAGTATAGGGTGTTTTCTTCACAAGTTTCATGACTTGGTGAAGTGGGAGCTTGATCTTGTGATGCCTCGACGTAGATCATCTTCGGCATCGTAGTCGATGACCTAGCCCGCCCATTTTTCCGATGAAGCCGACGCTAGAGCCCGGGATTCGATTTGGACAGCGAGGAGACTTCATTGCAGAGCTATGGAGGTGGAGGACCGGATTTACAAAGGTTATATTTCCGTTCTTTTAGTTAAGTTGTTAACTATTCGCATTTGTCTCGCCTAAAATTCTAGTTAACGATCCGTATTTGGGTTTCTCGGCACCCGTAAAATTTGAAATTGGCATGGTTAACGCCTTGTGAGACCTCTTGAGAGTGCCTAGGAACCCTACAGTGGTATCGGAGCCTAGCTAGAGCCTTAGGTGAAGCGTAGACGAAGTTTGAAACCCGATCGACCCGAAACCCTAACATCAAAGTGCTCTCTGGACTTTTTCTAAAAACAGGGATTTTTCAGAATTAAAAATTCGCAGAAAATAGAGCAGGAAATTATAAGGATTACTGCAGAAAACGAAACCCTAATTCCACTGTAGCGCCGCGGAACCGCGGCAATAGCCTCCTTTTGCGGCGGTTCCGCGGCCGTTTGTACTGGTTAGGGATTCGTTTTGATACAGTAATGCCCGTATCTGTTTCCTCTGTTCTCTGGGAAGTTTTAATCTGCATTCAAGAGTTGGATTTTCTGGGGTTGTTTTGGGGATTCGATGAATCGATCGGATTATTTAACTTTGTCTATTTGGCTTTTCGGATATTTTTGAATATGTTAAAAAGTTCGACCGGACATAAATACCCACATTTTCCCCTGCCGGAAAATTTCCAATTGTTGGATTTTTCCGTAGTTTAACGACATTCTAAGTAGTGCAAGTAACGCGATGGTCCCTCTAGAAGACAACAAACCTTAACTCGATTATGTGACCGTCTTGAACTGCCCTTTGAAGCTTCGGGTTTGGGGCAGTACGGCGTTCCACATGTGAGGCGTTGACTTGACCCTTCTACGGCTGGACCGTTGGTACTGAGGCATGAACTGGATGTTTTTAAACCTGTTTCATAAGTTGATCTGTTTCGGGAAAACTTGGGTGTTCAATTGTTCGATCGGAAAGTTTAACATTTTCTATTTATCTGGAATGAGATACAATAATTGGAATTCACAAATAGTTATGAGATAACTCAATGAATGTTATAAATCTAGCGGTTTAGTCTCACATTGATCGATTGCAATGGAATTTTGATGTGATCAAAAGTCCGTCGCAATCACGTAGTGTACGCGGATATTCGCCGGATAAACTTAATAGACAGCCTCACCCCATAGCCCCGACCAAGTGACTGTAGGAGAACCCCGTCGCCGAAAGCATCCGTTCGGGTGCTCGCGGCAGCGGTGTTCCACCTTGGTGCACTTCGTCGACGGTATCGGGGGTGCGTCCGTCCACTAAAGTTTACGACGAGCATTCGATCAGAATGTCGGGAATCCTGTTGAATTCCCCGACTTGATATTGAAAAGAGTTTTCGATATAGATACTAAAATGCGGGGTTTATAATAGTTAGGCATGTGATGTCTAAGGAATTCATTTGGTCAGGCATGCGATGTCTGAGGAGGTTGCGGATTCCAACTGTTGTAGTTTTACACTTTCTTTTCTGTGACCGTAAGTGTAATATGTGATATCGCCGGTTTCGTTTCTATATGTCAACGACAATTGGGATGCGCATATTTACTTACGTTGATGACATGTGATGGTATGTGTTGCTGGATATGTTATATTGGATCGTCATGTTTTAATAGCCGGGTTTTTTTTATATGTGAGATTAGTGTTTTTCATTTTCATTCATGTAAAAACTTGTAGGTAATATTCTTTTATTGGGGCACTTCCAGGTTGTGGAAGTAGTCACCCTTTGTATATTATTTTCTTTTCCGCACTAGGGTAGACCCAAGGAGGAGGGCACAAGTAACCGGGTTCTGGAGTCCAGTGGGAGACCAACTCGAGGAGTCGAGTCCGGGTCTCCTAACTCTAGAATTGGTAGGGTTGCTTGCCGCTCTCGTAGGGGTCTAGGGGTGTGGGTTTGGTTATTCATCGCAACCGTGGAATCCGTGTTTTATACTGGCTCGTATTGAAAACACGGACATCCTAGTATATCCAATATTTCATATGTTTTTTCTGCTGCGATATCTGTGATGTGATCATGTGATGTTCTGCGATACATACAGTATATAGTATATATGATATATTATATAGGCGTTACTTATGTTTTACACCCGCGCTAGCCCTGCCCCGCTCTGCCGTTAGTTACCTAACCTAACGGTGCACGAGGGGACATCGAGGCGAATGCGGATGGCATAAGTGTACATCGTATTTATCTGTGATGTTTACGTAATTTAAATGATGGGACTTCATTAATGAGATTAATGAAATAAAAGAAACCTAAGATGTTGTGGAATCAAATTTCAAAATAAAACAGGTAGCTACAGTTCTTGCTTTGCACAGCGGTATATATGATATATCCTGCACCTTATTCGATAAGGAAAGGACCGAGATCCCTTCACCGGGAGTGACTCCTTTAGCAATAACTGGCAGATGCTACACACTCGGTTTGTCTTTTGATTGCTTTTAAGAGTTCTGCTTTGCACAATGATATATATGATATATCCCGCACCTCATTCGACGAGGAAAGGACCGACGATCCCTTCACCGGGAGTGACTCCTTTAGCAAAACTAGAAAAGCCTCAAAGACACTCCATTTCAAAATTCATTCGATCCTACAACGATATCAAGTTCTTTACGCAATAGGTTTTCAGAAAAACCTGTCGTAGCCCTCCGTCATTTCAGATAAGTCCTACTTAGTATTCGTGCTACGTTTGTTGACCTCCGTCAAGGCGTAGTGTGCGGTAGCTAACTAGTATTTATCTGCTTATGCATATGATGCAGATTGGGTTAGGGTAGTCGTACGGCCTTGTTGACCTCCGTCATGGGTCGTGCGGGTGGGTTTGATTCAATCAAGGAATGACGGGTTGAACTTGACTAGTAGCCTATGGTTTGTTGACCTCCGTCAAGGTCATAGGGTGCTAGGGGCAAAATTGTCGGGAATTTCAAGTGTTGAAATTTGCAATGCGATTGCATACCTTCTATGAGATAGTTGGATCCTGATACCCACTGCGAGTAATTGTTACTCCTGGGAGAGTTTTACACATTACAATTAGCCGATCAAGTAGGTGTCTAGAAAGGTGTCAACGAGGTTACGCCTCTGGGAAAACGAGGTTTACATTAATTAGGTTCGTGCGAAAGCACGGGGGACCTCCCTCAAAGTACCGACACTGGCCTGGCTGAAAGATTGGCGAACTTGTAGCGTGTAATTAATCCCGGCTAGTCTTTCCTTTTAGGGTTTGAAGGAAGATTTGATAAAAACAGTGGGAGCCATCCTGATTAGATAAAATAATAACCAATATATTCTTGCAAGAGCGCACGTTGAGTGTTTTCTTCTCTCTCTCTCCAGGTAGCGACCATATCACGCCTTAATCAAGATAATAATACGAATATTTGACCGAACCCGCTTGTTATACTGAGCTGGGGAACGTTGGTCCCGCTCCAACTTATAATTATTATAAGACCGAGCAGGAAATTGGGGAATACCAGATTTCCCGTGCCGCCCAAACGAAGAAAGTGCATATGATGCATCATCTTCGGGTGTGTTCATTACAAAGAACTGTTTCTCTGTATCCTCTATGTCCTGGGTATTTGATACCAGATCAGGATCCCAGATATGTAATCTGTTACATAGGGCTACAGAAAGGTAGAAAAATTGAGAACGGGTGATAAGTTTCATGTGGCAGAAAACGGGGCAAGTGTTGCAGCCAAGTCTGTTGGTCACTGTCACCCTGTATTGTAATACATTGATTCTGAACGAATTTTATTAGATACCGAACCTGATATACAAAAATCATATCACTCTCTTTATTAGTAAAGAAATGATAAAATTCTGTATTGTTGGATAATGTTTTGAACATTTCCTATATCAAAAGTTGATCGGTTCAGGCACGTTATCTAAAAACATTGATGTTCTAAATCAAACTACAGTTCTTTAGTATACTGAACACACACAAGAGGAAGAGTTCAGAAATGAACGGATCCTTCTTGAGGTATTGTAGACTAGGTCATATCAATGCGACCCGACTAGCTGAAGTTACATATAGATGCATATTTAAATCAGTTTGAATTTACATCTTGTGAAACCTGCCAGTCATATCACAAAGATAAGATGACCATAGCTCTGTTTATTGGAAACAGAGAAAGAGTTAGTGAACTCCTGGGATGATACATGTTGATGTATGTAAGGTCCCCAGTCTACACATGCCAAGACCGGTTCTTTGTACTTCATTACATTCACTGATGATCTCTCAAGATTCAGACATATGTTCCTGTTGAAACACAAGTCCGAACCTTTTAAGATATTCACAGAATATAAGTTAGAAGTAGAGAACCAAAATGGGTATAAGTATTATGTCCTGTGATGAGATCAGGGAGGAGAATACTTGTGCATAGAATTCCTGGACTATTCTAAAGGAGAATGAGATTCTCTCTCAGCATTACTCTTCCGTATACACCATAGCACGATGGTATATCGGGGCGGAGCAATCACACCCTATATGATATGGTGTGCTCTATGATGAGTACTACTGAGTTACCTGTTTCCTTTTCGGGGGTTATGCACTTGAGAAGCTGCATACCTATTGAATAGGTTCGAATCAAATCAGTTGCCTACCGCTTCATATGTGATATGGAAAGGGAAGAGCTCATATCTTAAGTTAGTTAAGATTTGGGGTTGTCCGGCCTATGTTTAAAAGCAGAATCCGGACAAGCTCGAGGCAAGGTCTGTTATGTAGAACTGGAAATGTTCCAGCTATACAAACTGCAGCTGATGATTTGACAGAACCAAAGAATTCAGTAGATTCCAACGAACCTTAGCCTCTCCGCCGATCTAGTAGGGTTCCTCACCCACCTGAGAGATACTTCGGTTTCTCTATGACAGTGGGAGCGAGGATTGCATCATGAGATGATAACCCAACTAGTTTCGAGCTGGCCATCAGGAGTAAGACTCTGTAAGAATGGCTGGATGCTTAGTTATCTGAGATGAAATCCATATACACCAACAAAGTATGGACTTTGGTTGCAATAACTGAAGGGTTAAATCCCCATCAGGAGCAAGTATATCTTGAGAAGATTACTTGGTGTAGATGGAAAAATTGAGACTTTCAAAGCTAGACTTGTTAAAAGTTTGCATCATTGACCAGGTGTGGATAATGATAAAACCTTTTCAAGTAGCTATGCTTAAGTCCATCCAGATCCTACTTGTCACGGCTACATACCATGACTACGATATCTGGTGGTTGGGTGTCATGACTGCTTTTCTAAATGAAGTTTTAGAAGAGTGTGTCTATAAGTACACAGCCAGAGGGCCTGGTAGATAGTGGGAGCAGCGGAAACGTGTGCAAGATGCTTTATAGGATAAAGCAGGCATCGCGGAGTTAGAACATCTGTTTTGATGGATCAGTCAAAGAAGTTGACATCATCAAAATGGTAGATGAACCTTGTATATACAAAAAGGTAGTAGGGAGTATGGTGACGATCCTCGTAGAGTACGTGGATGACATACTCTTGATAGGGAAGGAGTTTCCTATGCTACGCTCGGTCAATCTCCGCTTATCACAATGATTCTCCACATAGGATCAAAGTGATACCTACTAAATCCTGGATTTTGGATCTATGAGATAGATCTAAATGGATGTTAGGATTCTCACTAAATGTAATGAGATGGTATCAATTGATCCTGGGGAAAATCACTGGAAGTGTTCCAGGATGATAAAGACGACTGAGTGTCAGTCACAGGCTTTGTCTTTACCCTCAGTAAAGGGACGGTATGTTGGAAGAGTTCCAAACTAGATACCGTGACGTACTAGACGATAAAAGCAGGATACATCGCTACTTAAGATGCTACCAAAGAGGCTGTTTGGGTGTATATTGGTTCATGAGATGAACTACGTTCCTCCCATTGTGTGACAATGGAGTTGTGGCTTATGCCAAGGAACGTCCGTCCCATCAGTGATCCAGACATATTCTAAGGCAACATCACCTGATCATGGAGATAGTTGATTTCCAGGGTGATCGAGGTTAGGAGAGTAGACTCAGAGGATAACACGGCGGATCCACTCACGAAGGCCTATTCCCAGAGAGAGACTTTTATGGGATGGTTGAGTATGAGATACTACAACCACTGCTATCAGATGGCCCTAGTGCAAGTGGGAGATTGTTAGTTATATGTATGCCCTAGAGGCCATTACTGTACATTGGATGTATATTGTAGTGGATGCTGTGACATATATAGGGAGGACTTTCTTGCTCGACATGATAGTATGCTATCCGGTTACTCTTTACCTTAACGTGTACACAGATTGTCTCTCTATTACATGTTGGTAAAGACCTTAGGATGTGTACTTGACTACCTAGACTATGATGCGGATCATACTAGTGGGGACATGGTAGTCCATAAGTACATCCTTCAAAGTCCCTAGTCGTGGGTACATCGAGACGGGGCATCGATATACCAGAGTAGACTAGCATATACCTTCTCGACCCATACAGATGGGCGATGGATGATCCCATATCCATTGGTGTTTGACATCAGAGATGATATATGGGTGCTCAGTGGAGACTGGGTACACTGGACGGACTCGCCGAGAACTCCCAGATGGTATTATACCTTACGTCAGATGGCAGTTCTCTGGTGACACAGGTACAGAGTAGTCTGTTGACCCGAGATCGTCATAGAGTCTTGTGTGGTTCCCACTGTGTTTTGATTTCCATATTACCACGTCCAAGTGGGCGTACAAAACGGTGGTTTTGGGGTACAGTCCCGAGTCACATGGAGGCAATGAGCGATAGGAGGGGATTCGTCTCTCCCTGTATAGGGAGTAGATGTTGCGCTGTGTTCGATTGGCTATAACCGGAAATCCCTGGCCAGGGTTGCTGAGATATACTGGTAAGTGTTATCAGTAGTTTCTCGAACTGTTATTGACCTCATATCGACACGACTTATCGAGCTGTTGGGGTCTGCCGTTTACCACTCCTAGGCGAGATATGCGACATATCAGACGACGAGACCGGACTGTACGGTAAGTGTTTCTGGTTGGATTCACAGGAGTGTGAGCGGGCTTGCTCGTCGATCTTCTGATCGCTCAATACCCGGGTGGCCATTACGTTTAGCAGACCGCTTGCGGCTTGTGGGTGTTTGATATGATCATCATCTGCTGCCGGCGTATTGACGAGTCTTTAGAGTCCTACACAGAGGTTTCCTGGCTCAAGCGAAACGAAATAGGAGCGCATATAAGATATGTGCGGGACCGAGAATATTGCGTGTATGTGATACCGTATTTCATTCTCGCGATGAATGTATCGATTTGTTGTATGCGATATAACCTAGTTATCGAATCAAGGGTTGATTCGATAAGCCGATACAATGGATATTATTCGGTTGTATGCGATATGACCGGATCGTTAAATCAAGTGTTGATTTAATGATTTAATGCATAATTATATATTTGATATATTACTTTGCATTAACTAGTAATGGTTCACTTTAAATGGTTTTTCTCACTTGTTTGTGCACATTGTATATGTGATATATTTTTGTGCACAAGTTTGTATCATATTTGATGATGCATGCTAACTTGGGTTTGTGTAAAGATTAAACCATGGTTATATGAATGGTTAGGGTTTTGTTTTCTTATTCATTTATTTATTCTTTTTGGAAAATAATAAGCATAAAGAAAAATGGTGGCTTTCTTTGGATGCATGTTGAAGCTTCTTGAAGCTTTGACTAAGTCACCATTTTGTCTCATGCTTAACCCTAACCATTCCACTTAACCCTTGTCTATTCTCTACACTTAACCATGGTTGGATTATGATAAGTATTCATTTTATTTTCTTTTTGAAAAATACTTATCATAATATATTTTCATCTTCTTCTTCTTCTTCTTCAAGAAGAAGCTTGCCTCCATCAATGGCAACTTGAGAAAATGAGTGAGAAATCCAATTCTGAAGTGAACCCACTTCCTATTTCTTCATCCTCTACCTCTTGCCAAGTAGTATAGGGTGTTTTCTTCACAAGTTTCATGACTTGGTGAAGTGGGAGCTTGATCTTGTGATGCCTCGACGTAGATCATCTTCGGCATCGTAGTCGATGACCTAGCCCGCCCATTTTTCCGATGAAGCCGACGCTAGAGCCCGGGATTCGATTTGGACAGCGAGGAGACTTCATTGCGGAGCTATGGAGGTGGAGGACCGGATCTACAAAGGTTGTATTTCCTTTCTTTTAGTTAAGTTGTTAACTATTCGCATTTGTCTCGCTTAAAATTCTAGTTAACGATCCGTATTTGGGTTTCTCGGCACCCGTAAAATTTGAAATTGGCATGGTTGATGCCTTGTGAGACCTCTTGAGAGTGCCTAGCAACCCTACAGTGGTATCAGAGCCTAGCTAGAGCCTTAGGCGAAGCGTTGACGAAGTTTGAAACCCGATCGACCCGAAACCCTAACATCAAAGTGCTCTCTGGACTTTTTCTAAAAACAGGGATTTTTCAGAATTAAAAATTCGCAGAAAATAGAGCAGGAAATTATAAGGATTACTGCAGAAAACGAAACCCTAATTCCACTGTAGCCTCGCGGAACCGCTGCAATAGCCTCCTTTTGCGGCGGTTCCGCGGCCGTTTGTACTGGTTAGGGATTCGTTTTGATACAGTAATGCCCGTATCTGTTTCCTCTGTTCTCTGGGAAGTTTTAATCTGCATTCAAGAGTTGGATTTTCTGGGGTTGTTTTGGGGATTCGATGAATCGATCGGATTATTTAACTTTGTCTATTTGGCTTTTCGGATATTTTTGAATATGTTAAAAAGTTCGATCGGATATAAATACCCACTTTTTCCCCTGCCGGAAAATTTCCAATTGTTGGATTTTTCCGTAGTTTAACGACGTTCTAAGTAGTGCAAGTAACGCGATGGTCCCTCTAGAAGACAACAAACGGCAAAACCACCCCAGCAAAGCAAAGTAGGAGTTACTGTGCAAAATTCAATGCATGAAGGGACTAAAGGGCCGCGGTACCGCCGCATTAGCATGCTAATGCCGCGGTTCCGCCGCGCATTTATGGATTCGGTGTTTCGATCGGAGTATCAGATTTTGTCTATGTGGCTTTCCGGATATTTTTAGAATATGTTAAAAAGTTCGACCGGATATAAATACCCACTTTTTCCCCTGTCGGAAAATTTCCAATTGTTGGATTTTTCCGTAGTTTAACGATGTTCAAAGTAGTGCAAGTAACGCGATGGTCCCTCTAGAAGACAACAAACTTTAACTCGATTATGTGACCGTCTTGAACTGCCCTTTGAACCTTCGGGTTTGGGGCAGTACGGCGTGCCACATGTGAGGCGTTGGCTTGACCCTTCTACGGCTGGACCGTTGGTACTGAGGCACGAACTGAATGCTGTTAGACTTATTTCATGTGTTGAGCTGTATCGGAAAAACTTGGGTGTTCGACTGTTCGATCGAAAAGTTTAACATTTTCTATTTTATCCGGAATGTGATACAATAATTGGAATTCACAATAAGTTATGAGATAACTGAATGAATGTTATAAATCTAGCGGTTTAGTCTCACTTGATCGGTTGCTACGGAATTTTGATGTGATCAAAAGTCCGTCGCAATCACGTAGCGTACGCGGATACTCGCTGGGTAAACTTAATAGACAGCCTCACCCCAGAGCCCCGACCAAGTGACTGTAGGAGAACCCCGTCGCCGAAAGCATCCGTCCGGGTGCTTGCGGCAGCGGTGTTCCGCCTTGGTGCACTTCGTCGATGGTATCAAGGGTGCGGTCGCCTACTAAAGTTTGCGACGAGCATTCGATCAGTTTTTTGGGAATCCTGTTGAATTGCCCGACATGATATTGAAAAGTGTTTTCGATATCGAGACTAAAATGCGGGGTTTATAATTGTTAGGCATGGGATGTCTAAGTATTTCATTTGATTAGGCATGCGATGTCTAAAAATGTTGCGGATTCCAACTGTTGTAGTTTTACACTTTCTTTTCTGTGACCGTAAGTGTAATATGTGATATCGCCGATTTCGTTGCTATATGTCAACGACAATTGGGATGCGCATATTTACTTACGTTGATGACATGTGATGTTATGTGTTGCTGGATATGTTATATTGGATCGTCATGTTCGAATAGCCGGGGGTTTTTATGTGAGATGAGTGTTTTTCATTTTCATTCATGTAAAAACTTGTATGTAATATTCTTTTATTGGGACACTTCCAGGTTGCGGATGTTGTCACAATTTGTATATTATTTACTTTTCCGCATTAGGATGGACCCAAGGAGGGGAGCACAAGTAACCGGGTTCTGGGGTCCAGTGGGAGACCAACTTGAGGAGTCGAGTCCGGGTCTCCTAACCCTAGAATTGGTAGGGTTGCTTGCCGCTCTCGTAGGGGTCTAGGGGTGTGGGATTGGCTATTCATCACGACCGTGGAATCCGTGTTTTATACTGGCTCGTATTAAAAACACGGATGTCCTAGTATATCCAATGTTTCATATGATATTTTCTGCTGCGTTATCTGTGATGTAATCATGTGATTTGTTCAGATAGATAGTATATAAAGTATATATGATATATTATATAGACGTTGCTTATGTTTTACACCCGCGCTAGCCCTGCCCCGCTCTGCCGTTAGTTACTTAACCTAACGGTGCAGACGGGACATCGAGGCGAATGCGGATGGCATAAGTGTACGTCGTATTTATCTGTGATGTTTAGGTAATTTAAATGATGGGACTTCATTAATGAGATTAATGAAATAAAAGAAACCTAAAGATGTTGTAGAATCGAATTTCAAAATAAAACAGGTAGCAACAGTTCTTGCTTTGCACAGAGGTATATATGATATATCCTGCACCTTATTCGATGAGGAAAGGACCGAGATCCCTTCACCGGGAGTGACTCCTTTAGCAATAACTGGCAGATGCTACACACTCGGTTTGTCATTTGATTGCTTTTAAGAGTTCTGCTTAGCATAATGATATATATGATATATCCCGCACCTCATTCGACGAGGAAAGGACCGACGATCCCTTCACCGGGAGTGACTCCTTTAGCAAAACTAGAAAAGCCTCAAAGACACTCCATTTCAAAATTCATTCGATCCTACAACGATATCAAGTTATTTACGCAATAGGTTTTCAGAAAAACCTGTCGTAGCCCTCCGTCATTTCAGATAAGTCCTACTTAGTATTCGTGCTACGTTTGTTGACCTCCGTCAAGGCGTAGTGTGCGGTAGCTAACTAGTATTTATCTGCTTATGCATATGATGCAGATTGGGTTAGGGTAGTCGTACGGCCTTGTTGACCTCCGTCAAGGGTCGTGCGGGTGGGTTTGATTCAATCAAGAAATGACGGGTTGAACTTGATTAGTAGCCTATGGTTTGTTGACCTCCGTCAAGGTCATAGGGTGCTAGGGGCAAAATTGTCAGGAATTTCAAGTGTTGAAATTTGCAATGAGATTGCATACCTTCTATGAGATAGTTGGATCCCGATACCCACTGCGAGTAATTGTTACTCCTGGGAGAGTTTTACACATTACAATTAGCCGATCAAGTAGGTGTCTAGAAAGGTGTCAACGGGGTTACGCCTCTGGGAAAACGAGGTTTACATTAATTAGGTTCGTGCGAAAGCACGGGGGACCTCCCTCAAAGTACCGACACTGACCTGGCAGAAAGATTGGCGAACTTGTAGCGTGTAATTAATCCCGGCTAGTCTTTCCTTTTAGGGTTTGAAGGAAGATTTGATAAAAAGCAGTGGGAGCCATCCTGATTAGATAAAATAATAACCAGTCTATTCTTGCAAGAGCGCACGCTGAGTTTTTCTTCTCTCTCTCCAGGTAGCGACCATATCACGCCATAATCAAGATAATAATACGGATTATTGACCGATCCCGCTTGTTATACTGAGCTGGGGAACGTTGGTCCCACTATAACTTGGGGATTACCAGAATTCCCGTGCCGCCCAAACAACGACAGTGCATCCTGATGCATCATCTTCGGGCGTGTTCATTACAAAGAGCTGTTTCTCAGTATCCTCCGCATCCTGGGTATATGATACCGGATCAGGATCCCATATATGTAATCTGTTACATGGGCTACAGATTGGTAAAGAACTATGAACGGTTATAAGTTTCATGAGACAGAAAACGGGGCAAGTGTTGCTGCCAAGTCTCTTGGTCACTGTCGCCCTGTATTATCAGTACATTGATTCTGAACGAATGTTATTAGATACCGAACCTGATATACAAAATCATATCAGTCTCTTTATAAGTAAAGAAATGATAAAATTTTGTATTGCTGGATAATGTTTTGAACATTTCATATATCAAAAGTTGATCGAATCAGGCACGTTATCTAAAAGCGTTGATGTTCTAAATCAAACTACAGTTCTTAGTATATAGAACACACACAAGAGGAAGAGTTCAGAAATGAACGGATCCTTCTTGAGGTATTATAGACTAGGTCATATCAATACGACCCGACTAGCTGAAGTTACATAAAGATGCATATTTAAATCAGTTTGAATTTACATCTTATAAAACTTGCCAGTCATGTCACAAAGATAAAATGACAATAGCCCCTGTTTATTGGAAACAGAGAAAGAGTTAGTGAACTCTTGGGATGATACATGTTGATGTATGTAGGCCCCCTGTCTACACATGCCAGGACTGGTTCTTTATACTTCATTACGTTCTCTGATGATCTCTTTAGATTCAGACATATGTTCTTGTTGAAACACAAGTCCGAACCTTTTGAGATATTCACAGAATATAAGTTAGAAGTAGAGAACCAAAATACGGGTATAAGTATTATGTCCTATGATGAGATCAGGGAGGAGAATACTTGAGCACGGAATTCTTGGACTTTTCTAAAGGAGAATGAGATTCTCTCTCGACATTACTGCTCCGAATACACCATAGCACGATGGTATATCGGGGCGGAGAAATCACACCCTATATGATATAGTGTGCTCTATGATGAGTATTACCGAGTTACCTATTTTCCTTTTGGGGGTTATGCACTTATGAAGCTGCATACCTATTGAATAGGGTTCGAATCAAATCAGTTGCCTACCGCTTCATATGTGATATGGAAAGGGAAGAGCCCATATCTTAAGTTAGTTAAGATTTGGGGTTGTCCGGCCTATGTCTAAAAGCAAAATCCGGACAAGCTCGAGGCAAGGTCTGTTATGTAGAACTGGAAATGTTCCAGCTATACAAACTGCAGCTGATGATTTGACAGAACCAAAGGATTCAGTAGATTCCAACGAACCTTAGCCTCTCCGCCGATCTAGTAGGGTTCCTCACCCACCTGAGAGATACTTCGGTTTCTCTATGACAGTGGGAGCGAGGATTGCATCATGAGATGATAACCCAACTAGTTTCGAGCGGGCCATCAGGAGTAAGACTCTGTAAGAATGGCTGGATGCTTAGTGATCTGAGATGGAATCCATATACACCAACAAAGTATGGACTTTGGTTGCAATAACTGAAGGGTTAAATCCCCATCAGGAGCAAGTATATCTTGAGAAGATTACTTGGTGTAGATGGAAAAGTTGAGACTTTCAAAGCTAGACTTGTTAAAAGTTTGCATCATTGACCAGGTGTGGATAATGATGAAACCTTTTCAAGTAGCTATGCTTAAGTCCATCCAGATCCTACTTGTCATGGCTACATACCATGACTACGATATCTGGTGGTTGGGTTTCATGACTGCTTTTCTAAATGATGTTTTAGAAGAGTGCGTCTATAAGTACACAGCCAGAGGGCTTCGTAGACAGTGGGAGCAGCGGAAACGTGTGCAAGATGCTTTATAGGATAAAGCAGGTATCACGGAGTTGGAACGTCTGTTTTGATGTGTTAGTCAAAGAGTTTGACATCATCAAAATGGTAGATGAACCTTGTATAAACAAAAAGGTAGTAGGGAGTATGGTGACGATCCTCGTAGAGTACGTGGATGACATACTCTTGATAGGGAAGGAGTTTCCTATGCTACGCTCGGTCAATCTCCGCTTATCACAATGATTCTCCATATAGGATCATAATGTTACCTACTAAATCCTGGATTTTGGATCTATGAGATAAATCTAAATGGATGTTAGAATACTCACTAGCTGTAGTGAGATGGTATCAACTGATCCTGGGGAAAATCACTGGATGTGTTCCAGGATGATAAAGACGACTGAGTGTCAGTCACAGGCTTTGTCTTTACCCTCAGTAAAGGGACGGTTTGTTGGAAGAGTTCCAAACTAGATACCGTGACGTACTAGACGATAAAAGCAGGATACATCGCTACTTAAGATGCTACCAAAGAGGCTGTTTGGGTGTATATTGGTTCATGAGATGAACTACGTTCCTCCCATTGTGTGACAATGGAGTTGTGGCTTATGCCATGGAACGTCCGTCCCATCAGTGATCCAGACATATTCTAAGGCAGCATCACCTGATCATGGAGATAGTTGATTTCCAGGGTGATCGAGGTTAGGAGAGCAGACTCAGAGGATAACACGGCGGATCCACTCACGAAGGACAATTCCCAGAGAGAGACTTTTATGGGATGGTTGAGTATGAGATACTACAACCACTGCTATCAGATGGCCCTAGTGCAAGTGGGAGATTGTTAGTTATATGTATGCCCTAGAGGCCATTACTGTACATTGGATGTATATTGTAGTGGATGCTGGGACATATAAATGAGGACTTTCTTGCTCGACATGATAGTATGCTATCTGGTTACTCTTTACCTTAACGTGTACACAGATTGTCACTCTATTTCATGTTGGTAAAGCCCTTAGGATGTGTACTTGACTACCTGGATTATGATGCGGATCATACTAGTGGGGACATAGTAGTTCATAAGTACATCCTTCAAAGTCCCTAGTCGTGGGTACATAGAGACGGGGCATCGATATACCAGAGTAGACTAGCATATACCTTCTCGACCCATACAGATGGACGATGGATGATCCCATATCCATTGGTGTTTGACATCAGAGATGATATACGGGTGCTCAGTGGAGACTGGGTACACTGGACGGACTCGCCGAGAACTCCCAGATGGTATTATACCTTACGTCAGATGGCAGTTCTCTGGTGACACTGGTACAGAGTAGTCTGTTGACCCGAGATCGTCATAGAGTCTTGTGTGGTTCCCACTGTGCTTTGATTTCCATCTTACCACGTCCAAGAGGGCGTGCAAAACGGTGGTTTTTGGGTACAGTCCCGAGTCACATGCAGGCAATGAGCGATAGGAGGGGATTTGTCTCTCCCGGTATAGGGAGTAGATGTTGCGCTGTGTTCGATTGGCTATAACCGGAAATCCCTGGTCAGGGTTGCTGAGATATACTGGTAAGTGTTATCAGTAGTTTCTCGAACTGTTATAGAACTCATATAGACACGACTTATCGAGCTATTGGGGTCTGACGTTTACCACCCCTAGGCGAGATATGCGACATATCAGACGACGAGACCGGACTGTACGGTAAGAGTTACTGGTTGGATTCACAAGAGTGTGAGCGGGCTTGCTCGTCGATCTTCTGATCACTCAATACCGGGGTGGCCGTTACGTTTAGCAGATCGCTTGCGGCTTGTAGGTGTTTGATATGATCATCATCTGCTGCCGGCGTATTGACGAGTCTTTAGAGTCCTACACAGAGGTTTCCTGGCTCAAGCGAAACGAAATAGGAGCGCATATAAGATATGTGCAGGACCGAGAATAATTCGTGTATGTGATACCGTATTTCATTATCGCGGTGAATGTATCGATTAGTTGTATGCGATATAACCTAGTAATCGAATCAAGGGTTGATTCGATAAGCCGATACATTGGATATTAGTCGGTTGTATGCGATATGACCGGATCGTTAAATCAAGTGTTGATTTAATGATTTAATGCGTAATTATATATTTGATATATTACTTTGCATTAACTAGTATTGGTTCACTTTAAATGGTTTTTCTCACTTGTTTGTGCACATTATATATGTGATATATTTTTGTGCACAAGTTTGTATCATGTTTGATGATGCATGCTAACTTGGGTTTGTGTAAAGATTAAACCATGGTTATATGAATGATTAGGGTTTTGTTTTCTTATTCATTTATTTATTTATTTATTCTTTTTGGAAAATAATAAGCATAAAGAAAAATGGTGGCTTTCTTTGGATGCATGTTGAAGCTTCATGAAGCTTTGACTAAGTCACCATTTTGTCTCATGCTTAACCCTAACCATTCCACTTAACCCTAGTCTATTCTCTACACTTGACAATGGTTGGATTATGATAAGTATTCATTTTATATTCTTTTTGAAAAAGACTTATCATAATATATTTTCATCTTCTTCTTCTTCTTCTTCTTCAAGAAGAAGCTTGCCTCCATCAATGGCAACTTGAGAAAATGAGTGAGAAATCCAATTCTAAAGTGAACCCACTTCCTATTTCTTCATCCTCTACCTCTTGCCAAGTAGTATAGGGTGTTTTCTTCACAAGTTTCATGACTTGGTGAAGTGGGGGCTTGATCTTGTGATGCCTCGACGTAGATCATCTTCGGCATCGTAGTCGATGACCTAGCCCGCCCATTTTTCCGATGAAGCCGACGCTAGAGCCCGGGATTCGATTTGGACAGCGAGGAGACTTCATTGCGGAGCTATGGAGGTGGAGGATCGGATCTACAAAGGTTGTATTTCCGTTATTTTAGTTAAGTTGTTAACTATTCGCATTTGTCTCGCCAAAAATTCTAGTTAACGATCCGTATTTGGGTTTCTCGGCACCCGTAAAATTTGAAATTGGCATGGTTGATGCCTTGTGAGACCTCTTGAGAGTGCCTAGGAACCCTACACACCAAGTAATCTTCTCAAGATATACTTGCTCCTGATGGGGACTTAACCCTTCAGATAAAGCAACCAAAGTCCATACTTTGTTGGTGTATAAGGATTCCATCTCAGATCGATAAGCATCCATCCATTCTTACAGAGTCCCACTCCTGATGGCCAGCCCGAAATTAGTTGGGTCATCATCTCATGATACAATCCTCGCTCCCACTGTCATAGAGAAACCAAAGTATCTCTCAGGTGGGTGAGGAACCCTACTAGATCGGCAGAGAGGCTGAGGTTCGTTGGAAACTATTGAATCCTTTGGTTCTACAAAATTATCAGCTGTAATTTGTATAGCTGGAACATTTCCAGTTCTACATAACAGACCTTGCCTCGAGCTTTTCCGGATTTTGCTTTTAGACATAGGCCGGACAACCCCAAATCTTAACTAGCTTAAGACATGGGCTCTTCCCATACCATATCTCATATGGAGTGGTAGGCCGTGACCTGATTCGAACCCTATTCAATAGGTATGCAACTTCATAAGTGCATAACTCCCTAAAGGAAACAGGAAACTCAGTAGTACTCATCATAGAGCACACCATATCACATAGGGTGCTATTGCTCCGTCCTGATATACCATCGTGCTATGGTGTATACGGAGGAGTAATGCTGAGAGAGAATCTCATTCTCCTTTAGAATAGTCCAGGAATTCTATGCACAAGTATTCTCCTCCTTGATCTCATCATAGGACATAATACTTATACACGTATTTTAGTTCTCTACTTCTAACTTATATTCTGTGAATATCTCAAAATGTTCGGACTTGTGTTTCAACAGGAACATAGGTCTGAATCTCGAAAGATCATCACAGAATGTAATGAAGTACAAAGAACTGGTCTAGACATGTGCAGACAGGGGACCTTCATACATCAACATGTATCATCCCAAGAGTTCACTAACTCTTTCTCTGTTTCCAGTAAACAGAGCTATGGTCATCTTATCTTTGTGACATGACTGGCAAGTTTCACAAGATGTAAATTCAAACTGATTTAAATATGCATCTATATGTAACTTCAGCTAGTCGGGTCGCATTGATATGACCTAGTCTACAATACCTCAAGAAGAATTCGTTCATTTTTGAACTCTTCCTCGTGTGTGTGTTCTGTATACTAAGAACTGTAGTTTGATTTAGAACATCAATGCTTTTAGATAACGTGCCTGAACTGATCAACTTTTGATATAGGAAATGTTCAAAACATTATCCAACAATACAAAATTTTATCGTTTCTTTACTAATAAAGAGACAGATATGATTTTGTATATCAGGTTCGGTATCTAATAGCATTTGTTCAGAATCAATGTACTCAGGTAATACAGGGTGACAGTGACCAACAGACCTGGCTGCAACACTTGCACCGTTTTCTGCCTCATGAAACTTATCACCCGTTCTCAGTTCTCTACCTTTCTGTAGCCCTATGTAACAGATTACATGTCTGGGATCCTGATCCGGTATCAAATAGCCAGGACGCAGAGGATATTGAGAAACAGTTCTTTGTAATGAACACACCCAAAGAAGATGCATCATATGCACTTTCTTCGTTTGGGCGGCACGGGAAATCTGGTATTCCCCAATTTCCTGCTCTGTATTATAACAATTATAACTTGGAGCGGGACCAACGTTCCCCAGCTCAGTAAAACAAGCGGGTTCGTTCAATATTTCCATTTTATTATCTTTATTAAGGCGTGATATGGTCGCTACCTGGAGAGAGAGAAGAAAACACTCAGCGTGCGCTCTTGCAAGATCAGATTGGTTATTATTTTATCTAATCAGGATGGCTCCCACCGTTTTTATCAAATCTTCCTTCAAACCCTAAAAGGAAAGACTAGCCAGGATTAATTACACGCTACAAGTTCGCCAATCTTTCAGCCAGGCCAGTGTCGGTACTTTGAGGGAGGTTCCCCATGCTTTCGCACGAACCTAATTACAGTAAACCTCATTTTCCCAGAGGCGTAACCCCGTTGACACCTTTCTAGACCCCTACTTGATTGGCTAATTGTAATGTGTAAAACTCTCCCAAGAGTATCAATTACTCACAGCGTGTATCGGGATCCAACTATCTCATAGAAGGTATGCAATCTCATTGCAAATTTCAACACTTGAAATTCCCGATAATATTTTGCCCCTAACCTCCTATGACCTTGACAAAGGACAACAAACCATATGATGCTAGTCAAGTTCAACCCGTCATTTTCTGATTGAATTAAACCCACCCGCACGACCCTTGACAAAGGAAAACAAGGTCGCACGACTACCCTAACCCAATCTGCATCATATGCATAAGCAGATAAGCACCAGTTAGCTACCGCACACTACGCCTTGACAAAGGCCAACAAACACAGCACGAATACTAACTACTACTTATCTGAAATGACGGAGGGCTACGACAGGTTTTTAAGAAAACCTATTGCGTAATGAACTTGATATCATTGTAGAATCGAGTGATTTTAAATAGAGTGTTTTTGAGGCTTTTCTAGTTTTACTAAAGGGGTCACTCCCGGTGAAGGGATCGTCGGCCCTTTCCTCATCGAATAAGGTGCAGGATATTTCACAAATATCTCTATGCAAAGCAAGAACTATAGAAGCAATCAAAAGACAAACTGAGGGATGTAGCATCTGCCAGTCATTGCTAAAGGAGTCACTCCCGGTGAAGGGATCTCAGTCCTTTCCTTATCGAATAAGGTGCAGGATGTTCTATAAGGAACACCGCGATGCAAAGCAAGAACTGTAGCTACCAGTTTTTAAACAAGTTTCTACAACATCTTAGGTTTCTTTTATTTCATTAATCTCATTAATGAAGTCCCATTTTATTATGCTTCGCAAGCATCTCTTCTGAAACGAAATATGCAATATAACATATATCTCATATATATAATATAAACATTCATCTCAGGCAGTAATATGATCTCATCACAGAACATTGCAGCAGAAGAAGATATATGAAATATTGGATATAGTAGGACGTCCGTGTTTTCAATACAAGCCTGTATAAAATACGGATTCCACGGTCGCGATGAATAGCCAAACCCACATCCCTAGACCCCTACGAGAGCGGCAAGTAACACTGCCAATTCTAGGGTTAGGAGACCCAGTCTCGACTCCTCGAGATGGTCTCCCTCTGGACCCTAGAACCCGGTTACTTGTGCTCCCCGCCTTGGGTCTACCTAATGCGGAAAAGTAAATAATATACAACGGTGACATCTTCCGCAACCTGGAAGTGCCCCAATAAAAGAATATTACATACAAGTTTTTACATGAATGAAAAAGAAAAACTCTCATCTCACATAAAAACCCCGGCTATTCAAACGCGACGATCCAATACAACATATCACAGCAACACATAATATCTCATATCATCAACGTAAGCAAGTATGCGTATCCCGGTTGTCGTTGATGTATAGCAACGAAGCCGGCGATACAACACATACTACGCTTACGGTCACACAAAAGAAAGTGTAAAACTACAACAGTTGGAATCCGCAACCTCCTTAGACATCGCATGCCTAACCAAATGAATTCCTTAGACATCACTTGCCTAGCAATTATAAACCCCGCATTTTGGTCTCATTATCGAAAACTCTTTTCAATATCAAGTCGGGAAATTCAACAAGATTCCCGACGTCCTGATCGAATGCTCGTCGCAAACTTTAGTAGACGGCCGCACCCCAGATGCCGTCGACGAAGTGCACTAAGGCGGAACACCGTTGCCGCGAGCACCCGAACGGATGCTTTCGGCGACAGGGTTATCCTACAGTCACTTGGTCGGGGCTATGGGGCGTAGCTGTCTATTAAGTTTACCCGGCGAGTATCCGCGTCATTTTTAACGGATAACTGACAAAATGATGTAGTAGCCGTATTGGATACGTGCAGGGTTCCGATCGATTGATGTACATAGTACTCGGACTTTCGATCGGACGATTGATAATACTAGCCGTCTCGGGTTTGAGCCGGATTATTAAATCAGGTATTGATTTAATAATTTAAATATACGTATTTCGATACGTATATTCTAGTATTATATTCTTTGTGTTATTCTATCTCTTTGATATTCGTATTTCGGTACAGATACAGGTATGTATATACAGTAGAATGTAATCCGTATTTTTTACCGGATAACATTTTAGAAGGTGCCACTTCATTTTTTATTTGAGCATTTTTATTAAAAATTGGATAATGAGGTGGAAAATGGCATGAAGAGGAATGGTGAGAACCATGCTTGGAATAGTGCTCGCAAATGAATTGTTAATTCATTTGGGTGCACTATTCAAGCATGGTAGGATTATTAAAATGGAAAATTGGTTTTTACAAAACCAAGTATGCTTCATTTTCTCTTTCCTTGGTCTTCATTTTTTGAAGCATGCTAGGTTTTCTTCTCTTAAGTTTTATGAGAGCTCATCCCTCACCATTAGCTTCATCCTCCTCATTCTTTCACATTTTGCTTTCACCTTCATATTATGAGATAGCAAACACTTTGAATACACTCACTATATCCTAGGCTCTCTAGGGTAGCATCCTAAAGACCCTAGTTGCTTCACTAGCATCTTGGCGTGGAACTAGAGCCGGAATTACATCCCTCGGGTGGATCATCGGAGATGAACGAAGACCGGCGACCAAAGTCGATCCGCATCACTAGGAGCTTGGAAATGGTTGAAGACCCGAAGGACTTGGTTCATTAGGTATAACCATTCTATCTCTTGTGTTTAGTTTGCTAGTTTTAGGGTTAACGGTTTCGATCTTGGAATCGGGTAATGGTAGCGCCGGGTTTTAGAAAAATTTTGTTCCGCATATGGCTACGGTTCGATGGCGGGGGCGCTCCTATAACCCGACATTGGTGAGGCATAGGACGTGCTCTCTCTTGTGCTGGTCCGTATGTGCTTGTGGCACTGTCTGGGAATTTTTGAATCTAACTCAAGTGTTGAGTCCTCTGAGAATTTTGGGTGGTTGATCGATCAATCGAAAAGTTTAACATCGCCTAGCTTTTTTGATAAAATATTTAGAATCCACAATAATTAGTTTTGTGAAAACTAGTTTGAATTTTTTAAACCTAGCAATTTAGTCTCATTTGATCGGTTGCTACGGGGTTTTGATATGGATCAAAACACTGTTGAAATCACGTAGTGTACGCGGATACTCGCCGGGTAACATTACTAGATAGCCACGCCCCATAGCCCTGACCAAGTGACTGTAGAAGAACCCTGTTGCCAAAAGTATCCCCATGGGTGCTCACGGCCACAGTGTTCCGCCTAAGTGCTCTTCATCGACGACAACGGGGGTGCGGCCGTCTGCTAAAGTTTCCGACGAGCATTCGATCAACTTGTTGGGAATCTTGTTGAATTTCCCGACTTGTTATTGAAAAGTGTTTTCAATATCGAGACTAAAATGCGGGGTTTATAATGTTAGGCATGAAATTCGGAATATGAGATATTCTGGGTTTA
The DNA here is from genome assembly GCA_030015575.1 of Agapanthus africanus. NCBI lineage: Eukaryota > Viridiplantae > Streptophyta > Magnoliopsida > Asparagales > Amaryllidaceae > Agapanthus > Agapanthus africanus. The sequence continues at coordinate 508,304,184 of JASDDO010000014.1, forward strand.
TGATGTCTAAGTAATTCATATGGTTAGGCATGAAATCAGAAGTATGTGATATTTCGGCTTTATGATGTCTAAGGTGGTTGCGGGTTCCAATTGTTGTAGTTTTCACTTTCTTTTCTGTTACCGTAAGTGTAATATGTGGTGTATCGCCAATTTCGTTGCTATATGTCAACGACAATTGGGATAAGCATATTTACTCACGTTGATGACATGTGATGTTGCTGGGTTCCGTAGCACTGCCACTGGGTTTCGGGAGGCATCGACCATGCCGTTTTGAAAAATTTGGCGCGCTAAAGAACCCTAACCTAGAATCTTAACTAGAGAATTAGACGAAACATGTATGTAAACATCATTACATCTAAGTGAACAAGAAATACAACCTTTGTAGACCGGTCATTCACTTCAAAAGCTCCGTGTAGTAGCCCCTTCGCTCCAAGTAGTGATCTCCTAGACTCTAATAAGGCTCCATAAGGTGAAATGAACATGTTTTCTTGAATTCTTCGAGGCCGAAGATGATCTACGTCGAGGAGACACTAACTCAAGCTACCTCTTTACTAATTAGGAATTAGTGAAGCAAACAACCTAGATTAAATGGCTAATCTAGTATAGCTTGATGAAGTAGGAATTTTGCTCACTTTAAAAATATTTTTCTCACTAATTTTCTTCACCCCCTCAAAACCTAGAAAGCTTTTTAGAGATGAAGAAGAAGATGAAGTGTGGAGAATAGAATGAATCAATGAGTGAGAATAACAACCATGGGTGAGATAATATCTCATACTAACTCATGTAGAGACTTAACCATGTCTTAAGGTAATGATTGGGTTAATAAATATCTCAAATAAAATAAAATTAGTGGACTAAGTCAATGGTTCTACAAGCTTCCACTAAGCTTAAACCATGTGACTAATTTACAACTAATTTTGATTTATTTTTAATAAATAAAACCCTTCATTATGATAAGCATGGTATGAGTCTCATACACCCATGTTCCATATAGCAACAAGCATGGCACAATAATATATATCACATATATATTAAATGTAAACAAGTGAGAAAAAGAAGTTCTTAAGTGAGCTAATATTAGTTAATATAAATTAATATATCAAATATATAATTATACATTAAATTATTAAATCAACACTTGATTTAATAATTCGGCTATATCACATATAACCGATTAATATCATATGTGTCAACTTATCGAATCAAAACTTGATTAGATAACCAGGCTATATCATATATAACCGACCGATATCACATATCGCGAGAATAGAATACGGTATCACATACGCGTATTAATCTGGGTCCCGCACTTATCACATATGTGCTCCTACTTTATTTCTCCTAAGCCAGGAAACTTCTGTGTAGGACTCCAAAGACTCGTCAATACACCGGCAATAGGTGGTGATCATATCACTCACCCAAAAGCCGTCAGCGGTACTGCTAGATGTAACGGCCACCCGAGTATTGAGCGATCAGAAGATCAACAAGCAAGCCTGCTCATACTCCTGCGAATCTAATCAGTAACACAACCGTACAGTCCGGTCTCTTCGTCTGATATGTCGCATATCCAGCCTGGGGATGGCAAACGTCAGACCCAAATAACTTGATAAGTCATGCCGATGTTAGGCCCATAACGATTCGAGAAACTACTGATAACACTTACCAGTAAATCTCATCAACCCTGATCAGGGATTTTCTGTTATGGCCAATCGAGCATAGCGCAACATCAATCCCCAATACCGGGAGAGACGAAATCCCCTCCTATCGCTCATTGCATCCATGTGCCTCGGGATCGTACCCAAAAACCACCGTTTTTCACGTTCTCTTGAACGTGGTAAGGTAGAAATCAAAGCACGGTGGGAATCACACAAGACTCTATGACGATCTTGGGTCTATAGACTAGCCTATACCAGTGTCACCAGAGAACTGTTATCTGACGTAAGGTATAATACCATTTTGGAGTTCGCAGTGAGTCTTGTTCAGTGTACCCAGTCTCCACTGAGCACCTGTATACCATCTTTGATGTCAAACACCAATGGATGTGGGATCATCCATCGCCCATCATATGGGTCAAGAAGCGTATACGCTAGTCTACTCTGGAATATCGATGCCCCGTCTCGATACTCCCACGACTAGGAACAATTAAAGAATGAACTTACCGACTACTCTTTCCCCACTAGTATGATCTGCATCATAATCCCGGTAGTCAAGTACTCATCCTAAGAGCTTTATCAACATGTAACAGAGAGAAAATAAGTATACATGTTAAGATAAAGACCAACCAGATAGCATACTATCATGTCGAGCAAGAAAGTCCTCCCTACATATGTCCAAGCATCCACTATAATATACATCTTATGTATAATAATGGCCTCTAGGGCATACTTATAACTAACAATCTCCCACTTGCACTAGGACCAGTTGTTATAGTATCTCATACCCAACGTCCTATAAAAGTCTCTATAGGGAAAGGCCTCTGTGAGTGGACCCACCTTGCTGTCTTTCATGTCAACTCTCCTAATCTCGATTCCATGGAGATCAGCCATCTCCCTAATCAGGCGATTCTGCCTCAGAATATTTCTGGATCGCAGATGGGACCGGGGTTCCTAGACCAAAGCCATAACTCCGCTGTTGTCATTATATCAGTTATTGGGCGCTCAATGGTAGGAACCATGTTCATCTTATGAACATGAAATATCCAAACAACCACTTTGGCTGCATCGTTGGTTGTAATGTATTCAGCCTTTATCGTCTAGCTTTCCACGGTATCTAGCTTGGAACCCTTCCAACATACCGTCCCTCCTCTGAGGGTAAAGATAAAGCCTGCAAATGACTTTCAGTCGTCCTTATCACTCTGGAAGCTCGAATTGGTAATGGACTCCTACTGGAGTTCACCGTTACCAAACACAAAGAACATTTCTTCAGTGCTTCTCAAGTACTTAAGAATGTCATTCACAGCTGTCCAGTGATTCTCCCAAGATCAGATTATTCCTTATCACTACATCTAGTTGTTGGCTATAGTTCCCTTAAGTCAATTATTGGATCACAGGTACATGATTGCAATGATTGATGGAGGACCAATACCGGTAGAACAGTCTTACTCGAGATGATAGTATGCTAACTGGTTTGTCTTTATCATCGTGTACATGCTTCAGGTGGCATTACAGATCACTATTACATGTTGATAGAGCCCATAGGATTCTTGCTTGACTACCAGCAGTATGATGGCGATCATATACGTGAGAGTTGGGTGGTCTATTAGAACATCCTTAAAGTGTCCCTAGTCATGGGAGTTTCGAGACTGGGCATCGATACTCCGAGATTAGACTAGTGTATACGGATCGATACCCCGATGAGGGGCGGTGGCCGGTCTCACAAGCCATTGGTGTCAGTTGGTTCACCTAAGATGTATACAGGTGCTCATTGGGTTATGAGTACACCGGACGGACTCGCCGAGAACATGCTAATTGGTATCATACCTATTGTCAGATAGCAGTTCCCTGGTGACATGTGTACAGGTTAGTCTATCGACTTGATGACGTCATTTGTCTTGTGTGAATTCCCAATGTGCTTTGATTACTACCCAACCACGGCTCAAAGGAGTCATGCAAACAGGTTTTAGTTAGGCACAGTCCCGAGCCACAAGGAGGCAGTGAGCGGATCGTCAGGGGATTCGTCTCTCTCGGTATTGGGGGTTGATGTCGCGGAGTGCACGGGTGGCTATCACCAGAAATACTCGGCCGGGATAGATGAGAATTACCGATCTAGGATCAATAGTTTCTCAGTTAGTGATAGGTTTCATGACGACACCAAATGTCGCGTTATTAGGGGTCTGACTTTATCCACCCCCCTAGATTCGATATGCGATACTCATAGACGAACGGACCGGACTATACGGATATTGTCACTGTCTGGCTCAGTAGAGTTTTAGGATGAATTTTCTCATCAGCCTCCCTTTCTCTCAATACCTGGGTAGCCGTTACGTACAGCTAGTGCAGCTGACGTGCTTATGGTTAAACCCACTGCCAGCGTATTGACGAGTGCTTAGTATCCCATGTTGGAGATAGTGCCCTCAGAGTCAATTATTGGATCACAGAAACGTGATTGCAATGATTGAGGGAGGACCTATGCCGGTAGGACAGTCTTACTCAAGATGATAGTATGCTATCTGGTTTATCTTTATCATCGTGTACTACTTTAGGTGACCTTACATGTCACTATTGCACGTTGATAGAGCCCCAAGGATTCTTGCTTGACTGCCAGCAGTATGAGGGCGGTCATATACGTGGGAGCTGGGGTCTATAAGCACATCCTTAAAAGGTCCCTAGTTGAGGGAGTTTCGAGACAGGGCATCGATACTCCAGAGTAGACTAGTGTATACAGTCGAGACCCCGACAAGGGGCGGTGGCCGGTATCACAAGCCACTGGTGTCAGTTGGTTCACCTAAGATGTATACATGTGCTCATTGGGTTATGAGTACACTGGACAGGACTCGCCGGGAACACGCTAGTTGGTCTTATACCAGACGTCAGATAGCAGTTCCCTGGTGACATGTGTACAGGTTAGTTCATCGACCTGAGATCGTCATTTGTCTCGTGTGAGTTCCCACTGTACTTTGTGTAAGTCGATGTACAACACCCCACGACTTGCGGGGAGGCGGAAATATGAAAAACGATCTTGTTCTTTGCTTAAACATCGACTAACCGCATGAATCGAAGCTAAACGATAACTAACATCAAACATAGAAGTTCTAAACTACTATGTGAAGGGATTATACCTAAAGAACCGTGTCCTTCGTCTTTACGAACTCCACCTCCTCCTCGGCCTTCTCCAAGTAGTAGACGATCCACCACGAGAGCTATACTCCAAGCTTTGCCTCTAAACTTGAGGCAACTAGGTTTCTTTAAGTGCTAATCAACGTACCTAGATGATATAGAGAGAGGGTTATGGATTAAGTAGTCTAACTAATCCTTGTACTCAACACATGAGAGGGAAGAATTAGGGTTTGAAGAGAGGAAGCTTGAGGAGAGAGAAGGTGAGAAGAATAATGAAATGAGAAAATGAGTTATGATAATATATATCAAGCATTATTGTTTTTCAAGAAAAGAAAAGAAAATGATTTACAACCATGCTTGATAAATATCTAATGGTGATTCATCTCCATGAGTCATTAAGCATTTATGATGCATTAATGACATGGATGAATCATCCATATGATTCAATAATCTCATTTAATTTATATGCCACCTTAACCTCCTTAGTAACCTTCTTCTAGAAGCTACTCGCGCAATTACGAGAACGCCCCTCCTATCCGTGAAAATACGGAAAAACTTTAGACTGTATAAATCCAATAACCGGATACTGGTAACTGGCTTAAACCAAAGCCGACTAGTAAAAACTGTCCGAAAGTCGTACGTGCGTAAACACACGTATGCGTCCGAACCCTTGTCGTAAAACCATACGACCTCTATATCGTTTCGCCTGGAGTATGGAAACTCTCTGTGTGGGACTCTAGAGACTCGAGTACTACGCTGATAGTGGGTTTAACTACAGACCGCAAGCGGCACTAGCTGTACGTAACGGTCCCCAGGTAGATGTCGATAAGAAGGCCGATGAGGAAACCCATCTGTACTCCTACTGAGTCTGATGTGACAATCTCCGTACAGTCCGGTCTGTTCGTCTAAGACTATCGCATATCGGGCCTAGGGGGCGGCAAGCGTCAGTCCCCTAATAGAGGTATAAGTCGTGTCGGAGTGAAGCCCATTACACCCTGAGAAGCTACTGGAACCTACCAGCAAATCTCGCTTGCCCTGGCCAGGGACTTTGCGTAATGGCTCTCTGACACAGCGCGATATCAACCCCCAATACCGGGAGAGACGAATCCTGTCTAACCGCTATTGCCTCCAAGTGCTCGGGACTGCACCCAACTGCTACCTGTTTGCACGACTCCTTTGAGCCGTGGTAGAGTATCAATCTAAGAACAGTGGGACACACTCGAGGCGAAGTAGCAGTGTCAAGTCTGCGGACTATGCTGTACTCATGTCACCTGGGAACTGTTCACTGACGACTGGTATAAAACCAACCAACAGTTCCCTGTGAGTCCTGTCCGGTGTACCCGTAACCTTACGAGCACCTGCATACTATCTCCAGTACGACGTACTGACGACTGTGGGACAGACCATCTCCCCAACTGGGATGAGAAGCGTACACACTAGTCTACTCCGGAGTATCGATGCCCTGTCTCGATAATCCAACGACTAGGGACCTGAATAAGGATGTGCTTGTAGACTATCCAGCCCCCACTAGTGTGACTGCCATCACAACGTTGGTAGTCAAGCAAGATCCTAAGAGCTCTATCAATACGTATACTCACATATTAAGATAGAAAAACCAAGTAGCATACTACCATGTTTAGCAAGACTGTTATATACATGTGAATATCCCAAGCTTCCATTAAGTAATATACAAACTAGTATGATACAATAATGGCCCCTAGGGCATATACACTAACAATCTCCCACTTACACTAGGGCCATGTACTGGCATATCGAAGACCGATGATCTCGAGTAGCCTCTCGAACTGAATCTGAGGTAGGGCCTTTGTGAATGGATCAGCAATGTTCTCTTCTGTAGCAACTCTCCGAACCTCGATCTCCAGACGATCAATGATCTCCCTGATCAGGTGATACCGCCTTAAGATGTGTCTGGACTTCTGATGGGACCTTGGTTCCTTCGCTAGACCTATAGCTCCATTGTTGTCGCAATACAGTGGTATTGGATCAACAATGGTAGGAACCACCTGAAGTTCTATTAGGAACTTCTTCATCCAGACTGCTTCTTTTGCGGCATCGCAAGCAGCAATATACTCCGCATCCATCGTCGAGTCAACAACGGTGTCCTGCTTGGAACTCTTCCAGCACACCGCCCCTCCATTGAGGGTAAAGACATAACCCGACATGGACTTGGAATCGTCCTTATCACTCTGGAAGCCGGAATCAGCATAGGCCTCCATCCTGAGGTCTTTTCCGCCGTAAACTAAGAACATCTCCTTAGTCCTCCTTAGGTAGTTGAGAATGTTCTTTACTTCTATCCATTGCTTCTCCCCTGGGTCTGACTGATACCGGCTTACCACGCTCAGTGCGTAAGCTACATCTGGTCTGGTGCACAACATCGCATACATTATAGAGCCTACCGCAGAAGCGTAGGGTATAATAGACATGCGTTCCCTTTCCAAATCAGTCTTGGGAGACATCTCTTTGGATAGGGTGATTCCATGACAAGCCGGTAGATTACCGCGCTTAGAATCTTCCATACTGAATCTTTTCAGTACAGTGTCGATATACCTGGACTGTGAAAGTCCCAACATCCTCTTAGATCTATCACAATAGATCCGGATCCCCAGAATGTAAGAGGCATCTCCCAGGTCTTTCTTGGAGAACCTGTGTGACAAGAATCCTTTGACAGATTGTAGCATAGGAATGTCATTTCCTATCAACAGAATGTCATCCATGTACAAGACGAGGAATACGACACTTCTGGCTACAACTTTACTATATATGCACGGTTCATCTGGATTTTTGATGAAGTCATATTCTTTGACTGTTTCATCAAAACAGATGTTCCAACTCCGTGATGCCTGCTTCAGTCCATAAATAGACTTAAGCACCTTGCATACTTTCCCGCTGCTCCCACTCTGATTGAAACCCTCTGGCTGATCCATATAGACGCACTCTTCAAAATTTCCATTCAGAAAAGCCGTCTTTACGTCCATCTGCCAGATTTCATAATCATGGAAGGCAGCAATAGCAAGAAGGACCCGAATGGATTTGAGCATAGCCACTGGAGAAAAAGTTTCGTCATAGTCCAAACCAGGTCTTTGACCAAAACCCTTTGCAACAAGTCTAGCCTTATAGGTTTCCACCTGTCCATCTACACCAATCTTTTTCTTGAAGATTCATTTGCATCCTATGGTTTTTACCCCATCTGGAGAAAAGTCCAAAGTCCATACTTTGTTGGTGTACATGGACTCCATTTCGGTCCGCATTGCATCTAGCCATCGTACCGAGTCGCCGCTCTGGATGGCCTGCTGGAAGCCAGTAGGTTCATCATCATCTATGATGCAATCCTCTCTATCCCCATCTTTGAGAAAACCGTAGTATCTCTCAGGCGGATGAGATGGCTTACTACTCCTGCGGAGGGGTGCGGGAATGTCCTGTTCTTCTTGAACTACTTGTTATACCAAACTTTCAGTATTAGTTTGTGGTTCTGGAATTTCTTCCAGTTCTATTTCGCTCCCACTTATTTCCTCTTCTAAAAACTGCTGTTCTAGAAAATGGGCATTACGAGAAACAAAAACCTTTTGTTCCTCTGCGTAATAGAAATAATATCCCTTGGAGTTCTTTGGATATCCCACAAACATACATTTTACTGATCGTGCCTCGAGCTTGTCCACATGCTGCTTTTTAACAAAAGTTGGACATCCCCAAATCTTCATATGCTGAAGATACGGTTTCTTCCCACTCCACAACTGATATGGGGTGGTAGGCACAGTCTTGGTAGGAGCCCTGTTCAGAAGATATGCCGCTGAATCTAGCGCATAACCCCAAAATGATCGCGGTAACTCAGCATTACTCATCATGGATCGTACCATATCCAATAGGGTTCGATTCCGTCTCTCCGATACACCGTTATGCTGTGGAGTGTATGGAGAAGTAAGCTGAGAGAGAATTCCTTTCTCTTTTAGGTAACCTAGGAACTCGGCACTCAAGTACTCACCACCTCGATCAGATCTTAGTGTCTTGATACTTTTGCCGGTTTGGTTTTCTACTTCATTCTTATACTCTTGGAATTTCTCAAAAGCCTCGGATTTATATTTCATCAGATAAATGAATTCGTACCTTGAGTAATCATCCGTGAAAGTAATGAAATTGAAAAAACCACCTCTTGCATGTGTAGGCATTGGACCACATACATCGCTGTGTATGAGTCCTAAGAGCTCGCTCGCTCTTACTCCATGTCCAGTAAAAGGAGTTTTTGTCATCTTTCCTTTGAGACAAGATTGACAAGTGTCATAAGTTTGATATTCAAACGAGTCCAAATATCCTTCTCTATGCAACTTAGTCAACCTTCTCTCATTGATGTGACCCAGTCTACAATGCCATAAGAAAGCTTTATTTAAATCTGGAGACTTTCTTTTTAGTGTGTTCTGGACATTGAAAATTTAGAGTTGGTTTAACACATATATACCGTTTTCCAGTGCACCGGACCCAATCAAACTATGATTAAGGTGGATGTTAACAACACCACTTCCAAACGTGAAATCATAACCTTTATTTGATAACAAGGAAACAGATATGATATTACACGTTAAGCTGGGTACACAAAAACAGTTATGTAAAACCAAAATGTGTCCACTCGTCAATCCCAGGTGATAATCCCCTACGGACACAGCTCCCACGCTAGCTCCGTTAGCAACCATCAGGGTTATATCACCTTCCTTCAGCACTCTACGGTTTCTCAGTGCCTGCAATGAATTGCAAATATGAGATCCTGATCCGGTATCCAATACCCAGAATGTAGAGTTGATTGACATACAATTCTCAATTACAAACACACCTGAAGTCGAAGCCACAGCTTGCTTCGGTTCCTGGTTCTTGGCGTTCCACGCCTTGCAATCCTTCTTCCAGTGCCCTTTTCTGTGACAATGGAAGCAATCATCTTGGCCCACTACCGGTACCGCAAACTTTTTCTTTCCCTTCCCTCCCACCTTACTAACACTCCTCTAGGTTTGGTGGCGGCCTTCTTCTTCCTTCCTTTGGCCCTAGCGTTGGACCCGGAAGAAGATGCACCGCTAACAAACATAGCGGGTGTTTCCCTTGCTTTCTGCAAGGTGCCCTCTGCACTCCTTAACATGTTGAGGAGTTCCGGAAGTTCAACTTCTTTTCTTTGAATGTTGAAGTTCAGGATAAACTGGGCGTAAGTGGAAGGAAGGGACTGGAGAATAAGGTCTGTATAGAGCTCATTATCCAAAGTCGTCCCAAGGTCTGCGAGCTCTTCTATATAGCCGATCATCTTTAGGACATGTTCTCCTACCGATGACCCGTCAGCCAACCTCGCTCAAAACAAGTTCTTAGAGGTCTCGTATCTTGCTATACGAGATTGCTCTCCATAAAGTTCCTTTGTATGGAGAAATATGGCATCTAGTTCCATATCCTCGTGCCTCCTCTGATGTTCGTTGTTCATCGAGGCAAGCACGATGCACTTGGCTTTCGCGCAATCGAAATCCCAGGTTTTGCGGATTTCCTTATCCGCATTACTGGATTTGGGACTAGGGACAGCAGGTGCCGTAGCGGTGAGGACGTACCCCAATTTGTCATAGGTCAAAGCCATTTTGACATTCCGTAGCCAATCTTTATAGTTTGGCCATGTCAGTATATTTTTCTCTAAAAGTAACTTAAGTCCAGTCATTTTCAGGGTCGCTGCCATTAGGAGAGAGAGAAGAAAACTCTTTAGCATGATGCTCTTGTAAGTTTAGAGTGGTTTTTAGTTTATCTAAACTGGATGGCTCCCACTGTTTCTCGAATCCTTCCTCAAACCATAAAAGAAGAATTAGCCAGGACTATTCTCACTGTACAATACTTGCTTAACCGTTCAGCCAGGCTGGTGTCGATACTTCGAGGGAGGTTTTCCAACGCTTTCGCGAAGTTCCTTAATTAAATAACCTCTTTTCTCTGGGGCGTAACCCCGCTGACACCTTTCTTGACACCTACTTGGTTTATAACATTGATCGTTAAGTGACGAATATCCTGATGAGTAGCATATACTCACAGTAGGATCGGGATCCAAATATCATCGTATGATAATGTTGAAGGAATCCTACCAACATTCATCAAACTCCAAATGGTATGCAACTCTTTGCAAATTTCAGTTTCTTTAGAAATTCCCGATATATATTTTTTCCCCATGCTCTTATGACCTTGGCTTTGGTCAAAATGTCATAAGTCACATGTCAAGTTCTACCCGTCATTATCTTGTCAATTTGAACCCATCCGTATATACCCCTGACTTTGGTTAAATGATAATACGACTGTCCCAAACCAACTCATCTATCTTATGAAACAAATGAAAACCCAACAACTACCAAACACTATGCCTTGACTTTGGCCAAAATGCATAGCTTGAATACTACTGAATACCCAAATGAAATGACGGAGGGCTACGAATGGTTTTGGCGAAACCGTAAACGTAGTGAACTTGATATAACCGAAGGAACCTGATAGCTTTTAAAAGGAGTGGTTAAAGCTCCACATTTAAAAATATCTGTTTTTAAAATTAACCGAGTGGTTTCTTTTAAATTGTTCCAACGATTAAACTTTTGGTTTATTTTCTTTGCATTATAAATAATGCGTCCCATCATTAACCTATCATTGCAGAAAACAACGAAAATACAACGTCCTCTTATGCCATCCGCATTCGCCACGGGGTCCCGTCATTACCCGTTAGGTTACTTAATTAACGACAGAGCGGGGGCTGGGCTAGCGCGGGTGTAAAACATAAGTGACGTCTAAATAGCTATCATTTTTAGATATTGTACATTCGTCAGATGCAATAATAGGCATTCCAGATCTCATATGAACTTTATTGGATTTGCAAGCAATCCGCATTTGTTTAGAGCTGCAACAAAAGACGGATTACACAGTTGTGATGAATAGCCATTACCCCACCCTAGACCCCTACGGGTACGGAAAACTACCCGCTAAGTACCCGAAGTGAAGCGGTCTCCCTCAACAAAGTGAGTAGGCCACTAAACACTTCAAAGTACCCGGTAGTTTGTGCACCCCATCTTGGGTCTATCCTAGGAGCAAAAACAGTAAAATGAAATAATATAACGGTGGCTATAACCGCAACCTAGATGTGCCCCGCAAAATAATATTACAACATATTACAGTTACATTGAATGAATTAAAATAATAACCCATCACAAACCCCGGCCAATCATCACAACAGTCCAATACAGTTCACATCCACAAACAGTAAAAACCATTATAGAAATGTGCAACCCCCTGCCAACCGACATACTAGCAATTAAGGGAGATTTACGAACACATTATACAAACACAGATATAATCATATTAGCAAACTTCGTAAAATTTCGATCGAACAAACGCTTTTAGATTCTACTCCAATACTTCTCTGTGAACCTGAGATCTTAGCAGAAAATAAAACATCCCAGAAACATCACTGTTAACACCTAGGAGTTACTGAATAAATTTGGGCCGACTCGGCCCCAACTCGGCCGCGGATCCGCCGCGGATCACATGGATCCGCCGCGGTTCCGCGGTGAGATGGCCGAGTTAGGAGACCAAATTTCTTCAGTAGCCCTAGTTTTTCCTGCTTGATATTCTAAAGCACCTTGAAAAATTTTTAGAGCCAGTTTAAAAATCGAAAGCAAGTGTGATAATCGACGATGTTTCCGGTTCCTTTTTGCGTTCGAAATACTTACGACTTTGCTAATAAGTTAATTATTGTTTAGCGAGGCTCTGATACCACTGTAAGTCGATGTACAACACCCCACGACTTGCGGGGAGGCGGAAATATGAAAAACGATCTTGTTCTTTGCTTAAACATCGACTAACCGCATGAATCGAAGCTAAACGATAACTAACATCAAACATAGAAATTCTAAACTACTATGTGAATGGATTATACCTAAAGAACCGTGTCCTTCGTCTTTACGAACTCCACCTCCTCCTCGGCCTTCTCCAAGTAGTAGACGATCCACCACGAGAGCCATACTCCAAGCTTTGCCTCTAAACTTGAGGCAACTATGTTTCTTTAAGTGCTAATCAAAGTACCTAGATGATATAGAGAGAGGGTTATGGATTAAGTAGTCTAACTAATCCTTGTACTCAACACATGAGAGGGGAGGATTAGGGTTTGAAGAGAAGAATCTTGAGGAGAGAGAAGGTGAGAAGAATAATGAAATGAGAAAATGAGTTATGATAATATATATCAAGCATTATTGTTTTTCAAGAAAAGAAAAGAAAATGATTTACAACCATGCTTGATAAATATCTAATGGTGATTCATCTCCATGAGTCATTAAGCATTTATGATGCATTAATGACATGGATGAATCATCCATATGACTCGCTAATCTCATTTAATGTATATGCCACCTTAACCTCCTTAGTCACCATCTTCTAGAAGCTTCTCGCGCAATTACGAGAACGCCCCTCCTATCCGTGAAAACACGGAAAAACTTTAGACTGTATAAATCCAATAACCGGATACTAGTAACTGGCTTAAACCAAAGCCGACTAGAAAAAACTGTCCGAAAGTCGTACGTGCGTAAACACACTTATGCGTCCGAACCCTTGTCGTAAAACCATATGACCTCTATATCGTTTCGCCTGGAGTAGGGAAACTCTCTGTGTGGGACTCTAGAGACTCGACTACTACGCTGGCAGTGGGTTTAATCACAGACCGCAAGCGGCACTAGCTGTACGTAACGGTCCCCAGGTAGATGTCGATAAGAAGGCCGATGAGGAAACCCATCCGAACTCCTACTGAGTCTGATGTGACAATCTCCGTACAGTCCGGTCTGTTCGTCTAAGACTATCGCATATCGGGCCAAGGGGGCGGCAAGCGTCAGGCCCCTAATAGCGGTATAAGTCGTGTCGGAGTGAAACCCATTACACCCTGAGAAACTACTGGAACCTACCAGCAAATCTCGCTTGCCCTGGCTAGGGAATTTGCGTAATGGCTCTCTGACACAGCGCGATATCAACCCCCAATACCGGGAGAGACGAATCCTGTCTAACCGCTACTGCCTCCAAGTGCTCGGGACTGCACCCAACTGCTACCTGTTTGCACGACTCCTTTGAGCCATGGTAGGGTAGCAATCAAAGAACAGTGGGACATTCTCGAGGCGAAGTAGCAGTGTCAAGTCTGCGGACTTTGCTGTACTCATGTCACCTGGGAACTGTTCACTGACGACTGGTATAAAACCAACCAACAGTTCCCTGTGAGTCCTGTCCGGTGTACCCGTAACCTAACGAGCACCTGCATACTATCTCCAGTACGACGTACTGACGGCTGTGGGACAGACCATCTCCCCAACTGGGATGAGAAGCGTACACACTAGTCTACTCCGGAGTATCGATGCCATGTCTCGATAATCCAACGACTAGGGACCTGAATAAGGATGTGCTTGTAGACTACCCAGCCCCCACTAGTGTGACTGCCATCACAACGTTGGTAGTCAAGCAAGATCCTAAGAGCTCTATCAATACGTATACTCACATATTAAGATAGAAAAACCAAGTAGCATACTACCATGTTTAGCAAGACTGTTATATACATGTGAATATCCCAAGCATCCATTAAGTAATATACAAACTAGTATGATACAATAATGGCCCTTAGGTCATATACACTAACAATTTGATTACTACCCTACCACGCTCAAAGGAGACGTGCAAACAGGTTTTAGTTGGGTACAGTCCCGAGCCACATGGAGGCAGTGAGCGGATCTGCAGGGGTTCGTCTCTCCCGGTATTGGGGGTGAGGTCGCGATGTGTCTAGGAGAGCCATTACACTGAGTCCTTGGCCAAGGTAGGAGATTTACTGGTAGGTATTCCTGTAAGTCCATGTCACGCACCCCACGAACTTGCGGGGAGGCGGAATATATCAAAAACGATTATCAAAGCTTCGTATCACGGACTTGAGCGCATGAATCGTCTCTAAACCGTTACTAGCAAACTACGAGAGGTTTAACTACTCGGATTCAAAGTTATACCTCACGTTACTTGTCCTTCGGGTCTTCATCGTTGTCCTCCACTCCTCGTAGGCTCCTTGTAACATCGGCACCTCAACGGCCTCCTCGAGTCAAAGACGATCCACCCGAGAGCTCCTATGCCAAGATTGATCTCTAACTTAAGATAATTAGGTTGCTCAAAGTGTTAATCTAAGCTACCTAGGGGATATAGAGTGAGGTTAGTGATGTATTAGTCTAGCTAAGCCTTGATCTCAACACATGAGAGGTTAAGGTTAGGGTTTCAAGAATGAGAGAGCTTGAGGAGAGAGAAGGTGATGATAAGAATGAATATGAATAAAGAGCTCATTAGAATATATCAACCATAGCAATTTATCAAAATAAATAATATTAATGATTAATCATCATGGCTGATGCATTCATCATATGACTCATTAACTAATTAAAGCATCATTTAATACCAAGGATGAATCACACAAATGAGTCATTAAGCAATTAATGCTTATGCCACCTTAACCCCCAAGTCACCATGCTTCTAGAAGCTTCCCGGAAAATTACGAGAACGCCCCTCCAAGCCGTGAAAACACGGAAAAACTTTAGACTGTATAAATCCAATAACCTGATACTAGAATCTGGCTTAAACCAAAGTCGACTAGAAAAAACTGTCCGAACGTCGTACGTGCGTTTAAACACGTATGCGTCCAAACTCTTATCGTAAAACCACACGACCTCTATATCGTTTCGCCTGGAGCAGGGAAACTCTCTGTGTGGGACTCTAAAGACTCAACACTATGCTGACAGTGGGTTTAACCACAGACCGCAAGCGGCACTAGCTGTACGTAACGGTCCCCAGGTAGATCTCGATAAGAAGGCCGATGAGGAAACCCATCCGAACTCCTACTGAGCCTGACGTGACAATCTCCGTACAGTCCGGTTTGTTCGTCTAAGACTATCGCATATCGAGCCTAAGGGGCGGCAAGCGTCAGTCCCCTAATAGCGGTATAAGTCGTGTCGGAGCGTAGCCTATTACACCCTGAGAAACAACTCGAACCTACCAGTAAATCTCACTTGCCCTGGCCAGGGACTTTGCGTAATGGCTCTCTGACACAGCGCGATATCAACTCCCAATACCGGGAGAGACGAATCCTTTCTAACCGCCACTGCCTCCAAGTGCTCGGGACTGCACCCAACTGCTACCTGTTTGCATGACTCCTTTGAGCCGTGGTAGGGTTGCAATATAAGAACAGTGGGACACACTCGAGGCGAAGTAGCAGTGTCAAGTCTGCGGACTATGCTGTACTCATGTCACCTGGGAACTGTTAACTGACGACGGATATAATACCAACCAACAGTTCCTCTGCGAGTCCTGTCCGGTGTACCCGTTACCTAACGAGCACATGTATACTATCTCCATTACGACGTACTGATGGCTGTGGGACAGACCATCTCCCCAACTGGGATGAGAAGCGTACACACTAGTCTACTCTGGAGTATCGATGCCCAGTCTCGATAATCCTACGACTAGGGACAAGTATAGGATGTTGCTTATAGACTACACAGCCCCCACTAGTGTGACTGCCATCACAACGCTGATAATCAAGCAAAGATCCTATGGGCTCTACTGATATGTATAAGTGATACGTTCAAGAAACATATGCACATATTAAAGTAGACACAAACTAAGTAGCATACTACCATTTTTAGCAAGACTATATATACAACTGTAAATATCTCAAGCTTCCATTAAGTAATATACATACAAGTATGATACAATAATGGACCCTTGGGCATATACACTAACAATCTCCCACTTGCACTAGGGCCATGAGCTGGCATATCGTAGACCTATCATCTCGAATAGCCTCTCGAACTGCGTCTGAGGAATAGCCTTTTTGAATGGATCAGCAATGTTATTCTCCGTCTCTACTCTTTTCACCTCGATCTCCCGGCGATCTACGATCTCCCTGATCAGGTGATACCGCCTTAAGATGTGTCTGGATTTCTAATGGGACCTGGGTTCCTTCGCTAAAGCTATAGCGTCGTTGTTGTTACAATACAAAGGTATTGGATCAACACTGGTAAGAACCACCTGAAGTTCTATGAGGAACTTATTCATCCAGACAGCTTCTTTTGCGGCATCGCAAGCAGCTATGTACTCCGCTTCTATTGTTGAGTCAGCAACGGTCTCCTGCTTGGAACTCTTCCAACAGACCGCCCCTCCATTGAGGGTAAAGACATAACCTGACATGGACTTGGAGTCATCCTTGTCACTCTGGAAGCCAGAGTCGGCAAAGGCCTCGATCTGGAGGTCTTTTCTGCCATATACCAAGAACATCTCCTTAGTCCTCCTTAGGTACTTGAGAATGTTCTTTACTGCTATCCAGTGCTTCTCCCCTGGGTTTGCCTGATACCGGCTTACAACGCTTAATGCGTATACTACATCTGGTCTGGTAAATAACATCGCATACATTATAGAGCCTACCGTAGAAGCATAGGGTATAATCGACATGCGATCCCTTTCCAAATCAGTCTTGGGAGACATCTCTTTGGAGAGGGTGATTTCGTGACAAGCCGGTAGGTTACCGCGCTTAGAATCATCCATACTGAATCTCTTCAATTTTGTGTCTATGTACCTTGACTGTGAAAGTCCCAACATCCTCTTTGATCTATCACGATAGATCCGGATCCCCAGAATGTAGGTGGCATCACCCAGGTCTTTCATGGAGAATTTATGTGACAAGAATCTTTTGACTGACTGTAACATAGGAATATCATTTCCTATTAGGAGAATGTCATCCACGTACAAGACGAGGAATACTACAACTCTCCCTACTATCTTTCTGTATATGCATGGTTCATCTGGATTTTTGATAAAGTCAAATTCTTTGACAGCATCATCAAAACAGATGTTCCAACTCCGAGATGCTTGCTTTAGTCCATAAATGTACATAAGCAACTTGCATACTTTACCGCTTCTCCCACTCTGAATGAATCCCTCTGGCTGATCCATATAGGCGCTCTCTTCCAAATTTCCATTTAGAAAGGCTGTCTTTACGTCCATCTGCCAGATCTCATAATCGTGGAAGGCAGCAATAGCCAGAAGGACCCTTATGGATTTTAGCATAGCTACTGGGGAAATGGTTTCGTCATAGTCCAAACCAGGTCTTTGACGGAAACCCTTTGCAACAAGTCTTGCTTTATAGGTTTCAACCTGTCCATCTACACCAATCTTCTTTCTGAAGATCCATTTGCATCCTACGGGTTTTACCCCATCTGGAGCAAAGTCCAAAGTCCATACTTTGTTAGTGTACATGGACTCCATTTCGGTCCGCATTGCATCCAGTTATTTTACCGAGTCACCGCTCTGAATTGCTTGTTGGAAGCTAGTAGGGTCGTCTTCATCAATGACACAATCCTCTCTATCCCCATCTATAAGAAAATCGTAGTATCTCTCAGGCGGATGAGACGGCCTACTACTCCTGCAGAAGGGTGCGGGAATGTCCTGTTCTTCTTGAACTACTGGTTCTACCAAACTTTCAGTTGTAGTTTGTGGTTCTGGAATTTCTTCCAGTTCTATTTCGCTCCCACTTGTATCCTTTTCTAAAACTAGCTTTTCTAAAAAATGGGCATTACGAGAAACAAAACCTTTTGTTCCTCTGCGTAATAGAATGGATACCCCTTGGAGTTCTTTAGATATCCCACAAACTTACACTGTACTGATCGTGCCTCGAGCTTGTCCGCATGATGCTTTTTAACAAAAAACGGACATCCCCAAATCTTCAGATACTGAAGATAGGGTTTTTTCCCACTCCACATCTGATATGGGGTGGTAGGCACTGTCTTGGTAGGAACCCTGTTCAGAAGATATGCCGCTGAGTCTAGCGCATATCCCAAGAATGATCGCGGTAACTCAGCGTTACTCATCATGGAACGAACCATATCCAATAGGGTTCGATTCCTCCTTTCCGATACACCGTTATGTTGTGGCGTGTATGGAGGAGTAAGCTGAGAGAGAATTCCATTCTCTTTTAAGTAACCCAGGAACTCGGCACTTAAGTATTCACCACCTCGATCAGATCTCAGTGTCTTTATACTCTTGCCTGTTTGTTTTTCCACATCATTCTTGTATTCTTGGAATTTCTCAAAGGCCTCGGATTTATGCTTCATTAAGAAGACATATCCATACCTAGAGAAATCATCCATAAAAGTAATGAAGTAGGAATAACCACCTCGCGCATGTGTAGACATTGGACCGCACACGTCACTGTGTACGAGTCCCAAGAGCTCGCTTGCTCTTACTCCGTGTCCAGTGAACGGAGTCATTGCATCTTTCCTTTGAGACAAGATTCACAAGTAGCATAAGATTGATATTCGAACGGATTGAAATATCCTTCTCTATGTAACTTAGTCAACCTTCTCTCATTGATGTGACCTAGTCTACAATGCCATAAGAAAGCCTAATTTATTTTTGGAGACTTTCTTTTAAGTGTGTTCTGGACATTGAAAACCTGAGCTTGACTTAATACGTATATACCGTTATCTAATGTACCGGACCCAATCAAAACTTGATTTAGGTGGATGTTAACTACATCGCTTACGAATGTAAACTCATATCCCTCTCTCGAAAGTGAGGACACTGATATGATATTACAAGTCATACTAAGTACATACAAACATTTACGTAGAATCAATATATGCCCACTTGTCAAACCTAGGCGATATTCTCCCACGGATTCAGAGTCCACGCTCATTCCGTTTGCAACTCTGAGAGACCAATCACCTACCTTTATAACTCTACGGTTTCTCAAAGCATGTATTGAATTACAGATATGAGATCCTGCTCCGGTATCTAGTACCCAGGAAGCAGAGTTAATTGGCAAACAGTTCTCAATAACAAATACACTTGAGGTCGAAGCCACAACATGCTTCGTATCCTGGCTACTGGCTTCTAAAGCCCTGCAATCTTTCTTCCAATGCCCAGTCCCATAACAATAGGAACGTTCCTCTTTTACTACATTCAATCCCGAAACTTTTGCCCTTCTCTTTCTTTCTTCTTCCCTGGTTTCCTTCAGGGTAGAAGGCAGATACTGTAGAATAAGTCAGTATCTAACTCGTTTCCCAACGTGGTCTCCAGGTCCTGGAGCTCATCAATACAGCTAGTCATTGTAAGGACGTTGTCCCCTACAGATGACACGAAAGTCAACCTCGCTTGAATTAATTCGTTCGGGGTCTCATATCTTGCGATATGAAATTGCTCTCCATATAAATCTTTGTCATGGAGAAAGATGGAAACGGAGTCCATCTTCTCGTGCTGCTTCTGGTATACACCATCAACTGAAGCTAACACGAGGCATTTTGCTTTTGCTTTATCCTTTTCCCTTGTCTGGCGGATATCCATATCCGTGACGGTGGAAACTGGACCTGGGACGGCGGGATCTTGAGTAGTAATAGGGTGGTCCAGCTTGTCATAGGCAATGGACATCTGGACAGACCTTTGCCAGTCATATAAGTCAGAATCTGTCAATTTGTTATCTAGATGTAACCTAGTCGTGGTCACATGGTCGCTACAATTAAGAGAGAGAAGAAAACACTTTTAGCATGATGCTCTTGCAAGTTTAGAGTGGTTTTAATTTATCAAAACAGGATGGCTCCCATTGTTTCTCGAATCCCTCCTCAAACCATAAAAGAAGAATTAGCCAGGACAATTCTCACCGTACAATTCTTGCTTAACCGTTCAGCTAGGTCAGTGTCGATACTTCGAGGGAGGTTTTCCAACGCTTTCGCGAAGTTCCTTAATTAAATAACCTCTTTTCTCTGGGGGCGTAGCCCCGCTGACACCTTTCTCGATACCTACTTGGTTTATAGCATTGATCGTTAAGTGACGAATCTCTTGATAAGTAGTATATACTCACAGTAGGATCGGGATCAAAAATATCATCGTATGATAATGTTGAAGGAATCCTACCAACATTCATCAAACTCCAAAATGGTATGCATCTCTCTACAAATTTAAGTTTCTTTAGAAATTCCCGATATAAATTTTTGCCTCATGCTCTTATGACCTTGGCGTTGGTCAAAATGTCATAAGTCACATGCCAAGTTCTACCCATCATTGTCCTTGTTACTTTGAACCCATCCATACATATCCCTGACGTTGGCCAAATGATAATACGACTGCCCCAAACTAACACATCTATCTATGCAACAAATGAAATAACCAGCAACTACCAAACACTATGCCTTGGCGTTGGTCAAAATGCATAGCTTGAATACTACTGAATACCCAAATGAAATGATGGAGGGATACGAATGGTTTTGTCAAAACCGTGAACATAGTGAACTTGATATAATCGAAGGAACCCGATACTTTTTAAAATGAGTGGTTAAAGCTCCGCAATTAAAAATTCTGATCCTTTTTAAAATAACCGAATGGTTTCTTTTAAATTTGTTCCAACGATTAAACTTTGGTTTATTTTCTATGCATTATAATAATGCGTCCCATCATTTATCCTATCATTGCAGAAAACATCGAAAATACCACATCCTCTTATGCCATCCGCATTCACCACGGAGACCCGTCATCACCCGTTAGGTTACTTAACTAACGACAGAGCGGGGGCTGGGCTAGCGCGGGTGTAAAACATAAGTGACGTCTAATAGCTATCATATATAGATATTGTACATTCGTCAGACGCAATAATAAGCATTCCAGATCTCTGATGAACTTTATTGGATATATTAGCAATCTGCGTTTGCTTTGAGCCTGCAACAAAAGACGGATTACACAGTTGTGATAAATAGCCATTACCCCATCCTAGACTCCTACGGGTACTGCAAACTACCCGCCAAGTGCCCGAAGTGAAGCGGTCTCCCTCAACAACGTGAGTAGGCCACTAAACACTTCAAAGTACCCGGTAGTATGTGCACCCCACCTTGGGTCTATCCTAGGAGCAAAAAAAGTAAAAAGAAATAATACAATGGTGGCTACAACCGCAACCTGGATGTGCCCCGCAAAAGAATATTACATCATATTACATTTACATCGAATGAATGAATATTAAACCCATCTCAAACCTCGGCTAATCATCACAACACTCCAATCAAGTCCATATACACAAACAGTAAACATTACAGAAATGTACAACCCCCTGTCAACCGACATACTAGCAGTTAGGGGAGGTTTACGAACACATTAAACATTACAGATAAAAACACAATTAGCAAATATCTTAGAACATCGATCGACCACCATTTTCCGTGTTACCCCAAAAGCAAACCAGCAATGAAGTAACCTGGGAAAAAACAGAATATACAGGAAACCAAAACACCAAACAATATGAATTCCTGAGCAAATCCGAGTCAACTCGGAGTTGACTCGGCGGCGGATCCGCGGCCAAAAGCATTATCTTGCCGCGGATCCGCGGCCATCTAACCGAATTGAAATCTCGTATTTTTCCAGAATTCTTATATTCCCCTGCTGTGAATTTTAAGACATATCAAATAGTTTATTCGACACGTTTAAAATTAACAGAACCTGTTAGGGTTAGGGTTTTGTTTTCGCGTTTATCCATCGATCCAAGTTCTAATTAGTTGCTAACAAGCTAGTAATGGTTTAGTTGGCTCTGATACCACTGTATGTCCATGTCACGCACCCCCACGAACTTACGGGGAGGCGGAATATATGAAAAACGATTATCAAAGCTTCGTAACACGGACCTGAGCACATGAATCGTATCTAAACCGTTACTAGCAAACTACGAGAGGTTTAACTACTCGGATTCGAAGTTATACCTCACGTTACTTGTCCTTCGGGTCTTCATCGCTGTCCTCCACTCCTCGTAGGCTCCTTGGAACATCGGCACCTCAACGGCCACCTCGAGTCAAAGACGATCCACCCGAGAGCTCCTACGCCAAGCTTGATCTCTAACTTGAGATAACTAGGTTGCTCAAAGTGCTAATCTAAGCTACCTAGGGGATATAGAGTGAGGTTATGAATGTATTAGTCTAGCTAACCCTTGATCTCAAAACATGAGAGGTTAGGTTTAGGGCTTCAAGAATGAGAGAGCTTGAGGAGAGAGAAGGTTATGATAAGAATGAATAGGAATAATGAGCTCATTAGAATATATCAACCATAAAAATTTATCAAAATAAATAATATAAATGATTAATCATCATGGTTGATGCACTCATCTTATGTGATTCATCATATGACTCATTAACTAATTAATGCATCATTTAATACCAAGGATGAATCACACAAATGAGTCATCAAGCAATTAATGCTTATGCTACCTTAACCCCCAAGTCACCATGCTTTTAGAAGCTTCCCGGAAAATTACGAGAACGTCCCTCCAATCCGTGAAAACACGGAAAAACTTTAGACTGTATAAATCCAATAACCTGATACTAGAATCTGGCTTAAACCAAAGCCGACTAGTAAAAACTGTCCGAACGTTGTACGTGCGTTTATACACGTATGCGTCCAAACCCTTGTCGTAAAACCATACGACCTCTATATCGTTTCGCATGGAGCAGGGAAACTCTCTGTGTGGGACTCTAAAGACTCGACACTACGCTGGTAGTGGGTTTAACCACAGACTGCAAGCGGCACTAGCTGTACGTAACGGTCCCCAGGTAGATGTCGATAAGAAGGCCAATGAGGAAACCCATCCGAACTCCTACTGAGCCTGACGTGACAATCTTCGTACAGTCCGGTCTGTTTGTCTAAGACTATCGCATATCTAGCCTAAGGGGCATCAAGCGTCAGTCCATTAATAGCGGTATAAGTCGTATCGGAGCGTAGCCCATTACACCCTGAGAAACTACTGGAACCTACCAGTAAATCTCGCTTGCCCTGGCAAGGGACTTTGCGTAATGGCTCTCTGACACAGCGCGATATCAACTCCCAATACCGGGAGAGAGGAATCCTTTCTAACTGCCACTTCCTCGAAGTGCTCGGGACTGCACCCAACTGCTACCTGTTTGCTCGACTCCTTTGAGCCATGGTAGGGAAGAAATCTAAGAACAGTGGGACACACACGAGGCGAAGTAGCAGTGTCAAGTCTACAGACTATCCTGTACTCATGTCACCTGGGAACTTTAAATTGACGACGGGTATAATACCAACCAACGGTTCCCCTGCGAGTCCTGTCCGATGTACCCGTAACCTAACGAGCACCTATATACTATCTCCAGTACGACGTACTGATGGCTGTGGGACAGACCATCTCCCCAACTGGGATGAGAAGCGTACACACTAGTCTACTCTGGAGTATCGATGCCCAGTCTCGATAATCCTACGACTAGGGACAAGTATAGGATGTTGCTTATAGACTACCCAGCCCCCACTAGTGTGACTGCCATCACAACGCTGGTAATCAAGCAAAGATCCTATGGGTGCTACTAATATGTATAAATGATGCGTTACAAGAAACATATGCACATATAAAAGTAGACACAAACCAAGTAGCATACTACCATTTTTATCAAGACTGTATATACAACTGTGAATATCCCAAGCTTCCATTAAGTAATATACATACAAGTATGATACAATAATGGCACCTAGGGCATATACACTAACAATTCCAGTAGTATCTCGGGGTGTTCTGGGCTACACTCCAACACGACTTATACCGCTTTTGCGGGTCTGACTTTTACCAACCCCTAGGCCCGCCATGCGATGCTCATAGACGAATGGACCGGACTGTACGGATATTGTCACTGACAGGCTCAGTAGGGTGTCAGGATGAGTTCGCTCATCGACGTCCGTTTTGGTCAATACGTGGTAGCCCGTTACGTATGGCTAATACTTCTGACGTGCTAGTGGTTAAATCCACAACCAAAATATTGACGAGTCTTTAGAGTCCCCCACAGACCGTTTCTCAAGTTTTGGGCGAAACGCTGTAGAGGCCGTATGGAGATATGGCAGGGTTCGATCATATACGTGCGGTATTGCACGGATCAAGATCGGACGGATAATACTAGCGGGCTTTGGTTTAAGCCGGATCCTAGTATTGTACAGTGTAGATTTTGTCTCATTGCATTTGTATTCGGTCGCAATACAAATGCGGGTATGTATATACAGTTGCGGGGTTTTCTTGTAATTTATTACGGGATCGTATTTTTAGAGTTGCCAGTTTGCTTTCCGGTTTCGGCCATTTTCCTTTGTTTCTTTCTTTGGCTGAATTTTGGTGGAGGGGTTATTTGCAATTGTGCAAATGAGCATTGTGGAGGGTGGTCTTTGTATATTGTTACTTCATGATGGTTCCACCATCCCTTGACTTCTATTTTCATCATTACTTGACTTTTGCTTGATTGGATCGGTTATGATGAGGGGGTGTGGCTTGATTTTTGACTCATGATCAATCATTTTTCCTTGGATGATTGATCCACTCTCTCTCTCACTCTCCTAGCATGAGGCCGGCCACTATTGGTGTGAGGGGATTTTTTTTGGGAGAGGTTTTCTGATTCATTCCATTGAAAAAGAAAAATCATCAAGCTCCTTTGATATGCTCGTTGTTCCTCTACCTTGATATCCAAAACCATGGCAACTTCTTAAACCCCTTGAGACAAAGAGTACTACACAAGCCTACAACATTCTTGAACACGTAGACTCGCCAACTTCGTGCCCGAGTTTCCTCGGTCCAGAGGTGGGAGCCCGTAAAAAACCCGGCGATGTGGTGCCCTTCCGATGAGGATATGAAGACCGAAGATTCCGCGGGGAGAATGGGATGACGACGAGAAGACCGAAGGACACAGATCGCTCGGTATATCTCTCTACCCCTTCTCTAGTTAGCTAGGATTAGGTTAATGGCCCGATCCGGGTTTAAAGTGCGCGGTAATGCCGGTTTACAAGTTTGTAAAAGTTTCGTTTCCGTATTCCGGCGTCGGATTGACGACCGGGGCGCTGCCGTGCACTTACGCTGGTGTCAGAGCCAGGCCATTAACCTAGTCTAGCTTGCTCTAGTGTGTTTAAAACTTCGATCGAACAAATGTCCCAAAACTGCATTTTCAAAGTAACCGTTTCTGTCGATTTTATTTTGTGCTCCAAAAATTTTTCTGGGCATGTCAAAAAATCGTGCAGGGTTTTTGGAGAACACTGTAGAAATTTGGTCACATGACGTCACTGTATCACCGCGGAACCGCGGCCCCAACCCCATTTTGGCCGCGGTTCCGCCGCAGAATAGTGAAGTCACTGTACCAAATTTCTTGCAGTGATTCCTGAGTTGAAAATGTGGTTTTTGGTATACTCTTTTTGGGCCTAGATTTATTTTGAGTGCTACAGTTATGCTTGGGGCCCACTACGGTAAATTTAGTCGATCGAAAATTTTAAACATGTTAGTTCACAGTATTTACATTATATCTGCGACCGTGAATGTTACTTGATCGGTAAATCCTGTCTAACTGCTTTAGCCCTTTTAGACGGATTTGCAAACGTGACATTCACGTTGATGTTATGTGTTGTGCTGTGATGTTGCGGATTGTCGTGGTGGATAGCCTGGATGAAATGGTAGTACAGTTTGGTTTATTATGTACATTTGATATTGCGGGGCGAGCGTCCGACATTTGGACTGTCGTCACTGCCTGTTTTTATATTACTCTTTTGGGGCACGACCGGGCTGAGTTCGATGTACCTGTTGTATGTATATTTTTTACTTTCTGTACTAGGATTACCCCACGGAGGGGTGCACTGGTAGCCGGGTTCTAGAAGGCAACGGGCCCGCATCTCATGGCGTTGAGACGGAGGGGGCTTCACTCTAGAATTGGCGGGCTATTCGCCGCACTCGTAGGGGGTACAGGTTGACCCAAGGAGGGGTGCCCAAGTTACCGGATTCCGTGAAGTGCTGGGTGGTCCATTCACGTTGCTGAAGGGGGCTGCCTCACTTCAGGTTTTGGCGGGTAACTTGCCGCGCCCGTAGGGATCTAGGATTTCATTGCACAGGCTATCCACACGACCAGGGGAACGTCGGGTTTCAGTAGCGACTCTATGAAACCCGGGGATCCCAGATATCTGTATTGTTCTGTGATGCTTATTACATTTCTGTGATGTGGCATTTTATCACCCCTTGAGCGAATATTATATATTGATATATATACTAGTAGATGTTGTATATATTTGCATCCGCGCTAGTCCAGTCCCCGCTCTGTCGTTCGTTAAGTAACCTAACGGGTAATGACGGGACCAAGTGGCGAATGCGGATGACATATACGTACATCATTATTTTCGTTCTTTATAGGTGTGATCAATTGATGGGACTGCATTGATTCGTATCAATGCAAGCTAAACAAACCTATTCTGATGTTGTTGGAACAATTTTTCAAAAAGCTGTTATTGCAAGGACGCTCACTTTTTTTTTGCACAGTGGTATTCAGTTATGAATATCCAGCACCTCAGTCGACGAGGCAAGGACCGAGATCCCTTCACCGGGAGTGACCCCTTCGACAGAAGTTTGCATCAGGGCAATAACTTCACTATAGCCGATTACTTTTGCTTTGCATCGTGGTATTCAGTTGGAATATCCTGCACCTCATTCTACTGGGAAAGAGCCGAGATCCCTTCACCGGGAGTGACCTCTTTAGCAAAGGTTTTCGTCACTATACTTTTATAAAGCTATCTGGTTCCTTCAACGATATCAAGTTCATTACGTTAAAGGTTTTTCGCCAAAAACAATTCGTAGCCCTCCGTCGTTTCATATAGATAGTCAATAGTATTCAAGCTGTGTTTATTAGCCAAAGTCAAGGCACAGTGATTGGTAGCTATTGGATATTCATATGCACCATAGATAGATGCGTTGGTTTGGGACAGTCGTACTGCCTTGTTGGCCAAAGTCAAGGGTAGGTATGGGTGGGTTCAAATTAACCTGGAGAATGACGGGTAGAACTTGACATGTGACTTATGATTTGTTGGCCAAAGTCAAGGTCATAAGAGCATGGGGCAAAAATCACATCGGGAGTTTCTAAAGAAACTGAAACTTGGCAGATATGCGCATACCTTCTGGAGTGTGATAAAGTGAGCGGATTCTATCACGTTATCATGCGATGATAGTTGGATCCCGATTCCCGCTGATGTGTTGGTTTACTCCTCGGGTGATCCCGACTAATTCTTCTTTCAGGTTTGGAAGATAATTTGACGTTACAGTTGGAGGTTTCCAGATTAGAGATAACCATTCTGATCTAGGTTAGAGTGCACGCTGAGTGTTTCTTTTCTCTCTCTCTCTCTTTGGCAGCGACCATGACTCGACCCTTGACTATGACTCAGTGACCAAAATTGACCGAACCTTCTTAAACACAGGTTTTTGGATTGTCAGAGTTGCAAACCTCATTGCCACTCCTACTTTTACCCTTTTCTCCAGGACACCCCGTATTACTACGAACGTCCACTTCCATTGGATAAAACCATCGTATGGTTATATACGAACTCGAAGGAATTTATTCGAGGATGGTTTCCGGTTCTGGAGAAAACGGATAGGACTATTCAGTTGTCTCTTCCTTTTACCTTCTCTCAGGTTGTGAGTGTTCCTTGGATTTGGACGGTACACCTATTACGCTTATTGAATAGTCTTCTCCCAAACCATAGGCTGGTGCCGAACGGTAGGGAATGAAGAAAACCATTTAGCCTAAAAGGTGTACAGAAGGTATTAAGTAAAGACAAATAAAGGGATTAGTAAGAGGGCAAAGTAAACTGCGACTGCTATTCACGACCAAACTAAGCATTTCATTACCACTCCCACTTCACCTTTGTATTTCTCCAGGACACTCCGTATCACTACGAAGATCCACAGTTTATTGGATACTCCATCGTATTGTTATATACGAACTCGAAAGGAACTTGTTCCAGTTCGGGGATAGATTCTGGTTCAGGAGAAATAGGAATAAGGTTTATTCAGGTGTCTTTTATCTTTACCTTCTCTCGCGTTGCGAGTGCTCCTAGGATTCGGACAGTATACCCATTACGCTTATTGGATAGTCTTCTTCCAAACCATAAGCTGGTGCCGAGCGGTAGGGAAGAAAGAAAACCATTTTGCCTAAGAGGGTGTACAGAAGGTAATTACTAAAGACACTTGAAGGGATTTAGAGAGATGGCAAAGAAATATACGGTTACAGTTGTGAATATGGATAATGGTGTTGGGTTTTCTTAACACCTCTATTAAGGTTTAGAAGCATCATGCATGCTATAACAAAAAAAATTTTGAGGTGCTAAGCAAACTATACAAAGAATCGAACTAGAATATATGAAGTAACAATTAATAGTATCAAGATTAAGAGTTAAGTTATACTAAGTGATGAGACTACAACCTTTGTACACCTCTTTGGAAGACTCCTTGGCTTTGAAAAGGTTCACTTGATCAACTCCTCGTCCACGACGATCCACCCGAAGCACTTTGCTCTAAGCTTGATGCTTCCTTCGATCTTTGACAAACTTGAAGCACAACACCCTACACAAGATAGCTATGGTTGTGTAGGATGATGAAGTGGTTGCTATTCTTATTTATTACCTTTTCTTTTTATTTTCTAACTCCTTTTTAACATTTAAAAGAGAGCTAGGGTTTTTTGAGGAAGAAGATGGCTCTCATTTCTTTTGGAATGATAATAATGATAATAGAAAAAGAAAATGAGAGAGAGAAAGAGATCTTATCATAACCACAACCATGGTTAAAATAATATCTAGATATTTAAATTAAGGTTAAAAGGCAAAAGGAAATGAAACCATGGTTGAGTTAAATTCAACCATGGAAATGAGTAGAAGAGTGTGGAAAAATGACTCATTTCTATTTTCTTTTGCCTTTAATCTTTATTGAAAATATCCATATATCATTTTATCTACAATATGATTCTTATATTTCCATCCTCTTTGTATCATCAACCATGATACTTTTCATGTATGTATGTATGCATGCACATCATCATGTACATATACATGCATATATCCATAATAAGAAAAGGATTTAAATAAATAACATAAAAGCCAATATTAAATCAACACTTGATTTAATAAATTGGTCATATCTTATACGACCCGACTAATATTAAATGCCCGATTAAAATACAGTATCATATACTAGTATTTAATCGAGGCTCCGCGCATATCTCATATGTGCACCACTTCGTTTCGCCAGAGCCGAGAAACTTCTATGTGGGACTCTAAGACTCGTCAATACGCCAGCAGTAGATGATGATCATATCAAACACCTACAAGCCGCAAGCGGTCAGCTAAACGTAACGGCCACCCGGGTATTGAGCGATCAGAATAAGAACAAGCGAACCTGTCAAAACTCCTGTCAATCCATCCGGCAACACTAACCGTACAGTCCGGTCTCTTCGTCAGATTTGCTGCATATCGAGTCTAGGGATGGAATCGTCGACCCCAATAACTCAATAAGTCATGCCGGTATATGGTCTATAACAGATCGAGAAACTTACTGATAACACTTATCAGCAATATCTCAGCAGCCCTGGCCAGGGACTTCCCGTTATAGCCAATCGTGTACAGCACAGCATCAACCCCCAATACCGGGAGAGACGAAACCCCTCCTATCGCTCACTGCCTCCACATGCCTCGAGACTATACCCAAAATCAACCTGTTTGTACGACTCAGTAGAGCAGCAGTATGGTGGAGATCAAAGTACAGTGGGAGGACACACAAGACTCTATGATGATCTCGGGTCTACAGACTAACCTGTACCAGTGTCACCTGAGAACTGCTATCCGACGTATGATATAATACCATATAGGAGTTCTCAGTGAGTCCGTTCAGTGTACCCAGTCTCACTGAGCACCCGTATACTATCTTCGGTGTCAACACACCAGACGGATATGGGATCATCCATCGCCCATCATATGGAACAAGAATGGTATACGCTAGTCTAAGCTGGAATATCAATGCCCTGTCTCGATATACCTACGACTAGGAACATTTCAAGGATATGCTTATAAACTACAGATGTCCCACTAGTATGATCCGCATCATAATTCCAGTAGTTAAGCCAATATCCGTAGGGCTTTATCAACATGTACCAAATGAATATAAACATGATCAAGTGAACATATGATAAAGTAAAACCAGATAGCATACTATTATTTTGAGCAAGACTGTCTCCCGAATATATATATATATATATACACATCAGTACATACCCTATCTCATAATGGCCTCTAGGGCATACATATATCCAACAATCTCCCACTTGCACTAAGGCCAGTTATTGGCATATCTCATACCTAACATCTCAAAAAGTCGCTCATGCTGCGGCTGAGGGAAGGCCTTGGTGAATGGATCGGCAGCGTTGTTCTTTGTGTCTACTCTCTTAATCTCGATCTTGCGGCGATCAACTATCTCCCGGATCACATGATATCACCTCACGATGTGTCTGGACTTCTGATGGGACCTGGGCTCTTTGGCCAACGCCATAGCCCCATTATTGTCACAATACAGAGGTATTGGATCAATAATGGTTGGAACTACTCCTAGCTCCGCGATGAACTTTCTCATCCAGACGGCTTCCTTGGCAGCATCATTTGCAGCAATATATTCAGCTTCCATCGTTGAGTCTGCAACGGTATCCTGTTTGGAACTCTTCCAACTCACCGTCCCTCCATTGAGGGTAAATGCAAACCCTGAGATAGACTTGCTGTCATCCTTGTCACTCTGGAAGCTCGAATCGGTAAAGGCCTCCATTTGGAGATCCCCATTACCATACACCAAGAACAATTCTTTAGTCCTTCGCAAGTACTTAAGAATGTTCTTTACAGCAATCCAGTGATTCTCCCCTGGGTTAGATTGATACCTGCTTACTACACTAAGTGCATAAGCAACATCAGGGCGTGTACATAACATCGCATACATTATCGATCCTACTGCCGAAGCATAGGGAATAATGCTCATGCGAGCTCTCTCTATATCAGACTTTGGGCAATCTTCTTTTGAGAGAGTGACTCCATGGCAAGCGGGTAAGGCACCCCGCTTGGAGTCTTCTATACTAAACCTCTTTAGGATGGTGTTAATGTACTTGGTTTGGGACAACCCCAATAACCGTTTGGATCTATCCCTATAGATCCGTATACCCAATATGTATGTGGCATCTCCCAGGTCCTTCATGGAGAACCTTTGTGATAAGAATGATTTGACCGACTGTAGCATAGGAATGTCATTTCCTATCAGAAGTATGTCATCTACGTACAATACGAGGATTGCGACATTTCTTCCTACAGTCTTCTTATAAACACAAGGTTCATCTGGATTTTTGATGAAATCAAACTCTTTGATAACATCATCAAAACAGATGTTCCAACTCCGTGATGCCTGCTTTAATCCATAAATGGATTTAAGTAACTTACATGCTTTACCGCTGCTCCCACTATCAATGAATCCCTCTAGTTGATCCATATAAACGCATTCCTCTAAATCACCATTTAGGAATGCTGTTTTAACGTCCATCTGCCAGATTTCATAGTCGTAGTGAGCAGCAATAGCGAGTAGGATCCGAATGGATTTAAGCATGGCTACCGGAGAGAAAGTCTCGTCATAGTCCAAGCCTGGTCTTTGACGAAAACCTTTCGCTACCAACCTTGCCTTATAGGTCTCTACCTGTCCATCTACACCGATCTTTC
Organism: Agapanthus africanus; assembly: GCA_030015575.1. Lineage (NCBI taxonomy): Eukaryota > Viridiplantae > Streptophyta > Magnoliopsida > Asparagales > Amaryllidaceae > Agapanthus > Agapanthus africanus. The sequence goes on from JASDDO010000014.1 coordinate 508,336,571, forward strand.
TTTTAAAGATCCATTTGCATCCCACAGGTTTTATCCCGAAGGGTACATCTTCCAAAGTCCATACTTTGTTGGTGTACATGGACTCCATTTCGGATCTCATGGCATCCAGCCAATTCACAGAGTCACCACTCGTGATAGCCTGATGAAAACTGGAAGGATCATCATCATCCATGATGCAATCTTCTCTATCACCATCAACGAGAAAACCGTAGTATCTCTCCGGTGGGCGAGAAATCCTGCCAGATCTACGGAGTGGCTGAGGTTCATTAGATTCTGTTATAACTTCAGGTTCAGCCAAGTTGTCATTTGTAACTTGTGTTTCTAGAACTTCTTCTAGATTTACCATATTGCCATTTGTATTGTTTGAAAAAATCTCATCTTCTAAAAAGGTGGCATACTAAGAAACAAACACTTTTTGTTCCTCTTTGTGGTAAAAAAGATACCCAAACGAATGTTTAGGATATCCTACAAATATACATTTGACTGATCGTGTCTCGAGTTTGTCTGGATTCTGCTTTTTAACAAAAGCCGAACAACCCCAAATCTTAACTCTTTTAAGAGATGGTTTCTTCCCATGCCATATCTCATATGGAGTGGTAGACACGGTTTTAGTTGGAACTTTGTTTAAGAGAAAAGCTGTTGTTTCCAATGCATGCCCCCAAAACGAGAGAGGCAACTCAGCATCACTCATCATGGATCGTACCATATCTATAGGGTACGGTTCCTTCGTTTCTGACACACCGTTGTGCTGTGGTGTGTAAGGTGGAGTGCGTTGAGAGAGAATCCAATTCTCTTTTAGGAAGTCTAAGAACTCAGTACTTAAGTGCTCTCCACCTCGATCCGATCGAAGTATCTTGATACTCTTTCCTGTTTGGTTTTCTACTTCATGTTTATACTCCTTGAATTTCTCGAAAGCTTCAGATTTATGTTTTATCAAATATACATGACCAAATCTTGAGAAATCATCAGTAAAAGTTATGAAGTATGAAAAACCGCCTCTTGCATGTGTAGACATTGGTCCGCATACATCACTATGTATGAGGCCTAGGAGCTCAGTAGCTCTTTCTCCGTGTCCTGTAAACGGAATTTTGGTTATTTTATCTTTGATACAAGACTGGCAAGTTGCATAAGATTTATACTCAAATGAATTTAAATATCCATCTTTATGAAGCTTGTTTAGTCTTGTTTCATTAATATGACCAAGTCTACAATGCCAAAGAAAAGCTTCATTTATCTCTGAAAATTTTCTTTTATTTTTGTGTTGTACGTTGAAAACTGTGTGTTGATTAAGGACGTATATCCCGTTATTTAATGTACCACAACCAATCAACTCTTGATTCAGTCTAATGTTCATAACATTGTGTTGCACAGCAAAATGATACCCTTCATTGTCTAACAAGGAAACTGATATAATATTACAAAGCATACTTGGTACAAAATAACACAGGTTCAAAACCAATATACAACCCGAAGGCAAACCTAGGTGATACTCTCCTACTGAAACTGCATTTACATTGGAACCATTTCCAACTTGGAGAGTATGATCACCTGTCTTCAGAACTCTGCTATTTCTCAACGCCTGCACAGAATTGCAAATATGAGAACCCGAACCGGTATCCAATACCCAGGATGCAGAATTAATAGAAAAACAGTTTTCAATTACGAACACACCTGAAGCTGAAGCATCAACATGCTTCTTCTTGAGTGCTAGGTACTCAATACAGTTCCTCTTCCAGTGTCCCGTCTTCTTACAATGGAAACATTCACCTTTCTATGATGCCCCAACCTTGGACTTGCCATTTCCCTTCACCTTTTTGACTCCAGCCTTAGGTTTGGTGGGTTTCTTCTTCATCTTTCCCTTGGCCTTAGCCTTTGGGTAAGATGAGGAGGATTGCCCAACAGACATAACGGGAGTCTTCACTGACTTCAGTGTGCTCTCTGCACTCCTTAACATATTAAGGAGTTCAGGCAGTTCCTTCTCCATGTTGTGCATGTTGAAGTTAACGATGAACTGAGCAAAGGTGGAGGGGAGAGACTGTAGAATAATATCTGTATACTGTTCATTGTCCATTGTCTACCCAAGGTCCTCAAGCTCTTCTCTGAGAGCTATCATTTTCAGAACATAGTCTCCTACTACTGTTCCAGCGGTCATGCGCATCTGAAACAGTTTCATAGACTCTTCGTATCGTAATACGCGGGATTGCTCTCCATACAACTCTTTTGTATGGAGGAATATGGCTTGTACGTCCATATTCTCGTGCTGCTTCTGATGTGTGTTATCCATCGATGCAAGCGCGAGGCATTTTGCCGTGGCACAGTCAGTGTCCCATGTTTTGTGGATTTCCTTATCCGCAACTGAAGATTTAGGACCTATGGGGGCAAGGCTGGAGCTGTAAGGACATATGATACTTTATCATAAGTCAAAGCTATGTTTAAATTCTTCAGCCAGTCTTTATAGTTGGTCCCATTCAGCTTGTTTTTATCTAATAGAAGCTTAAGTCCTGTCATGGGTATCTGCCATTAAGAGAGAGAAAAGAATACACTTAGCGAATGCTCTTGCAAAGATCAGATTGGTTATTATCTTGTCTAATCGATGTCTCCCACTGTTTTTATCAAATTTTCTTTAAAACCTTTTAAAAAGAAAACTAGCCGGGATTAATTACATTCTACAACTTCGCCAACCTCTCAGCCAGGCCAGTGCCGGTACTTGAGGGAGGTTCCCCGTGCTTTCGCACGGACCTAATTAAAGTAAACCTCGTCTTCCCAGAGGCGTAGCCCCGTTTAGCACCTTTCTAGACACCTACCGAGTCAGCTAATTGTAAAGTGCAAAATTCTCCCGGGAGCAACATTTTCTCGCAGTGGGATCGGGATCCTATTATCATATAGTAGGTATACAATCTCATTGTAATTTTCAACTTTTGAAATTCCCGATATGATTTTTACCCCTAGTACTTATGACCTTAACTAAAGTCAACATATCATAAGTACTAGTCAAGTTCTTCCCGTCATTTCGTGATTAACTAGACCCACTCATATGACCCTTAACTAAAGTCAACATAATCATATGAATGTCCTAATTAATCAGCATCATATGCAGTGTAGGAAGACATCACTCAGCTACCGTACACTGCGCCTTAACTAAAGTCAAAATACGCAGCACGAATACTAAGTACTCTACTTCCTAAAATGACGGAGGGTTGCGGATAGTTTTTAAGAAAACTTTTGATGCTTTGAACTTGATATCATTATAGAATCTAATGGGTTTAAAAGGAGTGGCTTAAGCTCCGCATTTTGAAACTTGCATTTTTCTTACAAAAAGGCCGAGTGTGTTTTAAATCTGATTCTACAACATCTTTTTAGGTTCATTTATCTTTTACATTAATCTCATTAATGTAGTCCCATCATTTAAATCCTAAGCCATTACAGAAAGAAACGGAAATATAACGTACACTTATGCCACTCGCATTCGTCACAGTGTCCTGATATGCACCGTTAGGTTACTTAACTAACGGCATACCGGGACGGGGCTAGTTCGGGTGAAAAACATAAGTAACGTCTAATATATATCATATATAAAATTTCATTCGTCTCAGATATGCATTAAAAGATCACAACAGATAATAAAAGCAGCAGAAGCACATAAAGGATATCTAGGAGGTCCGTATTTTATATTTAGAAAGCAATAAAAATACGGATTCCGCGGTCGCGATGAATAGCCAAGCCCACACCCCTAGACCCCTACGAGAGCGGCAAGCGACCTTACCAATTCTGGAGTTTAGGAGACCCGGTCTCGACTCCTCGAGATGGCCTCCCACTGAACCAAAGACCCCGGTCACTTGTGCCCTCCACCTTGGGTCTATTCTAATGCGGAAAAGTAAATAATATACAACACTGGTGACAACAACCTCACCCCGGAAGTGTCCCAAATAAAAGAATATTACATACAAATTAATATTACATGAATTGAAAGAATACTCTCATCTCACATAAAAAGAAAACCCCCGGCTATTCATTGCGACAATCCTGCATATCAGATCTCATCCACACAGAGAAATAAAATGAAAAAAAATACAACAATTGGAATCTTTAACCGCCTTTAGACAACACAAATCCGGAATACCACATATACAAGATTTCATGCCTAAACAATGTAAAGCTGGAATTTGGGTCTCATTCAAGAAAACACCTTTTCAAAGAAAACCGGATAATTCAACAAGATTTCCGTTTATCCCGAGACCGAACTGCTAGATTTACACGCAACAAACAAATTTGTAGATTTCAATTATTGTAACACATACTATTAAACTAAGTGACGTTGGAACATCCGATCAAACAAATTAAACATCCACAAACTGCTCTAAAAGCTCAACACCTGGGCAGATTATAAAAATACCAGTAACAACAGAGAATACATACGGGCCAGCACAAGAAAATACGGCCCATGAATCAACTATACCGCCGCGGAACCGCCGCATAAAGCCTCTTGCACCGCGGTTCCGCGGCCGTACGGTCGATTTATGGGATCGTTTTTCTGGTGAGCTCTTATATTTCCCTGCTTAATTTTTTACATATTTTTAATTTGAAAAATACCAGGTTTTTAAAAAATTTCCAGAGAGCACCCCTCGGGTGTCGATTTTCGTCCGTTCGATGTTTTTCAACGTCGTTTAGGTTACCACAAAGCTCTAGCTTGGCTCTGATACCATGTTTGGTTTTCTTAACACCTCTATTAAGGTTTAGAAGCATCATGCATGCTATAACAAAAAAAAATTTGAGGTGCTAAGCAAACTATACAAAGAATCGAACTAGAATATATGAAGTAACAATTAATAGTATCAAGATTAAGAGTTAAGTTATACTAAGTGATGAGACTACAACCTTTGTAGACCTCTTTGGAAGACTCCTTGGCTTTGAAAAGGTTCACTTGATCAAATCCTCGTCCACGACGATCCACCCGAAGCACTTTGCTCTAAGCTTGATGCTTCCTTCGATCTTTGACAAACTTGAAGCACAACACCCTACACAAGATAGCTATGGTTGTGTAGGATGATGAAGTGGTTGCTATTCTTATTTATTACCTTTTCTTTTTATTTTCTAACTCCTTTTTAACATTTAAAAGAGAGCTAGGGTTTTTTGAGGAAGAAGATGGCTCTCATTTCTTTTGGAATGATAATAATGATAATAGAAAAAGAAAATGAGAGAGAGAAAGAGATCTTATCATAACCACAACCATGGTTAAAATAATATCTAGATATTTCAATTAAGGTTAAAAGGCAAAAGGAAATGAAACCATGGTTGAGTTAAATTCAACCATGGAAATGAGTAGAAGAGTGTGGAAAAATGACTCATTTCTATTTTCTTTTGCCTTTAATCTTTATTGAAAATATCCATATATCATTTTATCTACAATATGATTCTTATATTGCCATCCTCTTTGTATCATCAACCATGATACTTTTCATGTATGTATGTATGCATGCACATCATCATGTACATATACATGCATGTATCCATAATAAGAAAAGGATTTAAATAAATAATATAAAAGCCAATATTAAATCAACACTTGATTTAATAAATTGGTCATATCTTATACGACCCGACTAATATTAAATGCCCGATTAAAATACAGTATCATATACTAGTATTTAATCGAGGCCCCGCGCATATCTCATATGTGCACCACTTCGTTTCCCCAGAGCCGAGAAACTTCTATGTGGGACTCTAAGACTCGTCAATACGCCAGCAGTAGATGATGATCATATCAAACACCTACAAGCCGCAAGCGGTCAGCTAAACGTAACGGCCACCCGGGTATTGAGCGATCAGAATAAGAACAAGCGAACCTGTCAAAACTCCTGTCAATCCATCCGGCAACACTAACCGTACAGTCCGGTCTCTTCGTCAGATATGCTACATATCGAGTCTAGGGATGGAATCGTCGACCCCAATAACTCAATAAGTCATGCCGGTATATGGTCTATAACAGATCGAGAAACTTACTGATAACACTTATCAGCAATATCTCAGCAGCCCTGGCCAGGGACTTCCCGTTATAGCCAATCGTGCACAGCACAGCATCAACCCCCAATACCGGGAGAGACGAAACCCCTCCTATCGCTCACTGCCTCCACATGCCTCGAGACTATACCCAAAATCCACCTGTTTGTACGACTCAGTATAGCCGCAGTAGGGTGGAGATCAAAGTACAGTGGGAGGACACACAAGACTCTATGACGATCTCGGGTCTACAGACTAACTTGTACCAGTGTCACCTGAGAACTGCTATCCGACGTATGATATAATACCATATAGGAGTTCTCGGTGAGTCCGTTCAGTGTACCCAGTCTCACTGAGCACCCGTATACTATCTTCGGTGTCAACACACCAGACGGATATGGGATCATCCATCGCCCATCATATGGAACAAGAATGGTATACGCTAGTCTAAGCTGGAATATCAATGCCCTGTCTCGATATACCTACGACTAGGAACATTTCAAGGATATGCTTATAAACTATAGTTGTCCCACTAGTATGATCCGAATCATAATTCCAGTAGTTAAGCCAATATCCTTAGGGCTTTATCAACATGTACCAAATGAATATAAACATGATCAAGTGAACATATGATAAAGTAAAACCAGATAGCATACTATCATTTTGAGCAAGACTGTCTCCCGAATATATATATATATATATATATATATATATATATATATATATATATATATATATATACACACATCAGTACATACACTATATCATAATGGGCTCTAGGGTATACATATATCCAACAAATGGAAGAGGCATTACTAGGAATACCCGGATACCCCTACGAAACATTTCAATGTTTGAGTTTCACTGTGTACTGTTAAAAGAAAACTGATTTCCCAATTAGTCCTTGCTCCAGAGTATGTATTTACCAGGTTGGATTCTCACATCTGTATGGTTTTACAAATGATGAGTGGGAGTAAGTTATTGGGAATTAGGTGATCAACCTCATTATATCGGAATTCGTTGTAATTGGTGATATTTGAGGAAGTCACCTGGGTTGTTTGCCGGACGGCAAATATTTGGTTTTGAATATCCGTTGCTATGCACCAATTTCAAATTGATATATCTGTACGTCTATTTTTATAGAGTGAGATATAACTTTTTGAAATTATGTCCATGACATTTACCTATATCAGTGGATGGTTAGGTAAGGAGCATTAAACAGCGGTGTAATTCTTCTTAGCTATAAGTACAGTTTTCAACCTACGACACACAGGGATTGAGTTATTAGACTCAGAGGACTTATACAGAGGATTGTATATTGTCCAGTGTCCATAAGGACAGAGGGGTTGGTCCTCGTACTATATTCGGTTTACTTATGACTTCTCTAGTTTTTAGACAAGTGTTTCGTGGAAACACATGGTCTGAGTTTTTGAGAAGTTATAGGTATAAGAATAAAGTAGAGATCCAGGTGTTGCAAGTATCAGGATTCTAAAAGGTGATCGAAGATGTGGATACTTGTGTATGGTATTCAGTTAATAGTAATGATTAAGAGAACTTGCTTCTCTTTCAGGTTACTCATAATTGGAAGCATTCCTAAGTTGAGTAATACTGATCGGCCTCCTTCCATTTAGTTGACAAGCACTGGAGACAGATGCATGATTTGAATCTGGTTCAATTAAATCAGTGCCTCTATTTCTGTATTGGATATAGAACAGTTCATATCTTAACATTGTTAAGGTATGGGGAGTTGTCCGGCTTATGCTTAAAACCAGACTCTGGATAACTCAAGGCACGTTTCTGTAATTGTTGTTTGTGGGTTGACCCGGGCTATGACGAGGGTTGACTTTCTACCATCTGAAAGATCAATAGTGATATTGTTCTAGACTCGCCACAGTTTTAATAAAAATGGTTTTTTTTTCTTCAGAAAACAGTAGTGGGAGTATAGTAGAACTGGAAGTGATTCCAGAACCGCAAACGATTACTGAAAATTTTATAAGAACCTAAAGATTCAATCTGATTTGACATTCCTTTAGCCACTCCGCAGATTAGGTGGGTAACCTCAGGCACCCGAGAGGTACTCCGGTAGCCTCAAGGACGGTGGCAGGGAGGTTCTTGTTTACCCAGACTTTCCATTGCTATTGTTCCAGACTGTGAGACCCGGCAGGAGGATGAGTATAGCGTCGTTCTAGACTAGCTTTAGAAGTGCACGTGTATATGACTCTTCCAGAGGGTTGTCGTAGTCAGTGGGAGCAGCGGAAGCATTGGTGGACAAGTGGCTTATGTCTACTTATAGACTAAAGCAGATATAGCGGAGATAGATCATCTATTTCTGATGTGACAGTCATAGCTTTGACTTCATCAGAATAGGGGATGGATCTGTTAAGAAGGTAGTAGGGTGTGATGTCCTGGTATTTGGATGACATACATAGAGTAGGAAGTAAAATTCCTATACTACGGTCGGTTATACTTTGGTTGTCACACAATGGTTTCTCCACAAAGGATATAGACATAATATCAGACATTCTGGTTACTAGATCTTTGGTTTTAGATCTAGATTTGGGAAGTATCCCAATCTGGGTACCTAAACAGCATTCTAAAGGTATTTAGAATGGATGACTCCTGGCATGGTGGTGTACCTGCAGGTGATGGAGTCACCCTCTCTAAAGGTGTCTTACAGATTAAAGGGGAGAGGGATGTGCATGATTGGCAGATCACTTGCTTAGGCAATTGAGTCAATCATGAGATGTCAAGTACCACACCAGATGTTGTTTTTGCACGAGCTGCAATAAGTTGATATTGATCCAATCCTGGAGAAACATTCAGAAGCAGTTTTAGAACATAAGTGGATATTCTAGGGATTTGATAACGGCAGCCTTCTTCGGGCGACTGTTATCATTCTAGGCTTCCAAGGTGACCTGGATGACAGAGTGACTGTCAGAGTTATAGTTTTCCCTCTGACGAGGGGCACTATTTTGGACAGGTGGTCTAAGCAGATACTGAGAAAGGCATGGAGCAGGATACTGATTTAAGTTCAGTTGACGATACAGTCTAAGAAGTTTGGATTTGGAGTTCATTTATGAGCTAGGTCCCATCAGACATCCAGACATATTCTAAGACAGGTATTGCTCATTTTGGGAGATGGCTTTCTCTGCGAACTTGAGATTAAGAGATACATAGAAAGAAACATTAGAGCGGATCCACTCACTGAGGCTATTCCTCGAACGCAATAGTTTCGCAAACGGGTTTTGTAAGACTGATTAGTAAAGGAGTTGGGTGTTCGGTATCACACGGGCTGTGAGTATGCGACATCGGAATAATTAGCCTTGAGTGCAAGTGGGATATTGTTGGAGATAGTGCCCTCAGAGTCAATTATTGGATCACAGGCACGTGATTGCAATGATTGAGAGAGGACCTATGCCGGTAGGACAGTCTTACTCAAGATGATAGTATGCTATCTGGTTTATCTTTATCATCATGTACTGCTTTAGGTGACCTTACATGTCACTATTACACGTTGATAGAGCCCCTAGGATTCTTGCTTGACTGTCAGCTGTATGAGGGCGATCATATACGTGGGAGCTGGGGTCTATAAGCACATCCTTAAAAGGTCCCTAGTCGAGGGAGTTTCGAGACAGGGCATCGATACTCCAGAGCAGACTAGTGTATACATTCGAGACCCCGACGAGGGGAGGTGGCCGATCTCACAATCTACTGGGGTCAGTTGGTTCACCTAAGATGTATACATGTGCTCATTGGGTTATGAGTACACCGGACAGGACTCGCCGGGAACATGCTAGTTGGTCTTATACCAGACGTCAGATAGCAGTTCCCTGGTGACATGTGTACATGTTAGTTCATCGGCCTGAGATCGTCATTTGTCTCGTGTGAGTTCCCACTGTACTTTGATTACTACCCTACCACGCTCAAAGGTGACGTGCAAACAGGTTTTAGTTGGGTACAGTCCCGAGCCACATGGAGGCAGTGAGCGGATCTGCAGGGGTTCGTCTCTCCCGGTATTGGGGGTGAGGTCGCGCTGTGTCTAGGAGAGCCATTACACGAAGTCCTTGGCCAAGGCAGGAGATTTACTAGTAGGTATTCCAGTAGTATCTCGGGGTGTTCTGGTCTACACTCCGACACGACTTGTACCGCTTTTAGGGGTCTGACTTTTACCAACCCCCTAGGCCCGCCATGCGATGCTCACAGACGAACGGACCGGACTGTACGGATATTGTAACTGACAGGCTCGGTAGGGTGTCAGGATGAGTTCGCTCATCGACGTCCCTTTTGGTCAATACCTGGTAGCCCGTTACGTATGGAGAATACCTCTGACGTGCTAGTGGTTATATCCACAACCAAAGTATTGACGAGTCTTTAGAGTCCCCCACAGACCGTTTCTCAAATTTCGGGCGAAACGCTGTAGAGGCCGTATGGAGATATGGCAGGGTTCGATCATATATGTGCAGTATTGCACAGATCATGATCGTACGGATAATACTAGTGGGCTTTGGTTTAAGCTGGATCCTAGTATTGTCCAGTATAGATTTTGTCTCATTGCATTTGTATTCGGTCGCAATACAAATGCGGGTATGTATATACAGTTGCAGGGTTTTCCTGTAATTTATTACGGGATCGTATTTTTGGAGTTGCCAGTTTGCTTTCCGGTTTCGGCCATTTTCCTTTGTTTCTTTCTTTGGCTGAATTTTGGTGGAGGGGGTTAAAGTGCACGGTAGTGCCGTTTTACAAGTTTTGTAAAAGTTTCGTTTCCGCATTCCTTGGATGGTGGTCTTTGTATATTGTTGCTTCATGATGGTTCCACCATCCATTGACATCTATTTTCATCTTTACTTTACTTTTACTTGATTGGATCGGTTATGATGAGGGAGTGTGGCTTGCATTTTGACTCATGATCAATCATTTTTCCTTGGATGATTGATCCACTCTCTCTCTCTCACTCTCCTAGCATGAGGCCGACCACTATTGGTGTGAGGGGATTTTTTTTTGGGAGAGGTTTTTTGATTCATTCCATTGAAAAAGAAAAATCCTCAAGCTCCTTTGATATGCTCATTGTTCCTCCACCTTGATATCCAAAACCATGGCAACTTCTTAAACCCCTTGAGACAAAGAGTACTACACTAGCCTACAGCATTCTTGGACACGTCAGCTCTCCAACTTCGTGCCCGAGTTGCCTCGGTCCAGAAGTGGGAGCCCGTAAAAGAACCCGGTGATGTAGTGCCCTTCCGATGAGGATATGAAGAACGAAGATTCCGCAGGGAGATCGGGATGACGACGAGAAGACAGAAGGACACGAATCGCTCGGTATATCTCTCTACCCTCTTCTCCAGTTAGCTAGGATTAGGTTAATGGCCCGATCCGGGTTTAAAGTGCACGGTAGTGCCGTTTTACAAGTTTTGTAAAAGTTTCGTTTCCGCATTCCAGCGTCGGAATGACGGCCGGGGCGCTGCCCTGCACTTACATCCTATACAGAGGGTTTCCCTGGTTCGGGAGAAACGTTGTAGGGGCCGTATGGTTTTATGGCAGGGTTCAATCATATTCGTGCACTTGTGCACGGATCATGATCGGACGGATAATACTAGTGGGCTTTGGTTTAAGCCGAATCCTAGTATTATATTGTTAGATTATTTTCATCTCGTTGTATTCATATTCAGTCGGAATACGGATGCGGGTATGTATATACGGATGAGGGGTATTCTTGTAATTCGTTATAAGTTCACTTTAGAAGATGCCTTTTCTTTTTGGGTTAAACATTTTGGTTTAATGTTTGATTATTGTGGAAAGTATGAGTCTTGTTTTTTTTTGGCTATTTTATGTGCTGGCAATTCGTGACTCATGGGTGTGAGATATTTTGTTGGCATTAATTCTTGGTGACTCATGCATTGTTTTGTTTTTGGGTAAGATATTTCTTAAGTGTGATATTTTTAGTGGAAAAGGGTGGTGGCAGATTTTGTGTGGCTGGCGAATTTTCTTGAGTGGGTGTTGTTTTTCATTTTCAGCACCCACATCCAAAACTACACACACAACACATTAAGCTCAATTTGTTTTTCCTTCACTGCCTATTTTTCATGTACTCACATTTTTCCTCACTTGGCAACTTCTTCACCTCCATCCATTCCATCTCATGTGTTGAGAATCATTGGGTGTATTGAGAGAAAATTATCACACACTATCTCTACTTCATCATGGGTATCTAGGCTAGCAAACCGGATTCCTGAGTTGCTACGGTTTTTGAAGCGGGAGCCCGTATTATTAATCCTCGATGTGGATCATCTTCGACGAGGGCGACCGGAGAACGAACTTGTTTGAGGCAGCCATGATGAGCTAAGGACAGAGATTGAAGACCGAAGGACACAGATCGATCGGTACAATCTCTCTAAATTCTTGCAGTTAACTAGTAAATGGTTAATGGTACGATCCGTCGATTAGGGTTCCATTAGCGCCAGATTTTTAAAAGTTTTTTGTTCCGCGTTTGGCCATGGATTGATGGCCGGAGCGTTGGCGTAGCCTTACATGGTATCAGAGCCAACCCATTAACCGCATACTAGTTTTTTAGATGATGTTAAAGTATCGATACCGAAATAACTCTAACCCATATTCCATTCTCTGTCAATTTTTTCCGTGTGTTATAAAATTATTTTAGCAACTGCAGAAGACTATTTAGTTGACCACTAGACTACACTCAAAATATGTGCCACTTCTACCCTAATTGACCCGGCCACAATGAGCAAAATTCTGAGATGGCCGGCCAGATTAAGGAGTTGGGAATTCGTGTTTTGGGTATGGTCTAGTCTCGGGAATATTGATTTAGTGGTGTTGCTTGATTAGCCCAGTTTGGATATGATTTTATCTAGTTGTTTTGGGGCTATTCAGGGTTATTTAGAAGTCGATATTTCTAACATTGTTTAAAGTTTTACAGTACTTACATTACTATTTACGACCATGAATGTCATTAGAGCGGTACAACTTGTCTAAATGCTATAGTTCTTTTAGACGGATTTGCGAACGTGACATTCACATTGATGTTCTGTGTTGTGCTGTGTTGTTGCGGATTCGTCGTGGTGGATAGCTTGGGTACAATATTAGTACGGTTTAGTTTTATTTGTACATTTGATATCGCGGGACGAGCATCCGACATGTGGACTGCCGTCACTGCCTGTTTGTATATTATTTGTTTGGGACACGACCGGGTTAAGGTCGATGTCACCATTGTACATATTTTCTTTTCTGTGCTAAGATTACCCCACGATGAAGTGCATGGATAGCCGGGTTCTGAAGGGCAACGAGTCCGCATCTCATGGCGTTGAGAAGGAGGGGTCCTCATTCCAGAATTGGCAGGCTATTCGCCGCACTCGTAGGGGGTACAGGTTGACCCAAGGAGGGGTGCTTAAGTTACCGGATTCCACAAAATGCCGGGTGGCCCATTCACTTTGATGAAGGGGCTACCTCGCTTCTGGTTTTTGGCGGGTAACTTTCCACGTTCACAGGGGTCGAGGTTTTCATTGCATAGGCTATCCACATGACCCGGGGAACGTCGGGTTTCACTTGCGGCTCACAGGAAACCAGAGGCTCCCAGATTATCTGTATTGTGTGTGATGCTTATTACTTATCTGTGATGTTGCATTTATCACGCCTGGAGCGATTATTATATATTGTTATATATATACTAGTAGATGTTGTATATGTTTTACACCCGCGCTAGTCCAGTCCCAGCTCTGTCGTTAGTTAAGTAACCTAACGAGTGATGACGGGACCCAGTGGCGAATGCGGATCGCATATACGTACATCATATTTTCATTCTTTTGTGGTGTGATTAATTGATGGGACTGCGTTGATTTAGATCAATGCAAGGAAAACAGACCGATTCGATGTTGTTGGAACAATTTTAAAAAGCTGTTATTACAAGGACGTTTTCTTTTGTTTTGCACGATGGTATTCGGTTATGAATATCCTGCACCTCATTCCACGAGGCAAGAGCCGAGATCCCCTCACCGGGAGTGACCTCTTGGGCAGAAGTTTGTGTCAGGGTAATAACTTCACAATAGTCGATTACTTTTTTGCTTTGCATCGCGGTATTCAGTCGGGAATATCCTGCACCTCATTCCACGAGGAAGGAGCCGTGATTCCTTCACCGGGAGTGACCTCTTTAGCAATGGTTTTCGCCACTATATATTTGTAAAAAGCTATCCGATTCTTTCAACGATATCAAGTTCATTACGTTAAAGGTTTTTCGCCAAATACCATTCGTTCGTAGCCCTCTGTTATTTCAGACGGTCAACACTTAGTATTCATGCTATGTATGTTGGCCTTCGTCAAGGCATAGTGTATGGTACCTACTTATTACTTTTCTATTGCATAGATAGATGCATTAGTTTGGGACAGCCGTACTAATATTTTGGCCTTCGTCAAGGGTATGTACGGGTGGGTTCAAATTAATCTGGACATGACGGGTAGAACTAGACATATGACTTATGATATGTTGGCCTTCGTCATGGTCATAAGAGCATGGGGTAGAAATCACATCGGGAGTTTCAAACATACAAGAAACTTGCCAGGCATGCGCATATCTTCTAGAGCGTGATAACTTGAGTGGATTCTATCAGGTTATCATGCGATGATAGTTGGATCTCGATACCCACTAATGAGTTGATTTACTCCTCGGGTGATTTTAGACAATCCCGACTAATTCTTCTTTCAGATTTGGAGGAGAATTTAAGGATACAGTGGAAGACATCCTGATTAGATAAAGTGATTGACCATTCTGATCTAAGTTAGAGTGCACGCTGAGTATTTCTTTTCACTCTCTCTCTGCCAGCGACCATGTCCCGACCCGAGACAAAAACTCAAAAACCAAGTTAACCGGGCCTTCTTTAAGCATATTGAGTTTTGGATTGTCAGAATTGCATACTTCATTTCCACTCCAACTTTTACCCTTTGCTTTTCTCCGGAACATTCCGTATCACTACGAAGATCCACATTTATTGGATATGACCATCGTATAGTTACACACGAACTCGAAGAAATTTGTTTCAGATTCGAGGATGGTTTCCTGTTCTGGAGAAATTGAATAGGACTATTCAGTTGTCTTTTCCTTTTACCTTCTCTCAGGTTATGAGGGCTCCTAAGATTAGGAGAGGGTACACCTATTGCGCTTATTGGATAGTCTTCTTCTAAACCATAGGCATGTGCCGAAAGGTAGGGAATGAAAAAAACCAATTAGCCTTAGTGTGGTGTACAAAAGGTAATAAGTAAAAAAAAATAAAGGGATTAGAAAGAGGGCAAAGTAAATTGCGACGGCAATCATTTACGACCAAACCGCGTAGCTCATCACCACTACCTACTTCATATTTGCATTTCTCCGGTTTAGGAGAAATTGTATAGGATTATTCAGGTTGTCTTTTATCATTACCTTTTCTCAGGTTGCGATGGCTCTTTGGATTAGGAGAGTACACCTATTACGCTTATTAGATAGTCTTCTTCCAAACCATAGGCTGGTGCCGAACGGTAGGGAAGGAAGAAAACCATTTAGCCTAAGGGTGGTGTACAGAAGGTAATGAGTAAAGACAAATAAAGGGTTTTGGAGAGATGGCAAGGAAATATACGGTTACAGTCAGGAATATGGATAATGGAAGAGGAATTACTAGGAATACTCGGCTATCCCTTCGAAACATTTTCATGTTTCAGTTTCACTGTGTGTTGTTAATTGAAAACTGATTTCCCAATTAGATCCTTACTCCAGGGTACGTATTTACCAGGTTTGATTCTCACATATGTATGGTTTTACAAATGATGAGTGGGAGTAAGTTATTGGGAATAAGGTGATTATATTCTCATTATATCAGAATACGTTGTAATTGGTGATATTTGAGGAAATCGCATGGGTTTTGCCTGATGGCAGATATTTGGTTTTGAATATCCATTGTTGTGCACCAATTTTAAATTGATATATCTGTACATTTATTTTATAAAGTGAGATATAACTTTTTGAAATTATCTCCATGACATTTACCTATCTCAGTTGATGGTTAGGTAAGGAGCATTAAACAGCGGTGTAATTCTTCTTAACCATAGTACAATTTTCAACCTACGATGCACAGGGTTTGAGTTATTCAACTCAGGGGACTTATACAAAGTATTGTAAGTTGTCCAGTGTCCATTAGGACAAAAGGGTTGGTCCTCGTACTATATTCTATTTACTTATGACTTCTCCAGTTTTAGACAAGTATTTCGTAGAAATACAAGGTCCAAATTTTGAGAAGTTATAGGTATATGAATAAAGTAGAGAACCATGTGTTGCAAGTATGAGGATTCTCCAAGGTAATCGAAGATATAGATACTTGTGTTTGGTATTCAATTGATAGTAATGATTTTGAGAACTTGCTTCTCTTTCAGATTTCTCATATTTGGATGCACTCCTAACTGGGTAATGCGGATCGACCTCTCTCCATTTAGTTTACATGCACTGGAGACAGTTGCATGATTTGAATCTGGTACCAATTAAATCAGTGCCTCTGTTTCTATATTGTATATAGAATGGTTCATAGCTTAATGATGTTAAGGTATATGGAGTTATCCGGCTTATGCTTAAAACCAGACTCTGGATGACTCAAGGCACGTTTCTGTAATAGCAGTTTGTGGGTTATCCCGTGTTATGACGAGGGTTAACTTTCTACCATCTGGAAGATCAATAGTGATATTGTTCTTGACTCTCCACAGTTTTAATAAAATGGACTTTTTCAGAAAACAGTAGTGGAAGTATGGTAGAAATGGAAGTGATTCCAGAACTACAGACGATTACTGAAAATTTAAATAGAACCTAAAGATTCAATCGGGTTTGACATTCCATTAGCCACTCCACAGATATGGTGGGTAACCTCAGGCGCCCGAGAGGTACTTCGGTATACTCAAAGACGGTGACATGGAGGTTCTTGTTTACCCAAACTTGACACTGCTGCTGTTCTAGACTATGAGACCCGGTATGAGGATGAGTATAGAGTCGTTCTAAACTAGCTTTAGAAGTGCACGTGTATATGACTCTGCCAGAGGGTTGTTGTAGTCAGTGGTAGCAGCGGAAGCAATGTGGACAAGTTACTTATGTCTATTTATAGACTAAAGCAGGTATAGCGGCGATAGATCATCTATTTTTGATGTGACAGTCATAGGCTTTGACTTCATCAGAATAGGTGATGGATCTATTAAGAAGGTAGTAGGGTGGATGTCCTGGTATTTGGATGACATACACGTTGTAGGAAGTGAAATTCCTATTCTACGATCGGTTAAACTGTCGTTGTCACATAGTGGTTTCTCCACATAGGATATGGATATTATATCAGGCATTCTGGTAACTAGATCTATGGTTTTAGATCTTGATATGGGTAGTTTCCCAATCTGGGTACTTAGACAGTATTCTAAAGGTGTTTTAGAATAGACGACTCCTGGAATGGTGGTGAACCTGTAGGTAATGGAGTCACCCTCTCTAAAGGTGTCTTACAGACTAAAGGGGAGAGGGATGTGCATGATTGGAATATCACTTGCTTAGGAAATTGAGTCAATCATGAGATGTCAAGTACCACACCAGATGTTGTTTTTGCGTTATATGCAATAAGCTGATATATTAATCCAATCTTGGAGAAACGTTCAGAAGCAGTTTATGAACATAAGTGGATGTTCTAGGGATATGGTAATAACAACCTCATTTGATGTTCTAGGGAGACGGTTATCATTCCAGGCTTCCAAGGTGACCTGGATGACAGAGTGACTGTCAGAGTTATAGTTTTCCCTCTTTTCGAGGGGCAGTAGTTTGGACAGGTGGTCTAAGCGGATACTGAGAGAGGCATGGCGCAGGATACTGATTAAATTCAGTTGACGATACAGTCTAAGAAGTTTACTGGATTTGGAGTTCATTTGTGAACTGGTTCCTATCAGATATCCAGGCATATTCTAAGACAGGTATTGCTCATTTTAGGAGATGGCTTTCTCCACGAACATGAGATAGAGAGAGACATAAAGAGAAACATTGGATCGGATCCACTCACTGAGGCTATTTCTCGAATGCAATAGTTTCACAAACGAGCTTTGTGAAACTGATTAGTAGAGGAGTTGGGTGTTCGGTATCACACAGGCTGCGAGTATGCGACACCCCAATAATTAGCCTTTAGTGCATGTGGGAGATTTTTGTCTATAGTGCCCACAAGTCAATTATTGGATCACAGGCATGTGATTGCAATGATTGAGGGAGGACCTATAACGGTAGAACAGTCTTACTCGAGATGATAATATGCTATCTGATTTGTCTTTATCATCGTGTACATGCTTCAGGTGACATTATAGATCACTATTACATGTTGATAGAGCCCATAGGATTCTTTCTTGACTACCAATAGTATGATGGCGATCATATACGTGAGAGTTGGGTGGTCTATAAGCAAACCCTTAAAGTGTCCCTAGTCGTGGGAGTTTCGAGACTGGGCATCGATACTCCGAGAGTGGACTAGTGTATAAGGATCGAGACCCCGACGAGGGGCGGTGGCCGGTCTCATAAGCCATTGGTGTCAGTTGGTTCACCTATGATGTATACAGGTTCTCATTGGGTTATGAGTACACCGGACGGACTCCCCGGGAACATGCTAGTTAGTATTATACCAATTGTCAGATAGCAGTTCCCTGGTGAAATGTGTACATGTTAGTCTATTGACCTTAGATCATCATTTTTCTCGTGTGAGTTCCCACTGTGCTTTGATTAATACCCTACCACGTCTTAAAGGAGTCGTGCAAACAGGTTTTAGTTAGGCACAGTCCCAAGCCACATGGAGGCAGTAAGCGGATCGTCAGAGGATTCGTCTATCCCGGTATTGGTGGTTGATGTCGCGGAGTGCACGGGTGGCTATCACCAGAAATCCTCGGCCGGGATAGACGAGAATTACCGATCTAGGATCGATAGTTTCTCAGTTGGTGATAGGTTTCATGCCAACTCTAAATGTCGCATTATTAGGGGTCTGACTTTATCCACCCCCAAGACTCGATATGCGATACTCATAGACGAACGGACCGGACTGTATGTATATTGTCACTGTCAGGCTTAGTAGCGTTTTAGGATGAGTTTACTCGTCGGCCTCCCTTTCGCTCAATATCTGGGTAGCTGTTACACACAGCTAGTGCCATTGACATGCTTGTAGTTGAACCCACTGCCAGCGTATTGACGAGTCTTTAGAGTCCCACACCGAGGGTTTCCCTGGTTCGGGAAAAACATTGTAGAGGCCGTATGGTTTTATGGCAGGGTTCGACCATATTGATCCACTTGTGCACGGATCATGATTGGACGGATCAAACTAGTGGGCTTTGGTTTAAGCCGGATCGTAGTATTATATTGTTGGATTACTTTTGTCTCGTTGTATTCATATTCAGTCGGAATACGGATGCGGGTATGTATATACGTATGAGGGTTATTCTTGTAATTCGTTACAAGTTCACTTTAGAAGTTGCCTTTTCTTTTTGGGTTAAACATTTTGGTTTAATGTTTTATTATTGTGGAATGTATGAGTCTTGTTTTTTTGGCTATTTTATGTGCTGGCAATTCGTTGCTCAGTGGTGTGAGATAATTTGTTAGCATAATTCTTGGTGACTCATGCATTGTTTTGTTTTTGGGTAAGATATTTCTTAATTGAGATATTTTTAGTGGAAAAGGGTGGTGGCAGATTTTGTGTGGCTGGCGAATTTTCTTGAGTGGGTTTTGTTTTTCAATTTGAGCACCCACATCCAAAAATATACACACAACACATTAAGCTCAATTTGTTTTGCCTTCACTGCCAATTTTTCATGTGCTCACATTTTCCTCACTTGGCAACTTCTTCACCTCCACACATTCCATCTCATGTGTTGAGAATCATTGGGTGTATTTAGACAAAATGATCACACACTATCTCTACTTCGTCTTGGGTATCTAAGCTAGCAAACTGGATGCCCGAGTTACTTCGGTTTTTGAAGGGGGAGCCCATATTACTAATCCTCGACGTGAATTATCATCGACGAGGGAGACCGGAGAACGAACTTGTTCGAGGCAGCAGTTAGTTATATGTATGCCCTAGAGGCCATTACTGTACATATGTTGTATATTGTAGTGGATGCTTGGACATATATAGGAAGGTTTTTCTTACTCGACATGATAGTATGCTATCTGGTTACTCTTTATCTTAACATGTACTCTGATTTCCTCTATGTCACATGTTGATAAAACCTTTAGGATGAGTACTTGACTACCAGGACTATGATGCAGATCATACTAGTTGGGACAATGTAGTCGCCAAGTACATCCTTCAAATGTTCCTAGTCGTAGGAATACCGAGACAGGACATCGATACTCCAGAGTAGACTAGCGTATGTGCTTCTTGACCCATATGATATGCGATGGATGATCCCATATCCATTGGTGTTTGACATCAGAGAAGGTATACGGGTGCTCAGTGGAGACTGGGTACACTGGACGGACTCGCCGAGAACTCCCAGATGGTATTATGCCTCACGTCAGATGGCAGTTCTCTGGTGACACTGGTACAAATTAGTCTGTAGACCCGAGATCGTCATAGAGTCTTGTGTGATTCCTACTGTGCTTTGATTTCCATCATACCACGTCCAAGAAGGCGTGCAAAAAGGTGGCTTTTGGGTACAGTCCCGAATCACATGGAGGCAATGAGCGATAGGAGGGGTTTCGTCTCTCCCGGTATAGGGAGTTGATGTTGCGCTGTGTTCGATTGGCTATAACTGTAAATGCCTGGACAGGGTTGTTGAGATTTACTGGTAAGAGTTATCAGTAGTTTCTCGAAGAGTTATAGAACTCATATCGACACGACTTATCAAGCTACTAGGGTCTGACGTTTACCACCCTTAGGCGAGATATGCGACATATCAGACGAAGAGACCGGACTGTATGGGAGTGTTGTAGGGTTACTAGGCACACTCATGAGGTTCCATAATGCATCAACCATGCCAAAATCAAATTTTTGTATGCCTAACAACTCTATGCAAGATCGTTAACTAGAGGTAAGGCGAAACTACAAGCAAGCAAACTACTTTGCTACTAAGTGAATGGGAATACAACCTTTGTAGATCCGGTCCTTCACTTCTAAAGCTACGTGTTGACGTCCCTTCGCTGCGATCATCGGGATCCCGAACCCAAGCATTGGTTTCATCGGAGAAAAGAGCGGGCTAGGTCGTTGACTTTGAGGCCGAAGATGATACGTCGGGGAGACTCAAACTCAAGCTATTCCTTCACTTGGTCAAGAACTTTGTGAAGAGAACACCCTATACAACATGGAAAGTGGTAGAGGATGAAGAAATAGGAAGTGGGTTCACTTTGGTTTGGATTTCTCACTCTTTTTCTTCACTTGAAAATTTTCAAGAAAGCTTTCTCCACTCCAAGAAGAAGATGAAGAAGAAAAGAATATGAATTATGAATAATGTAAAATGAATAATCAAGAGAAGTCTATCATGTTGCAACCATGGGTGAGTAAACCATTGTAGAGACTAAACTAGAGTTTAGGTTGATGGTTAGGTCAAAGAACAAAACAAAATGGTTAGACTTTTTCAAAGATGCTAAGAAGCTTCATGAAGCTTCAATCCAAAAACAAGAAAAGCCACCATCTAGTTTCACAAAAATAAATAAATAAAACCCTAACCATTAACCTAAACTTGGTGTAAGTCATACACATACCCAAATTTGCATGTATCATCAATCATGATACAAACTAGTGCACAAACATATATCACATATACCACTTATGCACATCAAGTGAGAAAATCAATCTTAAGTGAACAAATACTAGTTAATGTAAAGTAATATATCAAATATATAATTATACATTAAATTATTAAATCGATACTTGATTTAATGATCCGGTCATATCGCATATAACCGACTAATATGTAGTGTATCAATATATCGAATCAACACTTGATTCGGTAACCCGCCTATATCTCATATAACTGTCCAATGATACAAATTGCGAGAATAGAATGCAGTATCACATACTGGTATTATTCTCGGTCCTGCACATATCTCATATGCGCTCCTATTTCGTTTCGCTTGAGCCAGGAAACTCCTGTGTAGGACTCTAAAGACTCGTTAATACGCCGGCAGTAGGTGATGATCATATCAAACACCCACAAGATGCAAGCGGTCTGATAAACGTAACGGCCACCCGGGTATTGAGCGATCAGAAGATCAACGAGCAAGCCTGCTCACACTCCTCTGAATCCAACCAGTAACACTTACCGTACAGTCCGGTCTGTTCGTCTGATATGTCGCATATCTCGCCTAGGGGTGGTAAATGTCAGACCCCAGTAGCTTGATAAGTCATGCCGATGTAAGGTCCATAACAAGCACGAAACTACTGATAACACTTACCAGTAAATCAGTGCAACCCTGGACAGGGATTTCCAGTTATGGCCAGTAGAGCATAGCGCAACATCAACCCCTAATACCGGGAAAGACGAATCCCCTCCTATCTCTCGTTGCCTCCATGTGAATCGGGACTGTACCCAAAAACCACCTGTTTGCACGATTCAGTAGAGCCGTGGTAGGTTGGAAATCAAAGCACAGTGAGAGACACACAAGACTCTTTGACGATCTCGGGTCAACAGACTAAGCTGTACCAGTGTCACCAGAGAACTGCTATCTGACGTGAGGTATAATACCATCTGGGACTTCTCGGCGAGTCCGTTCAGTGTACCCAGTCACCACTGAGCACCCGCATACCATCTCTGATGTCAAACACCAATGGATATGGGATCATCCATTGCCCATCACATGGGTCGAGAAGATATACGCTAGTCTACTCTGGAATATCGATGCCCCATCTCGATATTCCCACGACTAGGAACATTGAAGGATGTACTCATGGACTACCCAGGCCCCACTAGTATGATCTACATCATAGTCCTGGAAGTCGAGCACACATCCTAAGGGCTTTATCAACATGCAATAGAGAGACTGCAAGTATACATGTTAAGATAAAGAGCAACCAGATAGCGTACTATCATGTCGAGCAAGAAAGTCCTACCAATATATGTCCCAGCATCCACTACAATATACATCTCATGTACAGTAATGACCTCTAGGGCATACATATAACTAACAATCTCCCACTTGCACTAGGGCCTTCTGTAGCAGTGATTGTAGTATCTCATACTCAACCATCCAATAATAGTCTCTCTCTGGGAAAATGCCTTTGTGAGTGCATCCGCCGTGTTGTCCTCTGAGTCTACTCTCCTAACCTCGATCACCCTGGAGATCAACTATCTCCATGATCAGGTGATACTGCCTTGGAATATGTCTGGGTCACTGATGGGACCGGGGTTCCTGGGCCAAAGCCATACTTCCGTTGTCACACAATGGTAGGAACCTAGTTTATCTCATGAACTAATATACACCAAAACTGTCTCTTTGGTAGTATGTTTGATAGCGATGTCACCAGCCTTTATCGTCTAGTTTGCCATGGTATAATGCTTGGAACACTTCCAACATACCGTCCCTCCACTGAGGGTAAAGACAATGCCTGCGACTGACATTCAGTCGTCCTTATCACCCTGGAACCTTTCCTGTGATTCTCCCCAGGATCAACTGATACCATCTCACTACAACTAGTGAGAATCCTAACATCCATTTAGATCTATCTTATAGATCCAAAACCCAGGATTTAGGAGGTATCATTTTGATCCTATATGGAGAATCCATGTGATAAGAGGAGATTGACCGAGCGTAGCATAGGAAACTCTTTTCCTATCAAGAGTATGTTTTCCACGTACTCTACGAGGATCACCACCTTACTCTCTACTATCGTTTTGTATATACAAGGTTCATCTACCATTTTGATGAAGTCAAACACTTTGACTACCACATCAAAACAGACGTTCCAACTCCGTGATGCCTGCTTTAATCTGTAAAGCAACTTGCACACGTTTCCGCTGCTCCCGCTGTTTATGAAGCCCTCTGGCTGTGTACTTATAGACATTCTCTTCTAAATCAATATTTAGAAAAGCATTCATGACACCTAACCGCCAGATATCGTAATCATGGTATGTAGCCATGGCAAGTAGGATCCGGATGGACTTAAGCATAGCCATTGGAAAAGGTTTCATCATTTTCCACGCCTGGTCGATGACGAAAACCACTAACAAGTCTATTTTTGAAAGTCTCAACTTTTCCATCTACACCAAGTAATCTTCTCAAGATATACTTGCTCCTGATGGGGATTTAACCCTTCAGATACAGCATCCAAAGTCCATACTTTGTTGGTGTACATGGATTCCATCTCAGATCGCTAAGCATCCAACCATTCTTACAGAGTCCCTACTCTCGATGGCCTGCTCGAAACTAGTTGGTTCATCATCTCATGATACAATCCTCGCTCCCACTGTCATCGAGAAACCGAAGTATCTCTCAGGCGGATGAGGAACCCTGCTAGATCGGCAGAGAGGCTGAGGTTCGTCGGAGACTATTGAATCCTTTGGTTCTATCAAATCATCAGCTATAGTTTGTATAACTGGAACTCCTTCCAGTTCTACAGAACTGACTTTGCCTCGATCTTGTCCGGATTTTGCTTTTGACATAGGCCGGACAATCCCAAATCTTAATTTACTTAAGAGATGGGCTCTTCCCATACCATATCTCATATGGAGTGGTAGGCAGTGATCTGATTCGAACCTAATTCAATAGGTATGCAGCTTCTTAAGTGCATAACCCCTAAAAGGAAACAGGTAACTCATCAGTACTCATCATAGAGCTCACCATATCATATAGGGCGTGATTGCTCCGCCCCGATACACCAACGTGCTGTGGTGTATACGGAGGAGTAATGCTGAGAGAGAATCTCATTCTCCTTTAGAATAGTCCAGGAATCCCGTGCTCAAGTATTCTCCTCCCTGATCACATCAAAGGACATAATACTTATACCCGTTTTTGGTTCTCTACTTCTAACTTATATTCTTTGAATTTCTCAAAAGCTTCAGACATGTGTTTCAACAGGAACATGTATCCGAATCTTGAGAGATCATCAATGAATGTAAGGAAGTACAAAGAACCAGTCCTGGCATATGTAGACTGGGGACCTTTATACATCACTATGTATCAGTCCTAAGAGTTCACTAACTCTTTTTTGTTTCGAGTAAACAGAGCTATGGTCATCTTATCTTTGTGACATGACTGGCAAGTTTCATAAGATATAAATTCAAACTGATTTAAATATGCATCTAAATGTAACTTTAGCTAGTCGAGTCACATTGATATGACCTAGTCTACAAGGATTCGTTCATTTCTGAACTCTTCCTCTTGTGCGTGTTCTGTACGTTAAGAACTGTGGTCTGATTTAGAATGTATATGCTTTTAGATAACGTGCCTGAACCGATCAACTCTTGATATAGGAAATGTGCAAAACATTATCCAACAATACAAAATTATATCCTTCTTTAGTAAATAAAAAGACTGATATGATGTTGTATATCAGGTTTGGTATCTAATAACATTCGTTCAGAATCAGTGTATTCTGGTAATACAGGGTGATAGTGACCAACAGACTTGGCTGCAACACTTGCACCATTTTCTGTCTCATGAAACTTATCACCCGTTCTCAGTTCTCTACCTTTCTGTAGCCCTATGTAACAGATTATATATATGGGATCCTGATCTGGTATCAAATACCCAGGACGTAGAGGATACAGAGAAACAGTTCTTTGTAATGAAGACACCCGAAGAAGATTCATCATAATGCACTTTCTTCGTTTGGGCGGCATGGGAATTCTGGTAATTTCCAATTTCCTGCTCGGTCTTATAACAATTATAAGTTAGAGCGGGACCAACGTTCCCCAGCTCAGTATAACAAGCGGGTTCGGTCAATACATCTATATTATTATCTTGATTAAGGTGTGGCATGGTTGCTACCTGGAGAGAGAAAGAAGAAAACACTCTGTGTGCGCTCTTGTAAGATTAGATTGGTTATTTATTTTATCTAATCAGGATGGCTCCCACTGTTTTTATGAAATCTTCCTTCAAACCCTAAAAGGAAAGACTAGCCGGGATTAATTACACTCTACAAGTTCGCCAATCTTTCAGCCAGGCCAGTGCCGGTACTTTGAGGGAGGTTCCCCGTGCTTTCGCACGGACCTAATTAAAATAAACCTCATTTTCCTAGGGGCGTAACCCCGTTGACACCTTTCTAGACACCTACTTTATCGGCTAATTGTAAAGTGCAAAACTCTCCCAAGAGTAACAATTACTCGCAGTGGGTATCAGGATCCAACTATCATATAGAAGGTATGCAATCTCATTGCAAATTTCAACACTTGAAACTCCCGATAAAGGTTTTTACCCCTAGCACTTATGACCTTAACTATGGTCAACAAATCATAAGCACTAGTCAAGTTCTACCCGTCATTTCGTGATTAATTAGACCCACCCACATGACCCTTAACTAAGGTCAACAAAGTCACGCGACTGTCCTAACTAATCGCATCATATGCGGTGTAGGAAAACATCACTTAGCTACCATACACTGTGCCTTTACTATGGTCAACAAACACAGCACGAATACTAAATACTCTACTTCCTAAAATGACGGAGGGTTGCGGATGGTTTTTAATAAAACCTTTAACGCTTTGAACTTGATCTCGTTGCGGAATCAAATGGTTTTAAATGGAGTGTTTTTTAGGCTTTTGCTAGTTTCGCTAAAGAGGTCACTCCCGGTGAAGGGATCTCGGCTCTTTCCTCGTCGAATGAGGTGCAGGATATTCACAATACCACTATGCAAAGTAAGAACTAGAAAAGCAGTCAAAAGACAAACCGAAGGTTGTAGCATCTGCTAGTTATTGTTAAGAGATCACTCCCGGTGAAGGTATCGTCGGCTCTTTCCTTATCGAATAAGGTGCTGGATGTTCTACAAGGAACACCGCTATGCAAAGCAACAACTAGAGCTACCTGATTTTATTTTGAAATTCGATTCCACAACATCTTTTAGGTTTATTTTCTTTCATTATTCACAGTAATGAATGTCCCATCATTTATGTCCACCTAAAAATCACAGATAAATATAACGTACACTTATGCCATCCGCATTCGCCTCGATGTCCCGTCTGCACCGTTAGGTTAGTTAACTAACGGCAGAGCGGGGCAGGGCTAGCGCGGGTGTAAAACATAAGCAACATCTATATAATATATCATATATACTATATACAATATCTATCTGAACATATCACATGATCACATCACAGATAACGCAGCAGAAAATATCATATGAAATAGTGGATATACTAGGACGTCCGTGTTTTATTTTGAGCCTGTATAAAACACGGAATCCACGGTCGTGATGAATAGCCAATCCCACACCCCTAGACCCCTACGAGAGTGGCAAGTAACCCTACCAATTCTAGAATTAGGAGACCCGGACTCGACTCCTCGAGATGGTCTCCCACTGGACCCTAGAACCCGGTTACTTGTGCTCCCCGCCTTGGGTTTATCCTAATGCGGAAAAGTAAATAATATACAATGGTGAAATCATCCTCAACCCGGAAGTGCCCCAATAAAAGAATATTACATACAATGAATTTTACATGAATGAAAATGAAAAACACTCATCTCACATAAAACCCCCCGGCTATTCAAATACGACGATCCAATATAACATATCCAGCAACACATAACATCACATATCATCAACGTAAGTAAATATTCCTATCCCAATTGTCATTGACATATAGCAACGAAACCGGCGATATCACATATTACACTTACGGTCGCAGAAAAGAAAGTGTAAAACTATAACAGTTGGAATCCGCAACCTTCTTAGACATCGCATGCCTAACAATTATAAACCACGCATTTTAGTCTCATTATCAAAAACTCTTTTCAATATCAAGTCGGGCAATTCAACAATATTCCCGACATCCTGAACGAATGCTCGTCGCAAAGTTTAGTAGACGGCCGCACCCCCGATACCGTCGACGAAGTGCACTAAGGCGGAACACCGCTGCCCCGAGCACCCGAACGGATACTTTTGGCGACGGGGTTCTCCTACAGTCACTTGGTCGGGGCTATGGGGTGTAGCTGTCAATTAAGTTTACCCGGCGAGTATCCGCGTAGGCAACGTGATTGCGACGGACTTTTGATCACATCAAAATCCCGTGGAAACCGATCAAGTGAGACTAAACTGCTAGATTTATAACATTCAAATTAGTTATCTCATAACTACTTGTGGATTCCAAATATTGTATCACATTCCAGATAAATAGCCAATGTTAAACTTTCCGATCGAATAATCAAACACCCAAGTTTTCCCGAAAAGCTCAACACTTGAGGGGAGTTTAAAAACATCCATTTCATGCCACAGTACCAACGGTCCAGCCGTAGAAGGGTCAAGCCAACGCCTCATATGTGGCACGCCGTACTGCCCCAAATCCTATGGTTCAAAAGGCAGTTCAAGACGGTTACATAATCGAGTTAAGGTTTGTTGTCTTCTAGAGGGTCCATCGCGTTACTTGCACTACTTAGAACGTTCTTAAACTATGGAAAAATCCAACACTTGGAAATTTTCCGGCAGGGGAAAAGGTGAGATATTGATATCCGGTCGAACATTTTAACACGTTCTAAAATTACCCGGAAATAATAAACAAGGTTAAATAATCCGATCGAAACATCGAGTCCCCAATACAACCGTAGAAAACTCAACACTTGAGTGGAATTAAAAAATTCCCAGAAAAAAATTAACAAGAAAGGACCTAAGAATAATTACATGAAATTCCAGGGACTAAGTCACAGTTTTGCCCGCGGAACAGCCGCCAAACCCTTGGTTTGGCCGCGGTTCCGCGGTCAAATAATTGACTTAATGGACCGTACTTCACAGTAATTCTTAGTTTTTCCTACTTGTTTTTCTGAGCATTTTTAATTGATAAAAAATCACATTTTTAGAAAATGTACAGAGAGGGGTGTAGTTTAGGGTTTCGGGGTTCGATCGGGTTTCTAACTTCGTCAACACTTCGCCTAAAGCTCTATCTAGGCTCTGATACCACTGTAGGGTTACTAGGCACACTCATGAGGTTCCACAATGCATCAACCATGCCAAAATCAAATTTTTGTGTGCCTAACAACTCTATGCAAGATCGTTAACTAGAGGTAAGGCGAAACTACAAGCAAGAAAACTACTTTGCTACTAAGTGAATGGGAATACAACCTTTGTAGATCCGGTCCTTCACTTCTAAAGCTCCGTGTTGACGTCCCTTCGCTGCGATCATCGGGATCCCGAACCCTAGCGTTGGTTTCATCGGAGAAAAGAGCGGGCTAGGTCGTTGACTTCGAGGCCGAAGATGATCTACGTCGGGGAGACTCAAACTCAAGCTATTCCTTCTCTTGGTCAAGAACTTTGTGAAGAGAACACCCTATACAACATGGCAAGTGGTAGAGAATGAAGAAATAGAAAGTGGGTTCACTTTGGATTTGGATTTCGCACTCTTTTTCTTCACTTGAAAATTTTCAAGAAAGCTTTCTTCACTTCAAGAAGAAGATGAAGAAGACAAGAATATGAATAATGAATAATGTAAAATGAATAATCAAGTGAAGTCTATCATGTTGCAACCATGGGTGAGTAAACCATTGTAGAGACTAAACTAGAGTTTAGGTTGATGGTTAGGTCAAAGAACAAAACAAAATGGTTAGACTTTTTCAAAGATGCTAAGAAGCTTCATGAAGCATCAAGCCAAAAACAAGAAAAGCCACCATTTAGTTTTACCAAAATAAATAAATAAAACCCTAACCATTAACCTAAACATGGTGTAAGTCATACACACACCCAAGTTTGCATGTATCATCAATCTTGATACAAACTAGTGCACAAACATATACCACTTGTGCACATCAAGTGAGAAAATCAATCTTAAGTGAATAAATACTAGTTAATGTAAAGTAATATATCAAATATATAATTACACATTAAATCATTAAATCGATATTTGATTTAATGATCCGGTCATATCGCACATAACCGACTAATATATAGTGTATCAATATATCGAATCAACACTTGATTCGGTAACCCGGCTATATCTCATATAACTGTCCAATGATACAAATCGCGAGAATAGAATACAGTATCACATACTGGTATTATTCTCGGTCCCGCACATATCTCATATGCGCTCCTATTTCGTTTCGCTTGAGCCAGGAAACTCATGTATAGGACTCTAAAGACTCGTCAATACGCCGGCAGTAGGTGATGATCATATCAAACACCCACAAGACGCAAGCGGTCTGCTAAACGTAACGGCCACCCGGGTATTGAGCGATTAGAAGATCAACGAGCAAGCCTGCTCACACTCATGTGAATCCAACCAGTAACACTTACCGTACAGTCCAGTCTGTTCGTCTGATATGTCGCATATCTCGCCTAGGGGTGGTAAACGTCAAACCCCAGTAGCTTGATAAGTCATGCCGATGTAAGGTCCATAACAAGCACGAAACTACTGATAACACGTACCAGTAAATCAGTGCAACCCTGGCCAGAGATTTCCAGTTATGGCCAGTCGAGCATAGCGCAACATCAACCCCCAATACCGTGAGAGTCGAATCCCCTCCTATCTCTCATTGCCTCCATGTGAATCGGGACTGTACCCAAAAACCACCTATTTGCACGACTCAGTAGAGCCGTGGTAATTTGGAAATCCAAGCACAGTGGGAGACACACAAGACTCTTTGACGATCTCGGGTCAACAGACTAAGCTGTACCAGTGTCACCAGAGAACTGCCATCTGACGTGAGCTATAATACCATCTGGGAGTTCTCGGCGAGTCCGTTCAGTGTACCCAGTCACCACTGAGCACCCGCACACCATCTCTGATTTCAAACACCAATGGATATGGGATCATCCATCGCCCATCACATGGGTCGAGAAGATATACGCTAGTCTACTCTGGAATATCGATGCCCCGTCTCGATATTCCCACGATCAGTAACATTGAAAGATGTACTCATGGACTACCCAGGCCCCACTAGTATGATCTACATCATAGTCCTGGAAGTGGAGCACACATCCTAAGGGCTTTATCAACATGCAATAGAGAGGCTGCAAGTATACATGTTAAGATAAAGAGCAACCAGATAGCGTACTATCATGTCGAGCAGGAAAGTCCTACCTATATATGTCCCAGCATCCACTACAATATACATCTCATGTACAGTAATGGCCTCTATGGCATACATATAACTAACAAGTGTTATTGGTTGGATTCACGGGAGGAAGTAAAGGCTTGCTTGTTCATCTTCTGATTGCTCAATACCTGGGTGGCTGTTACGTTTAGCTGACCGCTTGCAGCTTGTGGGTGTTTGATATGATCATCAACTACTGCCGGCGTATTGACGATTCTTTAGAGTCCTACACAGAGGTTTCCTGGCTCAGGCAAAACGGAGTAGGAGCACATATATGATATGTGCGGGACCGAGAACAATACGTGTATGTGATACCGTATTAGATTCTCGCTATATGAGTTATCGGCCGTGTATATGAGATATAGCCGGGTCATCGGATCAAGTGTTGATTCGATGAACTGATACAGATTATATTAGTCGGTTATTTTTGAAATAGCGGATTATCGGATCAAGTGTTGATTCGATAATTTAATGTATAATTATATATTTGATATATTAAATTACATTAACTAATATAATCTCACTAAAATATTCTTTTTCTCACTCGGGTAATACATTGATATATATGCGATATATGTTAATTGTATTATTTTATTTTGTTACAAAATATATTATATATGTGATATATAATATTGTAACAAGTTAAGGTTACAAATGCAACATGTTTTGTGGAGTTTAAACATGGTTAGGGTTTGGATTAGGGTTAAACCTTCTAGAAGCTTTGCTTTTGTTTTTAACTAAAGATATTTTCTAAAGATATTTTGGTTGATATTTGTTAACCCAACCCAACCCTTCACCATGGTTAAGTCTCTACATGGGTTAAGTTATCATACTTAACCCATGGTTGCATTTCTAACCTCACTAGAGTTTTCATTATTCATCACAAAGAGATTGCTTCTTCTTCTTCCTTCTTCTTGCTTGAAAAAGCTTTCTAACTTTTTGTGATGTGATAAAAATGAGTGAGAAATAGAAAACAAAAGAGTGCTAAATTCCTACTTCATCATCCTAATCTATTCTAGACACTTAGATTAGGGTGTTTGCTTTGCTAATACTTGATTAGTGAAGCAAAAGCTTGGGTTTGAGTTTCTTCAGGGTAGATCATCTTTGTTATCGAAGATCGGAAGCCAGCTTGCATCTTTCTCTTCATGAAGCCTCTCTTGAGTCCAGGTACTCGATGATCGCAGCGAAGGGATCTCAACACAGAGCTTTAGAAGTGAAGGAACGGACTACAAAGGTTGTAATCCCTAACTCTTAGAAGTAAAGTTGTTTACTTGCTTTGTTTTGCCTAATCTCTAGTCTAAGATCTTGGTTAGGGTTATTCGGCATGTCTAAAATTTAAATCGGGCATGGTCGATACCTTATAGACCCTTGTGACAGTGCCTAGTAATCCTACAGTGGTATCAGAGCAAAGCTAGAGTTTTAGGCGATGTCTAGACGAAGTTTAAAGTCCGATCGAACTCCGAATACCCGATAAAACCTAGTTTCTGGAAAAAAAATTCAAAAGTTGACATTTTTCATATTAAAAATACTCAGAAAATCATGCAGGGAATCTAAGAAATACTGTGAAGTACGGACCACCAATTCGTTTACCAGACAGCGGAACCGCGGCCAAACCTCGGGTTTGGCGGCGGTTCCGCAGCCAAAAGTTTGAATTGGTGTCTGGTTTTTCAGGTATTTATTCTTGGGTCCTTTTTCATAGTTCTGGGAATTTTTAATTCTAATTATGTGTTGAGCCTTCTAGGAATTGTTAGGAACTCGTTGATTCGATCCGAAAGTTTAACTTCGTTTAAGTTATTTCCGGTTAATTTATAACATGTTAAAAAGTTCGAACGGATATCAATAACTCACTTTTTCCCCTGCCGGAAAATTTCCAAGTGTTAGATTTTTCCTTTGATAAAGAACGTTCTAAGTCGTGCAAGTAACGCTGTTGACCCTCTAGAAGAACACAAACCTTAACTCGATTATGTGACCGTCTAAACCATCTCTAAACCTTATGGTTTGGGGCAGTACGGCGTTGCCACATGTGAGGCGTTGGTTTGACCCTTCTACGGCTGGACCATCGGTACTGTGGCATGTGATGGATACTTTTTGAACTCCGCTCAAGTGTTGAGCTATTTGGGAAATCTTGGGTGTTTTTTTATTCGATCGGAAAGTTTAACATTGTCTATTTATCTGGAATGTGATACAATATTTGGAATCCACAAGTAGTTATGAGATAACTAATTTGAATGTTATAAATCTAGCAGTTTAGTCTCATTTGATCGGTTGCCACAGGATTTTGATGAGATCAAAAGTCCGTCGCAATCACGTAGCGTACGCGGATACTCGCCAGGTAAACTTAATAGATAGCCACACCCCATAGCCCCGACCAAGTGTGTAACGTTTTAGAAATCGTTATGTGAATTTTTCCGTTTTAGGGTGAAATTGTCGGTATTTTCCGTCTTGACCCGACTGTGTTCAAACGACCATATGGACTTGCCAGCACCTAGTTTAGCTAAAATAAAGCTAGTGCGCAATATTTGGGGGTATATGGGACGTTTTTGTTCAATTTGAATTTTTCCTAATTTTAATATTATTTTAATGCGGTATTCGCATTTTGGGAAATTTTTCTTTATTGATCTTTTCTTCAATTATTCTTGAGTAAACCAAACCCACATAATATCTACATTCATTGTGTGGACTAGGATTAAGAGTTAAAGAAAAGAAAAGAAAATAAATTCAAGGTGCATGCATGTGTGCGTGTGTGTGTGTGAAAGCATTTATGTGTGCATTTATTGCAAAATTGAGCTAGAACACTCCACAACTCACCATTCTTCTCCCTTGGCCGAAATCCTCTCTCTCACTACTGATCTTGATCTTTTCCCTTCCATTTTGCATCAATTCTTGCACAATAAATCCTCAAAATTTCCAAATATATCACAAAAATTCTAAAAGTCTTGGTTTTTGCTCTTGGATCACATGGAGCTAGGAAAGCTTGGTGCTTGTGAGCAAAGTTGATAGGTATAATCCCTACACTGGTAATTAGGAGTTTTTATATTGTTTAGCTCGTTGGTTGTGGCGTA
This sequence comes from Agapanthus africanus, assembly GCA_030015575.1. Classification (NCBI taxonomy): domain Eukaryota; kingdom Viridiplantae; phylum Streptophyta; class Magnoliopsida; order Asparagales; family Amaryllidaceae; genus Agapanthus; species Agapanthus africanus. The sequence goes on from JASDDO010000014.1 coordinate 508,370,819, forward strand.
GAACATTTTTTTTTATCGATTAGTGCGATATCGTAGTTTTTAGTGTCTTTTTAGAGCCTTTGTACCTGTTGTGATCTGGAAAATCTAGTGAGCGACCGAACAAATTTATAGTGATGTACTAGTGACCCTGGAGCACCACCTGAGACACGAGGACCACCCCACCGGTCGGGGCCGGCGACCCCTTCAACAAATTCCGGCGACGCCGGCCCTGTAGGGAGATGCTGGGGTTATGTATTTGTGGGTAGTTGTCAGCTGTTTGTTAGGGGTGTTTGGTACTGTTTACTTTTTTAGTAATTGCAGTATGCAAAATCTGGGATCGTTTACCTATAATCTAGTGTTTTGAGTCCGCGTGTTATGTGTTGCGACACGAATCGTGATATTGTGCAGCCGCTGTACTTGGGTAGGTTTTGTGGTATCGTTACGCACGTTAGCTACCAGACGTACACTCGCGAGTTAGTTTACGTTATTTTTGTCAATTTCTGAGATGTTTACAAGCGGGGACTTCGGACGCTGCGAACAAGGGGAAGCAGGTGGTCGGATTTTTGTTAGTTATATGTATGCCTTAGAGGCCATTACTGTACATTGGATGTATATTGTAGTGGATGCTGGGACATATATAGGGAGGACTTTCTTGCTCGACATGATAGTATGCTATCTGGTTGACCTTTACCTTAACGTGTACACTGATTGTCTCTCTGTTACATGTTGGTAAAGCCCTTAGGATGTGTACTTGACTACCTGGACTATGATGCGGATCATACTAGTGGGGACATGGTAGTCCATAAGTACATCCTTCAAAGTCCCTAGTCGTGGGTGTATCGAGATGAGGCATCGATATACCAGAGTAGACTAGCGTGTACCTTCTCGACCCATACAGATGGGCGATGGATGATCCCATATCCATCGGTGTTTGACATCAGAGATGATATATGGGTGCTCAGTAGAGACTGGGTACACTGGACGGACTCGCCGAGAACTCCCAGATGGTATTATACCTCACGTCAGATGGCAGTACTCTGGTGACACTGGTACAGAGTAGTCTGTTGACCCGAGATCGTCATAGAGTCTTGTGTGGTTCCCACTGTGCTTTGATTTCCATCTTACCACGTCCAAGAGGGCGTGCAAAACGGTGGTTTTTGGCTACAGTCCCGAGTCACATGGAGGCAATGAGCGATAGGAGGGGATTCGTCTCTCCCGGTATAGGGAGTTGATGTTGCGCTATGTTCGATTGGCTATAACAGGAAATCCCTGGCCAGGGTTGCTGAGATTTACTGGTAAGTGTTACCAGTAGTTTCTCGAATTGTTATAGACCTCATATCGACACGACTTATCAGGCTATTGGGGTCTGACAATTATCACCCCTAGGCGAGATATGCGACATATCAGACGATCAGACCGGACTGTACGGTAGTGTTACTGGTTGGATTCACTGGAGTGTGAGCGGGCTTGCTCGTCGATCTTCTGATCGCTCAATACCCGGGTGGCCGTTACGTTTAGCAGACCGCTTGCGGCTTGTGGGTGTTTGATATGATCATCATCTGCTGCCGGCGTATTGACGAGTCTTTAGAGTCCTATACAGAGGTTTCCTGGCTCAAGCGAAACGAAATAGGAGCGCATATGAGATATGTGCGGGACCGAGAATAATGCGTGTTTGTGATACCGTATTTTATTCTCACGATGAATGTATCGATTGGTTGTATGCGATATAACCTAGTTATCGAATCAAGTATTGATTCGATAAGCCGATACATAGGATACTAGTCGGTTATATGCGATATGACCGGATCATTGAATCAAGTGTTGATTTAATGATTTAATGCATATTTATATATTTGATATATTACTTTGCATCAACTAGTATCGGTTTACTTAAGATGGATTTTCTCACTCGGATGTACACATTGTATATGTGATATACTTTTGTGCACTTGATTGTGTCATGTTTGATGATACATGTTAACTTGGATTTGTGTGAAGATTAAACCATGGTTGTGAGAGTGGTTAGGGTTTTGTTTATTCTCTTAATATTTATTTATTTATTTATATATTCATTTTGGAAAGTTTTAAGGATGGTGGCTTGTTTTGTTTTATGTTAAAGCTTCTTGAAGCTTTGATCAAGTCAACCATTCTTATCTCATCCTTAACCCTAACCATTCCCACTAACCCTAGTTTAGTCTCTACACTTTACCATGGTTACCTTTATGATAAGGATTTTGATTCTTTTCTTTTCTAACTAATCTTATCATATCATTTTCTTCTTCTTCTTCCTTGAACTCAAGAAGAAAACCTAAGCTCCATCAATGGTGATTGATGGAAATGAGTGAGAAATCCAAATCTAAAGTCTACCCACTTCCTATTTCTTCATCCTCTACCTCTTGCCAAGTAGTAGAGTGTGTTCTCTTCACAAGTTTCTTGACTTGGTGAAGTCGGAGCTTGATTTAGCGATGCCTCGACGTAGATCATCTTCGGCATGGACATCGACGACCTAGCTCGCCATTTCTCCGACGAAGCCGACGCTAGAGCCCGGGAACTCATTTGGACCGCAAAGGGACTTCGTTGCGGAGCTATGGAGGTGGACAAACGGATCTACAAAGGTTGTATTTCCCTATTCCCTTAGTTAATTGTTAACTAGTTAGCTTTTTCGCCTAGACATCTAGTCTAAGATCCGTATTAGGGTTTCCCGGCACCGGTTAAATTTGAAATTTGCATGGTCGATGCCTTGTGAGACCTCTAGTGAGTGCCTAGGAACCCTACAGTGGTATCAAAGCCAAGCTAGAGCCTTAGGCGAAGTCTAGACGCAGTTTGAAGTCTGATCGATCGAAAATCCGAACCCAAAATAGCTCTCTGGACTTTTTCTAAAAATAGGGATTTTTCAGTATTAAAAATATGTAGAAATATCAGCAGAAATATCTAAGAGTTACTGTAAATTTCGATGCTCCAATTCCATTAAAGCGCCGCGTTTCCGCGGCACGAGCATGGCTCGTGCGGCGGAACCGCGGCCTGTTTGTCGTTTTGTGAGGTAATGTTTGCACAGTAACTCCTATTTAACAGTGCTGGTTTTCCTGGGTATTTTTAATATTTTTTCAAGAGTTGAATTTTTCTGGGTTGTTTTGGGGATTCGAATGTTCGATCGGATTATCAAATTTTGTCTGTGTGGCTTTCCGGGTAAATTTTAGAATATGTTAAAAAGTTCGATCGGATATAAATACCCAATTTTTCCCCTGTCGGGAAATTTCCAAGTGTTGGATTTTTCCGTAGTTTAAAGACATTCTAAGTAGTGCAAGTAACGCAATGGACCCTCTAGAAGACAACAAACCTTAACTCGATTATGTGACCGTCTTGAACTGCCCTTTGAACCTTCGGGTTTGGGGCAGTACGGCGTGCCATATGTGAGGCGTTGGCTTGACCCTTCTACGGCTGGACCGTTGGTACTGAGGTACGAACTGAATGTTTTTAGACTTGTTTCATGTGTTGATCTGTATCGGGAAAACTTGGGTGTTTGACCGTTCGATCGAAAAGTTTAACATTTTCTGTTTATCTGGAATGGGATACAATAATTGGAATTCACAAAAAGTTATATGATAACTGAATGAATGTTATAAACATAGCACTTTAGTCTCACTTGATCGGTTGCCACGGAATTTTGATGTGATCAAAAGTCCGTCGCAATCACGTAGCGTAAGCGGATACTCGCCGGGTAAACTTAATAGACAGCTACACCCCATAGCCCCGACCAAGTGACTGTAGGAGAACCCCGTTGCCGAAAGCATCCGTTCGGGTGCTCGCGGCAGCGGTGTTCCGCCTTGGTGCACTTCGTCGACGGTATCGGGGGTGCGGCCGCCTACTGAAGTTTGCGACGAGCATTCGATCAAAATGTCGGGAATCTTGTTGAATTACCTGACTTGATATTGAAAAGAGTTTTCGATTTTGAGACTAAAATGCGGGGTTTATAGTTGTTAGGCATACGATGTCTAAGTAATTCATTTGGTCAGGCATGCGATGTCTGAGGAGATTGCGGATTCGAACTGTTGTAGTTTTACACTTTCTTTTCTGTGACCGTAAATGTAATATGTGATATCGCCGGTTTCGTTGCTATATGTCAACGACAATTGGGATGCGCATATTTACTTACGTTGATGACATGTGATGTTATGTGTTGCTGGATATGTTATATTGGATCGTCGTGTTTGAATAGCCGGGGGTTTTTATGTGAGATGAGTGTTTTTCATTTTCATTCATGTAAAAACTTGTATGTAATATTCTTTTATTGGGGCGCTTCCAGGTTGCGGAAGTTGTCACCGTTTGTATATTATTTACTTTTCTGCACTAGGATAGACCCAAGGAGGAGGGCATAAGTAACCGGGTTCTGGAGTCCAGTGGGAAACCAACTCGAGGAGTCGAGTCCGGGTCTCCTAACTCCAGAATTGGTAGGGTTGCTTGCCGCTCTCGTAGGGGTCTAGGGGTGTGGGTTTGGCTATTCATCACGACCGTGGAATCCGTGTTTTATACTGGCTCGTATTGAAAACACGGACGTCCTAGTATATCCAATATTTCATATGATTCTTCTGCTGCAATATCTCTGATGTGTTTCTGTGATGGATATAGTATATATTATATATGATATATTATATAGACGTTACTTATGTTTTACACCCGCGCTAGCCCTGCCCTGCTCTGTCGTTAGTTACCTAACCTAACGGTGCACGAGGGGACATCGAGGCGAATGCGGATGGCATAAGTGTACGTCATATCTATCTGTGATGTTTAGGTACTTAAATGATGGGACTTCATTAATATGATTAATGAAATAAAAGAAACCTAAGATGTTGTAGAATCGAATTTCAAAATAAAACAGGTAGCTACAGTTCTTGCTTTGCACAGCGGTATATATGATATATCCTGCACCTTATTCGATAAGGAAAGGACCGAGATCCCTTCACCGGGAGTGACTCCTTTAGCAATAACTGGCAGATGCTACACACTCGGTTTGTCTTTTGATAGCTTTTAAGTGTTTTTTCTTTGCACAGTGATATATATGATATATCCCGCACCTCATTCGACGAGGAAAGGACCGACGATCCCTTCACCGGGAGTGACTCCTTTAGCAAAACTAGAAAAGCCTCAAAAACACTCCATTTCAAAAATCATTTGATTCTACAACGATATCAAGTTCATTACGCAATAGGTTTTCAGAAAAACCTGTCGTAGCCCTCCGTCATTTCAGATAAGTACTGGTTAGTATTCGTGCTATGTTTGTTAACTATGTTAAGGCGTAGTGTGCGGTAGCTAATTAGTGCTTATCTGCATAAGCATATGATGCGATTCGATTAGGGTAGTCGTGCGACTTTGTTGACTATGTTAAGGGTCGTGCGGGTGGGTTTAATTCAATCGGGAAATGACGGGTTGAACTTGACTAGCACTTATGATTTTTTAACTATGTTAAGGTCATATAGCTGCTAGGGGCAAAATATTATCGGGAATTTCAAGTGTTGAAATTTGCATTGAGATTGCATACCTTCTATGAGATAGTTGGATCCCGATACCCGCTGCGAGTAATTGTTACTCCTGGGAGAGTTTTACACATTACAATTAGCCGATCAAGTAGGTGTCTAGAAATGTGTTAACGGGGTTACGCCTCTGGGAAAACGAGGTTTACATTAATTAGGTTCGTGCGAAAGCACGGGGGACCTCCCTCAAAGTACCGACATTAGCCTGGCTGAAAGATTGGCGAACTTGTAGTGTGTAATTAATCCCGGCTAGTCTTTCCTTTTAGGGTTTGAAGGAAGATTTGATAAAAACAGTGGGAGCCATCCTGATTAGATAAAATAATAACCAATCTATTCTTGCAAGAGCGCACGCTGAGTGTTTTTTTCTCTCTCTCTCCTGGTAGCAACCATATCCCGCCTTAATCAAGATAATAATACGGATTATTGACCGAACCCGCTTGTTATACTGAGCTGGGGAACGTTGGTCCCGCTCCAACTTATAATTGTTATAAGACAGAGCAGGAAATTGGGGAATACCAGATTTCCCGTGCCGCCCAAACGAGGAAAGTGCATATGATGCATCATCTTCGGGTGTGTTCGTTACACAGAACTGTTTCTCAGTATCCTCTGTATCCTGGGTATATGATACCGGATCAGGATCCAAGATATGTAATCTGTTACATAGGGCTACGAAAAGGTAGAAAAACTGAGAACGGGTGATAAGTTTCATGAGGCAGAAAACGGGGCAAGTGTTGCAGCCAAGTCTGTCGGTCACTGTCACCCTGTATTACCTGAATACATTGATTCTGAACAAATGTTATTAGATACCGAACCTGATATACAAAATCATATCAGTCTCTTTATTAGTAAAGAAACGATAAAATTTTGTATTGTTGGATAATGTTTTGAACATTTCCTATATCAAAAGTTGATCGGTTCAGGCACGTTATCTAATAGCATAATTGTTCTAAATCAAATTACAGTTCTTAGTATACAGAACACACACAAGAGGAAGAGTTCAGAAATGAACGAATCCTTCTTGAGGTATTGTAGACTAGGTCATATCAATGCGACCCGACTAGCTAGAGTTACATTTAGATGCATATTTAAAGAAGTTTGAATTTACATCTTGTGAAACTCGCCAGTCATGTCACAAAGATAACATGACCATAGCTCTGTTTATTGGAAACAGAGAAAGAGTTAGTGAACTCTTGGGATTGATACATGTTGATGTATGTAAGGTCCCCTGTCTACACATACCAAGAATGGTTCTTTTTACTTCATTACATTCTCTGATAATCTTTCGAGATTCAGACCTATGTTCTTGTTGAAACATGAGTCTAAACCTTTTGAGATATTCACAGAATATAAGCATAGAAGTAGAGAACCAAAATACGGGTAAAAGTATTATGTCCTTTGATGAGATCAAGGAGGAGAATACTTGTGCATAGAATTTCTGGACTATTCTAAAGGAGAATGAGTTTTTCTCTCAGCATTACTCCTCCGTATACACCATTGCACGATGGTTTGTCGGGGCGGAGCAGATACACCCTATTTGATATGGTGTGCTCTCTGATGAGTACTACTGAGTTACCTTTTTCCTTTTGGGGGTTATGCACTTATGAAGCTGCATACCTATTGAATAGGGTACAAATCAAATCAGTTGCCTACCACTTCATATATGATATGGAAAGGGAAGAGCCCATATCTTAAGTTAGTTAAGATTTGGTGTTGTCCGGCCTATGTCTCAAAAGAAAAATCCGGACAAGCTCAAGGGAAGGTCTGTTATGTAGAACTGGAAATGTTCCAGCCATACAAACTGCAGCTGATGATTTGATAAAACCAAAGGATTCAGTAGATGCCAACGAACCTCAGCCTCTCCGCCGATCTAGTAGGGTTCCTCACCCACCTGAGAGATACTTCGGTTTCTCTATGACAGTGGGAGCGAGGATTACATCATGAGATGATGACCCAACTAGTTTCGAGCTGGCCATCAGGAGTGTGACTCTGTAAGAATGGCTGGATGCTTAGCGATCTGAGATGGAATCCTTATACACCAACAAAGTATGGACTTTGGTTGCTATATCTGAAGGGTTAAATCCCCATCAGGAGCAAGTATATCTTGAGAAGATTACTTGGTGTAGATGGAAAAGTTGAGACTTTCAAAGCTAGACTTGTTAAAGGTTTTCTTCATCGACCAGGCGTGGATAATGATGAAACCTTTTTCAGAACCTATGCTTAAGTCCATCCAGATACTACTTGCTACGGCTACATACCATGACTACGACATCTGGCGGTTGGGTGTCATGACTGCTTTTCTAAATGATGTTTTAGAAGAGTGTGTCTATAAGTACACAGCCAGAGGGCCTCGTAGATAGTGGGAGCAGCGGAAACGTGAGCAAGATGCTTTATCTGATAATGCAGGCATCGCGGAGTTGGAACGTCTGTTTTAATGTATTAGTCAAAGAGTTTGACATCATCAAAATGGTAGATGAACCTTGTATAAATAAAAAGGTAGTAGGGAGTATGGTAGTGATCCTCGTAGAGTACGTGGATGACATACTCTTGATAGGGAAGGAGCTTCCTATGCTACGCTCAGTCAATCTCCGCTTATCACAATGATTCCCCATATAGGATCAAAGTGATACCTCCTAAATCCTGAGTTTTGGATCTTTGAGATAGATTTAAATGGATGTTAGGATTCTCACTAGTTATAGTGAGATGGTATCAATCGATCCTGGGAAGAATCACTGAAAGTGTTCCAGGGTGATAAAGACGACCGAATGTCAGTCGCAGGCATTGTCTTTACCCTCAGTAAAGGGACGGTATGTTGGAAGAGTTCCAAGCTAGATACCGTGACATACTAGACGATAAAGGCAGGATACATCGCTACTTAAGATGCTACCAAAGAGGCTGTTTGGATGTATAATGGTTCATGAGATGAACTACGTTCCTACCATTGTGTGATAATGGAGTTTTGGCTTATGCCAGGAACCCTCGTCCCATCAGTGATCCAGACATATTCTAAGGTAGTGTCACCTGATCATGGAGATGGATGATCTCCAAGGTGATCGAGGCAAGGAGAGCAGACTCAGAGGATAACACGGCGGATCCACTCACGAAGGCTTATTCCCAGAGAGGGACTTTTATGGGATGGTTGAGTATGAGATACTTCGACCACTGCTACAGATGGCCCTAGTGCAAGTGGGAGATTGTTAGTTATATGTATGCCCTAGAGGCCATTACTGTACATTGGATGTATATTGTAGTGGATGCTGGGACATATATAGGGAGGACTTTCTTGCTCGACATGATAGTATGCTATCTGGTTGACCTTTACCTTAACGTGTACACTGATTGTCTCTCTGTTACATGTTGGTAAAGCCCTTAGGATGTGTACTTGACTACCTGGACTATGATGCGGATCATACTAGTGGGGACATGGTAGTCCATAAGTACATCCTTCAAAGTCCCTAGTCGTGGGTGTATCGAGACGGGGCATCGATATACCAGAGTAGACTAGCGTGTACCTTCTCGACCCATACAGATGGGCGATAGATGATCCCATATCCATCGGTGTTTGACATCAGAGATGATATACGGGTGCTCAGTAGAGACTGGGTACACTGGACGGACTCGCCGAGAACTCCCAGAAGGTATTATACCTCACGTCAGATGGCAGTTCTCTGGTGACACTGGTACAGAGTAGTCTGTTGACCCGAGATCGTCATAGAGTCTTGTGTGGTTCCCACTGTGCTTTGATTTCCATCTTACCACTTCCAAGAGGGCGTTCAAAACGGTGGTTTTTGGGTACAGTCCCGAGTCACATGGAGGCAATGAGCGATAGGAGGGGATTCGTCTCTCCCGGTATAGGGAGTTGATGTTGCGCTGTGTTCGATTGGCTATAACAGGAAATCCCTGGCCAGGGTTGCTGAGATTTACTGGTAAGTGTTACCAGTAGTTTCTAGAATTGTTATAGACCTCATATCGACACGACTTATCAAGCTATTGGGGTCTGACGTTTACCACCCCTAGGCGAGATATGCGACATATCAAACGATCAGACCGGACTGTACGGTAGTGTTACTGGTTGGATTCACTGGAGTGTGAGCGGGCTTGCTCGTCGATCTTCTGATCGCTCAATACCCGGGTGGCCGTTACGTTTAGCAGACCGCTTGCGGCTTGTGGGTGTTTGATATGATCATCATCTGCTGCCGGCGTATTGACGAGTCTTTAGAGTCCTACACAGAGGTTTCCTGGCTCAAGCGAAACGAAATAGGAGCGCATATGAGATATGTGCGGGACCGAGAATAATGCGTGTATGTGATACCGTATTTTATTCTCGCGATGAATGTATCGATTGGTTGTATGCGATATAACCTAGTTATCGAATCAAGTATTGATTCGATAAGCCGATACAAAGGATACTAGTCGGTTATATGCGATATGACCGGATCATTGATTTATATATTTGATATATTACTTTGCATCAACTAGTATCGGTTTACTTAAGATGGATTTTCTCACTCGGATGTACACATTGTATATGTGATATACTTTTGTGCACTTGATTGTGTCATGTTTGATGATACATGTTAACTTGGATTTGTGTGAAGATTAAACCATGGTTGTGAGAGTGGTTAGGGTTTTGTTTATTCTCTTAATATTTATTTATTTATTTATATATTCATTTTGGAAAGTTTTAAGGATGGTGGCTTGTTTTGTTTTATGTTAAAGCTTCTTGAAGGTTTGATCAAGTCAACTATTCTTATCTCATCCATAACCCTAACCATTCCCACTAACCCTAGTTTAGTCTCTACAATTTACCATGGTTACCTTTATGATAAGGATTATGATTCTTTTCTTTTCTAACTAATCTAATCATATCATTTTCTTCTTCTTCTTCCTTGAACTCAAGAAGAAAACCTAAGCTCCATCAATGGTGATTGATGGAAATGAGTGAGAAATCCAAATCTAAAGTCTACCCACTTCCTATTTCTTCATCCTCTACCTCTTGCCAAGTAGTAGAGTGTGTTCTCTTCACAAGTTTCTTGACTTGGTGAAGTCGGAGCTTGATTTAGCGATGCCTCGACGTAGATCATCTTCGGCATGGACATCGACGTCCTAGCTCGCCATTTCTCCGACGAAGCCGACGCTAGAGCCCGGGAACTCATTTGGACAGCAAAGGGACTTCGTTGCGGAGCTATGGAGGTGGAAAAATGGATCTACAAAGGTTGTATTTCCGTATTCCCTTAGTTAATTGTTAATTAGTTAGCTTTTTCGCCTAGACATCTAGTCTAAGATCCGTATTAGGGTTTCCGGCACCGGTTAAATTTGAAATTGGCATGGTCGATGCCTTGTGAGACCTCTAGTGAGTGCCTAGGAACCCTACAATTTTCATAGCTCGATACCATCGGTGAGTAGATTTAACATCTACGGGGAAATCGCCCGTATGGCGCTAAGCGTCAGGGCTAGATATAATATGATATTAGCCGTATGTTAATGTGCTCATATAGAGATATTGCATGATTTTCATTGAATATTGCTACTTGTTGTGCTTAAATATGTATTCTTTGTACACTGCGCTATTATTGACAGTCCATGTTGCACGAGCACCAATGATATGCTACACACACACTTTCGGTAATTGCCATGATACGCACAACACAAATATTCGTTGATATACCCTGCTAGTAGTTAGAGACATAGAGTCAGTTGTTCTTGTATGAAAGCGCATGTGACATATAGCATACCTGAGTACCTACATGCCTATACATATGCCATACCATATTTACATGCTCGCATAATACTTTGCTATTGTTACAAGATTGGCTTGTTATAACATATATATCGGTGGAATGGGACGCTGTATATATATGTATTTTGGATTTGGATTTTTGGGAACCGCGAAATATATTTAATGACTTGATGCAATTAAATAGCGGACTTTTTCCGTGATATGCTCATATTGATGTTTTATTTTGCATATGTTGTTTTACGTGGATTTACGCATTTGAGATATATTTTCATACGATATGGGAATTTCGAGTGTCGTTGTTAGGCACTTATATTTCGAGAGATATATGGATTTTGAAAGACCGATACGTGGAATCACAAGTGTCGAGGTGGGATACTTGGGTTTCGAGGAACGTATGGATATTAGAAAGACCGATACGTGGAACACAAGTGTCGAAGTGGGATACTTGGGTTTCGACGAATGTATTGATACGGGTATTTACGTGTCCATGTTAGACACTGGTTTTCATGATGTTTTAGAGTGTCGATGTTTGACACTCAGGTTCCATGAGACTTACAGGATTTGAGGGCCGATCTGAGGGCCGATTTGAGTATTTTGGGATTTGGGGTGTTGTTGAGTTACGCCGTGTTTTTCCATGCTTATGATTTGTGCATGAGATTATTTATTATCCCGCACTCAGTACTCATTTGATATGCACTTATTCATGTAGATATAGTATCTGGTGGTGTACCTTGCTCATGATAGTCGCATATTTATATTATCATACTCATGCTTCCAAATTACATGCTATTGATCATTGCTGTTAGTGCATACTTGTGATTTCAGTATGATGTTATTTACTATTCACGAGTTGGCAACTCACCCCTGTTGTGCCATGGTGTTTTGCAGGACTTACCCTCTGACTAGTCGCGGCAGGGCGTCTTATCATCTCTACTTTTGCGGATATCGCTACGTTAGGCAGTGAGGCCTTTGCTTTTAGGTGGGTTTGCGGTTATCTGTCTGTATATTGTATATCTTTTTGTTGGATCTAGTATTCTCCATCTACCACTGTTTGTATATGACTTAGAGACGACTTGTGAGGATTTGGTGTTGTATTATTTTGGTGACTTTGGGTGCCGTGCTCGTGGGAGCCGGTGTGTTGAAAAGTTTACTTCTTATTATAGTCGTTTCTTTGATATTTCTTCGCTTCGGCGTCCTATACATGTTGTAGTGATTGTCTCCGCCGTTGGGCGTGAATTTGCACCCATTTAGGATGCTTTGTATATTATCTATGTCGTACCCGTTTTCGGGGCTAGTTTTTACAAAGGAGGTGCTGCCGAAATTTTCAAGAAAGAAAACTAGAGTTAGAGATTTTACTTGTGATTTTTTTTCAAATGTTAAAACTATGTTTTTCTCCGTTGATACAGATTTGGGTGGTTTAGATTTCTGGGTTTCGACTTACTTGAGTTGCGTACGCCTGTAGACGTTACGTAGTTTAAGTGCCGGTGACGGGCCAAATTTTGGGTCGTGACGAAGTTGGTATCAAAGCGCTAGGTTTTACCTTTCGGAGTCTAGGATGACCTTGGTATGATGGAGTAGGTAGCTTAAGCAGAGAGTCGTAGCGTGTGTATTTTCTGCGGCATACTTACGACATGGTTCATCGCTTAAGTGACCTTAGAACTTATTGATTGATAATCTTCCATGATGATATACATCTTTGTGATTCGATTCCTGTTTCCTTATCGAATCTTGTTTCAATTTCCAGCTTATATGCCGCCGAAGACTACGAGGGCACAGAGAGCGGCCGCGAGGGCCGAGGTTAGAGTTGACTCGTCTGAGGCGAGGACTGACCAGGGCGGTATGCCTGTTGTACCGGAGCACATTGCTATGATTGGGGCTGGTATGCAGGACCTGCGCCAGATGATGGGGACTTTGGTAGAGGCCATTCGAGCGTAGGAGAAGGCAGTTGTTCCACCCGTTGCAGGGACCATGATGTTACCTACAGTTCCGGCAGTAGCAGTTTCAGCTCTGGAGGTTATTACCGTGTCACTGACGGAGTTCATGAGGCTGAGGCCTCCGGTGTTTACTGGCACATATACTACTGAAGATCCGCAGTCGTTTATCGACCGGATGGCCAGGATTTTTCGTTCGCTCCGATGCTCCGATGAGAGATGGGTGGAGTTTGCCAGTTTTCGTCTGGAGGGTCTGGCCCAGAAGTGGTGTGAGTCCTTGGAGAACGGCAAAGCCGCGGGTCTTACTCCTATGACCTGGGCTGAGTTTGTGACGTCGTTTCTCACCCGTTTTCTTCCACCGAGTGTCAGGGATGTGCGAGCGCGTAGATTTGATTCTTTACGTCAGACTCCGGGGATGACGGTGTCTGAGTATGATGTACTGTTTACCGAGCTGTCGGTGTATGCTCCGTACTTGGTGGTGACTGAGGGGATGAGGGTGAAGAGGTTTGTTCGAGGCCTACTTACCCAGTTGTTCCTAGCCATCAGCATTCAGCATTACGACACATATGCAGCAGCGGTGGATGCAGCCCTATTGGTAGAGGAGCGTCTTTCTGAGTCGTCAGTTGCTCTGGAACCGAAGAGGGTTCGTATTGATGATCCGGCAACGAGGCAGGCATTTAAACGTCGTGACAGTTCCCGTTCAGATAGTGGAGGTTCGGGACGAGGTCGGCTTTTTAGCTCTTATCCTCAGGAGGGTCAGCAGTTTGTATCTGGATGTTACCGGTGTGGGAGTATGGGTCATCGGGTTCGAGATTGTGCTGAGCGACATGTGAGCGAGGCAGCTGTACCGCAGGTTACCTTACCACTTTCTCTACGTCAGAGAGCATTGCCCCTTATGCCGGTTGTTGCTCCGCGTCAGACCCCTGTTCAGAGTGGTCGTGGTCGTGGTCACGGGGGTTTTGTACCGAGAGGGCGGGGTGGTAGAGGCGAAGGTCAGCCAGTTGCCGGTAGAGGGCAGGCTCGGGTGTTTTCCTTGACTCAACAGGACGCTCAGGCGTCCAATGCTGTAGTTTCAGGTACCATTTCTGTAAGTTCTTATGATGCACATGTTCTTTTTGATCCGGGATCTACGCATTCGTATGTTTCTACGCACTTCATGCCGAGGTTAGGCCGAGAGTCGTGTTTGCTAGATCAGCCTCTGGTCGTGGCTACTTCTGTGGGAGAGTCGTTTGTTGCGCGACACGTGTTTCGATCGTGTGTTGTCCGTTTAGGAGACATAGATCTGTCCGTCGACTTGATCCTTCTTGAGATGTTGGACTTCGACGTTCTGTTGGGCATGGACTGGCTAGCTACTTGCTATGCATTCATGGACTGTCGCGAGAAGACTGTTAGATTTTGTTTACCCGGCGTGTCAGTGTTTGTTGTGCATGGGGACCGTGGTGCCACCCCTCACAGTTTGATTTCTGTTCTGTGCGCTAGTCGGCTTTTGAGGAGGGGATGTCGGGGATTCTTGGCTTTCATTCATGATACTGGAGCCACAGTGAAGTCGTTGGACCAGGTTTCTACCATTCGAGAGTTTCCCGATGCCTTTCCCGGTGAGTTACCTGGGATGCCGCCAGAGCGTGATATTGAGTTCTGCATTGATCTGATTCCTGGCACGGAGCCTATTTCTATACCGCCTTATCGGATGGCTCCGGCAGAGCTTATAGAGCTTAAAGATCAATTGCAAGAGTTGCTTGATTTGGGACTCGTGCGTCCGAGCGTTTCGCCTTGGGGAGCTCCTATTCTGTTCGTCAAGAAGAAGGACGGCAGTTTGAGGCTATGTGTGGATTATCGTCAGTTGACCTGAGTTACGGTGTGGAACTGGTATCCTTTACCCCGCATTGACGATTTATTTGATCAGCTCCAGCGTGCGAGACATTTTTCTAAGATTGATTTACGTTCGGGTTATCATCAGTTGCGGGTTCGGAATGATGACATTCCGAAGACTGCTTTTCGTACGCGCTATGGGCACTATGAGTTTTTGGTGATGTCGTTCGGACTCACCAATGCGCCAGCAGCGTTCATGGATCTGATGAACCGGATTTTCAGGCCGTTCCTCGACCAGTTTATTATAGTGTTTATTGATGACATACTGGTCTACTCTATGAGTCGTGAGGAGCATGAGTAGCACTTGAGGATTACTTTGCAGATATTGAGAGAGCACCAGCTGTATGCTAAATTCTCAAAGTGCGCATTTTGGCTTGATAGAGTTGACTTCCTGGGTCATGTGGTGACTGGTGATGGTATTCTTGTGGACCCGAGGAAGATTGAGGCTGTACAGTTTTGGCCCAGACCTGTATCGGTGACTGAGGTCCGCAACTCTTTGGGCTTAGCTGGTTATTATTGCCGTTTTGTGCAGGATTTCTCGAGTATCGCTGCACCACTGACGGGACTGACCCGGAAGGGAGTTCCTTTTCTCTAGACTGATGCGTGCGAACAGAGTTTTCAGCAGTTGAAGACTCGGTTTACAACAGCACCAGTTCTTTCTTTACCTTCTGGATCGGGCGGCTATATTGTTTATTATGATGCTTCTCGAGTGGGGCTCGGCTGTGTATTGATCCAGCATGACAGAGTGATTGCTTACGCTTCTAGGCAGCTGAAGAAGCACGAGCAGAATTACCCCACTCTCGATCTTGAGATGGTCGCGGTGGTCTTTGCATTGAAGATTTGGAGACACTATTTGTACGGGGAGTCGTGTCAGATCTTCATGGATCACAAGAGCTTGAAGTATATATTCCAGCAGCGGGATCTGAACCTGAGACAGCGCCGATGGATGGAGCTAGTAAAGGATTATGATTATGAGATCCTTTATCACCCGGGCAAGGCGAATATGGTGGCTGATGCTTTGAGTCGTAGGCCCGGGGGTAGCTTGTCCCAGTTGAGCGCCGTTCAGCGTTAGTCGTCTGCAGATTGGCAGCTCTTGTATGATGGTAGAGTGCAGTTCGAGTTCACCTCCACTGGGGGACAGTTTACTCATGTCCACGCCCGTCCACTGCTATTTGATCGTATCCATGAGGCGCAACCCAGTGATGCCCGTTTGTCCGAGATTCTTAAGCTTGTTCGACAGGGTACAGTTTCGGAGTTCATGATTGATGACCAGGGTGTGTTACGATGCGGGACTCACTTGTGTGTACCAGATGCTGATTGGTTTAGACGCGAGATCCTAAAGCAGGCACATCAGTCGGCCTTTAGCGTTCATCCAGGTTCTACCAAGATGTACCGTGATTTGAGAGACTTTTACTGGTGGGAAGGGATGAAACACGATATTTCGGACTTCGTTTCGAGGTGCCTGACTTGTCAGCAAGTCAAGGCTGAGCATCAGAGACCGGCTGGAGAGTTACAGCCTTTACCCGTTCCAGAGTGGAAATGGAAGCAGATTTCCATGGACTTCATTATGGGTCTACCCAGGACCCGTAGGGGGTATGACTCCATTTGGGTGATTGTTGACCGGTTGACGAAAGCGGCTCACTTCCTTCCAGTGAAGACCACTTTCGGTTATGCTCAGTATGCTCAGCTATTTATTGATGAGATTGTGCGTTTGCACGGTGTTCCCACATGCATAGTATCCGACAGAGGCACCCAGTTTACTAGCCGTCTTTGGCAGAAGCTTCAGGAAGCTTTGCGTACCCGGTTGAGTTTTAGCACCGCTTTTCATCCGCAGACCGATGGTCAGTAGGAGCGGACTATTCAGAATCTGGAGGATATGCTCCGTGCATATGTGCTTGATTTTGGTGGCAGTTGGGATCGTCACTTTCCGTTGATTGAGTTCTCCTACAACAACAGCTTTCAGGAGACTATCCAGATGGCACCTTTTGAGGCTCTATGTAGGAAGTATCAATTGCCAGTCTGTTGGACCGAGCTTAGTGAGAGTCTGGTTTTGGGACCCCAGCTAGTTCAGGAGACTACGGAGAAGATCCAGCTGATTCAAGACAGGATGAGAGAAGCCCAATGCAGGCAGAAGCCTTATGCCGACCGTCGTCGTCGCAGACTTGAGTTCGCGGTGGGGGATCATGTATTCCTGAGGATTTCTCAGATCAAGGGCGTTATGCAATTTGGGAAGAGGGGTAAGCTCAGTCCCAGATTTGTTAGTCCTTTCGATATCCTTGAGCGAGTGGGTTCTGTTACTTATCATTTGGCGCTCCCGCCCAGTTTTCCGGATGTTCACCATGTGTTCCATGTGTCGATACTTCGTAGATACCATCATGATCCTTCTCACATGATTCAGCACGAGACCGTTCAGCTTGAGCGTGATCTTTCGTTCACCGAGTAGTTGGTAGTTATTTTGGATCGGCAGGTGAAAAAACTTCGGTCAAGGGTCTTGCCGTCTGTGAAGGTTTTATGGCGTAGCCCTACTAGTGAGGAGATCACTTGGGAGGCCGAGAGTAAGATGCGGAAGAAATTTCCTCATCTCTTTGAAGGTACGCTTAGTATGAAATTATAATTCGGGACCGAATTTCTATAAGGGTGAGATTGTAATGTTTTAGAAATCTTTATGTGAATTTTTTCCGTTTTAGTGTTAAATTATCGGTATTTTCCGTCTTGACCCGACTGTGTTCAAACGACCATATGGACTTGCCAGTACCTAGTTTAGCTAAAACAAAGCTAGTGCGCAAGATTTGGGGGTATATGGGACGTTTTGGTTCAATTTGAATTTTTCCCAATTTTAATATTATTTAGTGCGGTATTCGCATTTTGGGAAATTTCTCTTTAGTGATCTTTTCTTCAATTATTCTTGAGTAAAACAAACCCACATAATATCTAAATTCATTGTGTGGACTAGGATTAAGAGTTAAAGAAAAGAAAAGAAAAGAAATTCAAGGTGCATGCATATGTGCATGTGTGTGTGTGAAAGCATTTATGTGTGCATTTATTGCAAAATTGAGCTAGAACACTCCACAACTCACCATTCTTCTCCCTTGGCCGAAATCCTCTATCTCTCTACTGATCTTGATCTTTTCCCTTCCATTTTGCATCAATTCTTGCACAATAAATCCTACAAATTCCCAAATATATCACAAAAATTCTAAAAGTCTTGGTTTTTGCTCTTGGAGCTAGGAAAGCTTGGAGCTTGTGAGCAAAGTTGATAGGTATAATCCCTACACAGGTAATTAGGAGTTTTTATGTTGTTTAGCTCATTGGTTGTGGCGTAGAACATTTTTTTTATCGATTAGTGCGATATCGTAGTATTTAGTGTCTTTTTAGAGCCTTTGTACCTGCTGTGATCTGGAAAATTTAGTGAGCGGCCAAACAAATTTATAGTGATGTACTAGTGACCCTAGAGCACCACCTGAGAAACGAAGACCACCCCACCGGCCGGGGCTGGCGACCCCTTCGACAAATTCCGGTGACGCCGGCGCTGTAGGGAGTGTAGGGTTCCTAGGCACTCTCAAGGGGTCTCACAAGGCATCAACCATGCCCGTTTCAAAAATTACTGTGCCGAGAAACCCTAGACTACGGATCGTTAGCTAGATGTCTAGGCGAAAGAAGCAACTAGTAAACTACTTTACTAAAGAAATGGAAATACAACCTTTGTAGATCCGGTCCTTCACCTCCATAGCTCCGCAATGAAGTCTCCTCGTTGTCCAAGTCGAACCCCGGGCTCTAGCGTCGGCTTCATCGGAGAATGGACGGGATAGGTCGTCGACGACTATGCCGAAGATGATCTACGTCGAGGCAACACTAGATCAAGCTCTCACTTCACCAAGTCAAGAAACTTGTGAAGAAAACACACTCTACTACTTGGTAAGAGGTAGAGGATGAAGAAATAGGAAGTGGGTAGGGATCTCGGTCCTTTCCTTATCGAATAAGGTGCAGGATATATCATATATACCGCTGTGCAAAGAAAGAACTGTAGCTACCTGTTTTATTTTGAAATTCGATTCTACAACATCTATAGGTTTCTCTTATTTCATTAATCTCATTAATGAAGTCCTATCATTTAAGTACCTAAACATCACAGATAAATACGACGTACACTTATGCCATCCGCATTCGCCTCGATGTCCCCTCGTGCACCGTTAGGTTAGGTAACTAACGGCAGAGCGGGGCAGGGCTAGCACGGGTATAAACATAAGTAACGTCTATATAATATATCATATATACTATATACTGTATCTATCACAGAACATCACATGATCACATCACAGATATCGCAGCAGAAGAAACATATGAAATATTGGATATACTAGGACGTCCGTGTTTTCAATACGAGCCAGTATAAAACACGGATTCCACGGCCGTGATGAATAGCCAAACCCACACCCCAAGACCCCTACGAGAGCGGCAAGCAACCCTACCAACTCTGGAGTTAGGAGACCCGGACTCGACTCCTCGAGTTGGTCTCCCACTGGACTCCAGAACCCGGTTACTTGTGCCCTCCTCCTTGGGTCTATCCTAGTGCGGAAAAGTAAATAATATACAAAAGGTGACAACTTCCGCAACCTGGAAGTGCCCCAATAAAAGAATATTACATACAAGTTTTTACATGAATGAAAATGAAAAACACTCATCTCACATAAAAACCCCCGGCTATTCAAACACGACGATCCAATATAACATATCCAGCAACACATAACATCACATGTCATCAACGTAAGTAAATATGCGCATCCCAATTGTCGTTGACATATAGCAACGAAACCGGCGATATCACATATTACACTTACGGTCACAGAAAAGAAAGTGTAAAACTACAACAGTTGGAATCCGCAACCACCTCAGACATCGTATGCCTGACCAAATGAATTCCTTAGACATCGCATGCCTAACAATTATAAACCCCGCATTTTAGTCTCAAAATCGAAAACTCTTTTCAATATCAAGTCGGGCAATTCAACAAGATTCCTGACATCCTGATCGAATGCTCGTCGCAAACTTGAGTAGACGGCCGCACCCCCGACGCCGTCGACGAAGTGCACCAAGGCGGAACACCGCCACCACGAGCACCCGAACGGATGCTTTCGGCGACGGGGTTCTCCTTCATTCACTTGGTCGGGGCTATGGGGCGAGGCTGTCTATTAAGTTTACCCGGCGAGTATCCGCGTACGCTACGTGATTGCGACGGACTTTTAATCACATCAAAATTCCGTGGCAACCGATCAAGTAAGACTAAACTGCTATGTTTATAACATTCATTCAGTTATCTCATAACTTATTGTGAATTCGAATTATTGTATCCCATTCCGGATAAATAGAAAATGTTAAACTTTCCGATCGAACACCCAAGTTTTCCCGAAACAGCTCAACACATGAAATAAGTCTAACAACATTCAGTTCGTGCCTCAGTACCAACGGTCCAGCCGTAGAAGGGTCAAGCCAATGCCTCACATGTGGCACGCCGTACTGCCCCAAACCCGAAGGTTCAAAGGGCAGTTCAAGACGGTCACATAATCGAGTTAAGGTTTGTTGTCTTCTAGAGGGTCCATTGCGTTACTTGCACTACTTAGAATGTCTTTAAACTACGGAAAAATCCAACACTTGGAAATTTCCCGATAGGGGAAAAATTGGGTATTTATATCCGGTCGAACTTTTTAACATATTCAAAAATTATCCGGAAAGCCAAATAGACAAAATCTGATACTCCGATCGAAACACCGAATCCCCAAAACAGCCCGAGAAAATTCAACTCTTGAATAAATATTAAAAATTCCCAGAAAATCCAGTATAATATAATAAGAGTTACTATGCAAACAGTGGAGGATGACGTCATCATTTAGCCGCGGAACCGCCGCAGAAGCCAGGCTTCGGCCGCGGTTCCGCCGCGGTTGTTACTGTTCATGAGTCAATTTTTGCGTCGTAATTCTTATAATTCCCAGCTGAATTTTTTAAGCATTTTTAATCTGGAAAAATCCCAGTTTTTAGAAAAAGTCCAAAGAGCATGGAAATTTTGGGGTTTCGGTTCGTTCGGACTTCAAATTCCGTCTAGATATCGCCTAAGGCTCTAGCTAGACTCTGATACCACTGTAGGGTTCCTAGGCACTCTCAAGGGGTCTCACAAGGCATCAACCATGCCCGTTTCAAAAATTACGGTGCCGAGAAACCCTAGACTACGGATCGTTAGCTAGATGTCTAGGCGAAAGAAGCAACTAGTAAACTACTTTACTAAGGGAACGGAAATACAACCTTTGTAGATCCGGTCCTCCACCTCCATAGCTCCGCAATAAAGTCTCCTCGCTGTCCAAGTCGAACCCCGGGCTCTAGCGTCGGCTTCATCGGAGAATGGACGGGCTAGGTCATCGACGACGATGCCGAAGATGATCTACGTCGAGGAAACACTAGATCAAGCTCTCACTTCACCAAGTCAAGAAACTTGTGAAGAAAACACACTCTACTACTTAGCAAGAGGTAGAGGATGAAGAAATAGGAAGTGGGTAGACTTTAGAATTGGATTTCTCACTCATTTTCATCAATCACCATTGATGGAATCTAGTTTCTCTTCTTGAAGAAGAAGAAGAAGAAGATGATAATGTTATGATAAGTTATTAAAATGAAAAGGAAAATGAATACTTATCATAATATTAACCTTAGTTTAGTGTAGAGAATGGACCATGGTTAGATATGATGGTTAGGGTTAAGCAAGAGACAAGAATGGTGGACTAGGTCAAAGTTTCATGAAGTTTCAACTAAACAACAAAACTAGCAACCATTCTTTTCTCATCTTTTCAAAATAAATAAATGAATAAATAAACAAATGAATAAGATAATCAAAACCCTAATCATTAAGTAAACCATGGTTTAATCTTTACACTTAACTAAGTTAACATGCATCATCAAACATGATACAATCATGTGCACAAAAGTATATCACATATACAACTTGCACAATACAAGTGAGAAAATCCATTTAAAGTGAACCAATACTAGTTAATGCAAAGTAATATATCAAATATATAATTATACATTAAATCATTAAATCAACACTTGATTCAATGATCCGGTCATGTCGCACACAACCGACTAGTATACAATGTATCGGCTTATCGAATCAACGCTTGAATCGATAACTAGGTTATATCGCATACAACCATTCGATACATTCATCACGAGAATGGAATACGGTATCACATACACGCATTATTCTCGGTCCCGTACATATCTCATATGCGCTCCTATTTCGTTTCGCTTGAGCCAGGAAACCTCTGTATAGGACTCTAAAGACTCGTCAATACGCCGGTAGCAGATGATGATCATATCAAACACCCATAAGCCGCAAGCGGTCTGCTAAACGTAACGGCAACCCGGGTATTGAGCGATCAGAAGATCGACGAGCAAGCCCGCTCACACTCCAGTGAATCCAACCAGTAACACTACCGTACAGTCCGGTCTCGTCGTCTGATATGTCGCATATCTCGCCTAGGGGTGGTAAACGTCAGACCCCAATAGCTCGATAAGTCGTGTCGATATGAGGTCTATAATAATTCGAGAAACTACTGGTAACACTTACCAGTATATCTCAGCAACCCTGGCCAGGGATTTCCTGTTATAGCCAATCGAACACAGCGCAACATCAACCCCCTATACCGGGAGAGACGAATCGCCTCCTATCGCTCATTGCCTCCATGTGACTCGGGACTGTACCCAAAAACCACCGTTTTGCACGCTCTCTTAGACGTGGTAAGATGGAAATCAAAGCACAGTGGGAACCACACAAGACTCTATGACGATCTCGGGTCAACAGACTACTCTGTACCAGTGTCACCAGAGAACAGCCATCTGACGTAAAGTATAATACCATCTGGGAGTTCTCGGCGAGTCCGTCCAGTGTACCCAGTCTCTACTGAGCACCTGTACATCATCTCTGATGTCAAACACCAATGGATATGGGATCATCCATCGCCCATCTGTATGGGTCGAGAAGGTATACGCTAGTCTACTCTGGTATATCGATGCCCCGTCTCGATACACCCATGACTAGGGACTTTGAAGGATATACTTATGGACTACCATGTCCCCACTAGTATGATCCGCATCATAGTCCAGGTAGTCAAGTACAGATCCTAAGGGCTTTACCAACATGTAACAGAGAGACAATCAGTGTACACGTTAAGGTAAAGAGCAACCAGTAGCATATTATCATGTCGAGCAAGAAAGTCCTCCCTATATATGTCCCAGCATCCACTACAATATACATCCTATGTACAGTAATGGCCTCTAGGGCATACATATAACTAACACGGAGATGCTGGGGTTAGGTTTTTGTGGGTAGTTGTCTACTGTTGGTTAGGGGTGTTTGGTACTGTTTACTTTTTTAGTAATTGCAGTATGCAAAATCTGGGATCGTTTACCTATAATCTAGTGTTTTGAGTCCGCGTGTTACGTGTTGCGACACGAATCGTGATCTTGTGCAGCTGCTGTACTTGGGTAGGTTTTGTGGTATCATTACGCACGTTAGCCACCAGACGTACACTCGCGAGTTAGTTTAGTGTTGGTGCGTTATTTAATACGTAGTTTTACGTTATTTTGGTCAATTGTTGAGATGTTTGCACTATTTCTTGTGTTTGTGGAAGTATAGCGTCGCAAGCAGGGACTTCGGATGCTGCGAACAAGGGGAAGCAGGTGGTCTGATTTTCATAGCTCGATACCATCGGTGAGTAGATTTAACATTTTCGGGAAAATCTCCCTTATGGCGCTAAGCATCTGGGCTAGATATAATATGATATTAGCCGTATGTTTATGTGCTCATATAGAGCTATTGCATGATTTTCATTGTATATAGCTACTTGTTGTGCTTAAACCTGTATTCTTTGTACACTGCACTCTTATTGACAGTCCATGTTGCATGAGCACCAAAGATATGCTACACACACTGTCGGTAATTGCCATGATACGCACAACACAAATATTCGTTGATATACCCTGCTAGTAGTTAGCGACATAGAGGCAGTTGTTCTTGTGCGATAGCGTATATGACATATAGCATACCTGAGTACCTACATGCCTATACATATGCCATACCATATTTACATGCTCGCATATATACTTTGCTATTGTTACATGATTGGCTTGTTATAACATATATATCGATGGAATGGGACGCTGTATATATATGTATTTTGGATTTGGATTTTTGGGAACCGCGAAATATATTTAATGACTTGATGCAGTTAAATAGTGGACTTTTTCCGTGATATGCTCATATTGATGTTTTATGTTGCATATATTGATTTACGTGGATTTACGCATTTGAGATATGTTTTCATGCGATATGGGAATTTCGAGTGTCGATGTTAGGCACTTATATTCCGAGAGATATATGGATTTTGAAAGACCGATACGTGGAATCACAAGTGTCGAGGTGTGATACTTGGGTTTCGAGGAACGTATGGATATCGGAAAGACCGATACGTGGAACACAAGTGTCGAAGTGGGATACTTGGGTTTCGAGGAACGTATGGATACGGGTATTTACGTATCGATGTTAGACACTGGTTTTCATGATGTTTTAGAGTGTCGATGTTTGACACTCAGGTTCCATGAGACTTACAGGATTTGAGGGCTGATCTGAGGGCCGATTTGAGTATTTTGGGATTTGGGGTGTTGTTGAGTTACGCCGTATTTTTCCATGCTTATGATTTGTGCATGAGATTATTTATTATCCCGCACTCAGTACTTAGTTGATATGCACTTATTCATGTAGATATAGTACCTGGTGGTGTACCTTGCTCATGATAGTCGCATATTTATATTGTCATACTCCTTCTTCCCGCTTACATGCTATTGATCATTGCTGTTAGTGCATACTTACGATTTCAGTATGATGTTATTTACTATTCACGAGTTGGCAACTCACCCCCGTTGTGCCACAGTGTTTTGCAGGACTTACCCTCTGAGTAGTCGTGGCAGAGCGTCTTATCATATCTACTTTTGCGGATACCGCTACGTTAGGCAGTGAGTCTTTTGCTTTTAGGTGGTTTGCGGTTATCTGTCTGTATATTGTATATCTTTTTGTTGGATCTAGTATTCTCCATCTATCACTGTTTGTATATGACTTAGAGACGACTTGTGAGGATTTGGTGTTGTATTATTTTGGTGACTTTGGGTGCCGTGCTTGTGGGAGCTGGTGTCTTGAAAAGTTTACTTCTTATTATAGTCGTTTCTTTGATATTTCTTCTCTTCGGCGTCGTATACATGTTGTGATGATTGTCTCCACCGTTGGACGTGATTTTGCTCTCATTTGGGATGCTTTGTACATTATCTGTGTTGTACCCGTTTTCGGGACTAGTTTTTACAAAGGAGGTGCTGCCAAAATTTTCAAGAAACAAAACTAGAGTTAGAGATTTTACTTGTGATTTTTTTTCAAATGTTAAAACTATATTTTTTTTCCGTTGATCCAGATTTGGGTGGTTTAGATTTCTGGGTTTCGTCTTACTTGAGTTGCGTACGCTTGCAGACGTTACGTAGTTTAAGTGCCGGTTACGGGCCAAATTTTGGGTCGTGACAAAGTGACTGTAGGAGAACCCCGTCGCCAAAAGCATCCGTTCGGGTGCTCGCGGCAGTGGTGTTCCTCCTTAGTGCACTTCGTCGATGGCATCCGGGGGTGCGGCCGTCTACTAAAGTTTGCGACGAGCATTTGATCAGGATGTCGGGAATCTTTTTGAATTGCCCGACTAAATATTGAAACGAGTTTTCGATATTGAGACTAAAATGCGGGGTCTATAATTGTTAGGCATTCGATGTCTAAGGAATTCGTTTGGTTGGGCATGAGATGTCTAAGAAGGTTGCGGATTCTAACTGTTGTAGTTTTACACTTTCTTTTCTGCGACCGTAAGTGTAATATGTGGTGTATCACCGGTTTTGTTGCTATACATCAACGACAATTGGGATACGCATATTTACTTACGTTGATGATATGAGATATTATGAGTTGATGTGATATGTTATATTGGATCGTCGCGTTTTGAATAGCCGGGGGTTTTATGTGAGATGATGGTTTTTATTTTCATTCATGTAAAATTCATTGTATGTAATATTCTTTTATTAGGGCACTTCCGGGCTGAGGATGATGTCACCATTGTATATTATTTACTTTTCCTCATTAGGTAGACCAGAGGCGGGGAGCACAAGTAACCGGGTTCTAGGGTCCAGTGGGAGACATCTCGAGGAGTCGAGACCGGGTCTCCTAACCCTAGAATTGGCAGTGTTGCTTGCCGCTCTCGTAGGGGTCTAGGGAGGTTGGTTTGGCTATTCATTGCGACCGTGGAATCCGCGTTTTATACTGGCTCGCATAAAACACGGAAATCCTAGTATATCCAATATTTCATATGTTATCTTCTGCTGCAATGTTCTGTGATGAGATCATATTACTGCCTGAGACGAATGTTTATATTATATATATGAGATATATGTTATATTACAGATTTCGTTTCAAATGTGATGCTTGTGAAGCATAATAAAATAGGACTTCATTAATGAGATTAATGAAACTAAAAGAAACCTAAAGATGTTGTAGAAACTTGTCTCAAAAACTGGTAGCTCTAGTTCTTACTTTGCATAGCAGTGTTCCTTGTAGAACATCCAGCACCTTATTCGATAAGGAAAGAGCCGAGATCCCTTTACCGGGAGTGACCTCTTTAGCGAAACTAGCAGATGATGCAAACTCGGTTTTTCTTTTGATTGTTTCTATAGTTTTTGCTTTGTATAGTGTTATTTATGAAATATCCTGCACCTTATTTGATAACGAAAGAGCCGACGATCCCTTCACTAGGAATGACCTCTTTAGCAAAACTAGAAAAGCCTCAAAAACATTCCATTTAAAATCGCTCGATTCTACAACGATATCAAGTTCATTACGCAAATGGTTTTCTTAAAAACCTATCGTAGCCCTCCGTCATTTCAGATAAGTAGTATTTAGTATTCATACTACGTTTGTTGGCCTGCGTTAAGGCGTAGTGTGCGGTAGCTAACTAGTGCTTATCTGCAGCATACGATGCGATTGGATTAAGGTAGTCGTGCGACTTTGTTGGCCTTCGTCAAGGGTCGTACGGGTGGGTTTAATTCAATCAGGAAATGTACGGGTTGAACTTGACTAGCGGACTATGGTTTGTTGGACTGCGTCAAGATCATAGGACGCTAGGGGTAAAATATTATTCTGAATTTCAAGTGTTGAAATTTGCAATGAGATTGCATACCTTTTATGAGATAGTTGGATCCCAATACCCGCTGCGAGTAAGAGTTTCTCCTGGGAGTGTTATACACATTACAATTAGCCGATCAAGTAGGTGTCTAGAAAGGTGTTAAATGGGTTATGCCTCTGGGAAAACGAGGTTTATTTTAATTAGGTCCGTGCGAAAGCACGGGGAACCTCCTTCAAAGTACCGGCACTGGCCTGGCTGAAAGATTGGCGAACTTGTAGGGTGTAATTAATCCCAGCTAGTCTTACCTTTTAGGGTTTCAAGAAAGATTTGACTAAAACAGTAGGAGACATCCTGATTAGATAAATTGATAACCAATCTAATCTTGTAAAAGCACACGCTGAGTGTTTTCTTCTATCTCTCTCCAGGTAGCGACCATGTCACGCCTTAAATCAAGATAATAATACGGATGTATTGACCGAACCTGCTTGTTATACTGCGCTATGGAACGTTGGTCCCGCTCCAACTTATAATTATTATAAGACAGAGCAGGAAATAGGGGATTACCAGAATTCTCGTGCCGCCAAAACGAAGAAAGTACATGTTGATGCATCTTCTTCAGGTGTGTTCATTATCGAGAACTGTTTCTCAGTATCCTTTACGTACTGGGTATGAGATACCGGATCAAGATCCCGCAAATGTATTTTGTTACATGGGCTACAGATAGGTAGAGAACTGAGAACGAGTGATAAGTTTCAAGAGTTGGGAATGATGCAAGTGTTGCAGCCAAGTCTATTGGCAGTTATCAGGCTGAATTAAAAGAATACATTGATTCTGAATGAATGTTATTAGATACCGAACCTGATATATAGCATCATATCAGTCTTTTTATTAGTAAAGAAGGATATAATTTTGTATTGTTGGATAATGTTTTGAACATTTCCTATATCAAGAGTTGATCGGTTCAGGCACGTTATCTAAAAGCATAGACGTTCTAAATCAAACTACAGTTCTTAATATACAGAACACACACAAGAGGAAGAGTTCAGAAATGAACAAATCCTTCTTGAGGCATTGTAGACTAGGTCATATCTATGCGACCCGACTAGCTGAAGTTACATAAAGATGCATATTTAAATTAGTTTGTATTTACATCTTGTAAAAACTTACCAGTCAGGTCACAAAGATAAGATGACCATAGCTCCGTTTATTGGAAACAGAGAAAGAGTTAGTTAACTCTTGGGAGTGATACATGCTGATGTATGAAAGTCCCCTGTCTATATATGCCAGGACCGGTTCTTTGTACTTCATTACATTCACTGATGATCTCTCAAGATTCAGACATATGTTCCTGTTGAAACACAAGTCCGAAACTTTTTAGATAATCACAGAATATAAGTTAGAAGTAGAGAGCCAAGAACCGGGTATAAGTATTATGTCCTTTGATGAGATCAAGGAGAAGAATACTTGAGCACGGAATTCCTGGACTATTCTAAAGGAGAATGAGATTCTCTCTAAACATTACTCCTCTGTATACACCACAGCACGTCGGTGTATCAGGGCGGAGCAATCACACCCTATGTGATATGGTGGGCTCTATGATGAGTACTACTGAGTAGCCTATTTTCTTTTGGGGTTATGCACTTGAGAAGTTGCATACCTATTGAATAGGGTTCCAACCAAATCAGATGCCTACCAGTCTATATGTGATATGGTATGGGAAGAGCCCATCTCTTAAGGAAGTTAAGATTTGGGGTTGTCCGGCCTATGTCAAAAGCAAAATCCGGACAAGCTCGAGGCAAGGTCAGTTCTCTGGAAGTTTGTTGGATATCCCAAGCATTTGCAAGGGATTATCTTCTACCACACCGAGGAACAAAAGATGTTTTATTTCTCGGAATACCACTTTTTGAAAAAAAAAAGTGGAATTTCTTGTGAAGAAATTAGTGGTCATGAGGTAGAACTGGAAAGAGTTCCAGCTATACAAACTGCAGCTGATGATTTGGTAGAACCGGAGGATTCAATAGTTTCCGACGAACCTCAGCCTCTCTGCCGATCTAGTAGGTTCCTCATCCACCTGAGAGATACTTCGTTTTCTCTATGATAGTGGGAGCGAGGATTGCATCATGAGATGATGACCCAACTAGTTTCGAGCAGACCATCGGGAGTAGGACTCTGTAAGAATGGCTGGATGCTTAGCGATCTGAGCTGGAATGCTTATACACCAACAAAGTATGGACTTTGG
This sequence comes from Agapanthus africanus, assembly GCA_030015575.1. Taxonomy (NCBI): domain Eukaryota; kingdom Viridiplantae; phylum Streptophyta; class Magnoliopsida; order Asparagales; family Amaryllidaceae; genus Agapanthus; species Agapanthus africanus. Next base: position 508,400,347 of record JASDDO010000014.1, read on the forward strand.
TTGCTTTATCTGAAGGGTTAAATCCCCATCAGGAGCAAGTATATCTTGAGAAGATTACTTGGTGTACATGGAAAGGTTGAGACTTTCAAACCTATGCTTAAGTCCATCCAGATCCTACTTGCCACTGCTACATACCATGACTACGATATCTGGTGGTTGGGTGTCATGACTGCTTTTCTAAATGATGATTTGGAAGAGAGCTTCTATAAGTACACAGCCAGAGGGCTTCGTAGATAGTGGGAGCAGCGGAAACGTGTGCAAGTTGTTTTATGTGATAAATCAGGCATCGCGAAGTTGGAACGTCTGTTTTGATGTGGTAGTCAAAGAGTTGACTTCATCAAAATGGTAGATGAACCTTGTATATACAAAAAGGTAGTAGAGAGTATGGTGTCGATCCTCGTAGAGTACATGGATGACATACTCTTGATAGTGAAGGAGTTTCCTATGCTACGCTCGGTCAATCTCCTCTTATCACAAAGATTCTCTATAGGATCAGGTGATACCTCCTAAATCCTGGGTTATGGATCTATGAGATAGATCTAATTGGATGTTAGGATACTCACTAGTTATAGTGAGATGGTATCAATCGGTCCTGGGGATAATCACTGGTAAGGTTCTAGGGTGATAAGGACGACTGAATGTCAGTCGCAGGCATTGTCTTTACCCTCAGTGGAGGGACGGTATGTTGGAAGAGTTCCAAGCAAGGTACCGTGACTTACTAGAAGATTAAAGGCAAGATACGTCATTACCAAGGATGCTACCAAAGAGGTAGTCTGGATATATATAAGTTCATGAGATGAACTTCGTTCCTGCCATTGTGTGACAATGGAGTTGTGGCTTATGCCAAGGAACCCTCGTCCCATCTGTGATCCAGATATATTGTTAGGCAGTATCACCTGATCATGGAGATGGTTGATCTCCAGGTAGATCGAGGTTAGGAGAGTAGACTCAGAGGACAACAGTGCGGATCCACTCACAAAGGCCTATTTCCCAGTAAAGACTTTTATGGGATGGTTGAGTATGAGATACTTCAACCACAGCTGATTGTTGGGTATGCGATACCACAACAGATGGACCTAGTACAAGTGGGAGATTGTTAGTTATATGTATGCCCTAGAGGCCATTACTGTACATATGTTGTATATTGTAGTGGATGCTTGGACATATATAGGGAGGACTTTCTTGCTCGACATGATAATATGTTATCTGGTTACTCTTTATCTTAACATGTACTCTGATTGTCTCTATGTCACATGTTGATAAAGCCCTTAGGATGAGTACTTGACTACCAGGACTATGATGCAGATCATACTAGTGGGGACAGTGTAGTCGCCAAATACATCCTTCAAATGTTCCTAGTCGTGGGAGTACCGAGACAGGTCATCGATACTCCAGAGTAGACTAGCGTATGCGCTTCTTGTCCCATATGATGGGCGATGGATGATCACATATCCATAGGTGTTTGACATCAGAGAAGGTATACGGGTGCTCAGTGGAGACTGGGTACACTGGACGGACTCGCCGAGAACTCCCAGATGGTATTGTACCTCACGTCAGATGGCAGTTCTCTGGTGACACTGGTACAGGTTAGCCTGTAGACCCGAGATCGTCATAGAGTCTTGTGCGATTCCTACTATTCTTTGATTTCCATTATACCACATCCAAGAGGGCATGCAAAAAGGTGGCTTTTGGGTACAGTCCCGAATCACATGGAGGCAATGAGCGATAGGAGGGGTTTCGTCTCTCCCGGTATAGAGAGTTGATGTTGCACTGTGTTCGATTGGCTATAACTGGAAATCCCTGGCCAGGTTTGTTGAGATTTACTGGTAAGAGTTATCGGTATTTTCTCGAAGTGTTATAGACCTCATATCGACACGACTTATCAAGATACTGGGGTCTGACGTTTACCACCCCTAGGCGAGATATGCGACATATCAGACGAAGAGACCGCACTGTACGGGAGTGTTACTGGTTGGATTCACAGGAGAAAGTACAGGCTTGCTTGTTGATATTCTGATTGCTCAATACCTGGGTGGTCGTTACGTTTAGCAGACCGCTTGCAGCTTGTGGGTGTTTGATATGATCATCACCTACTGCCGGCGTATTGACGATTCTTTAGAGTCCTACACAGAGGTTTCCTGGCTCAGGCAAAACGGAGTAGGAGCACATATATGATATGTGCGGGACCGAGAACAATACGTGTATGTGATACCGTCTTAGATTATCGCGATATGAGTTATCAGCTGGGTATATGAGATATAGCCGGGTCATCGGATCAAGTGTTGATTCGATGAACTGATACAGATTATATTAGTCGGTTATTTGTGAAATAGCCGGATTATCGGATCAAGTGTTGATTCGATAATTTAATATATAATTATATATTTGATATATTAAATTACATTAACTAATATAAGCTCACTAAAAGATTCATTTTCTCACTCGGGTAATACATTGATATATATGCGATATATGTTAATTGTATTATTTTATTTTGTCACAAAATATATTATATATGTGATATATAATATTGTAACAAGTTAAGGTTACAAATGCAACATGTTTTGTGGAGTTTAAATATGGTTAGGGTTTGGATTATGATTAAATCTTCTTGAAGCTTCTAGAAGCTTTGCTTTTGATTTTAACTAAAGATATTTTGGTTGATATTTGTTAACCCAACCCTTCACCATGGTTAAGTCTCTACATGGGTTAAGTTATCATACTTAACCCATGGTTGCATTTCTAACCTCACTAGAGTTTTCATTATTCATCACAAAGAGATTGCTTCTTCTTCTTCCTTCTTATTGCTTGAAAAAACTTTCTAACTTTTTGTGATGTGATAAAAATGAGTGAGAAATAGAAAACAAAAGAGTGCTAAATTCCTACATCATCATCCTAATTACTACCACTTAGAAATAGAAAACAAAAGTATGCTTTGCGAATACTTGATTAGTGAAGCAAAAGCTTGGGTTTGAGTTTCTTCAAGGTAGATCATCTTTGTTATCGAAGATCGGAAGCAAGCTTGCATCTTTCTCTTCATGGAGCCTCTCTTGAGTCCGGGTACTCGATGATCGCAGCGAAGAGACCTCAACACGGAGCTTTAGAAGTGAAGGAACGGACTACAAAGGTTGTAATCCCTAACTCTTAGAAGTAAAGTTGTTTACTTGCTTTGTTTCATCTAATCTCTAGTCTAAGATCTTGGTTAGGGTAGTTCGACACGTCTAAAATTTAAATCGGGCATGATTGATGCTTTATAGACCCTTATGACAGTGCCTAGTAACCCTACAGCAGCCATGATGAGCTAAGGAAAAAGATTGGAGACCGAAGGACACAGATCGATCAGTATAGTCTCTCTAAACTCTTTACAGTTAACTAATATAGGGTTAATGGTACGATCCGTCGATTAGGGTTCCGTTAGCGCCGTATTTTTAAAAGGTTTTTGTTTTGCGTTTGGCCATGGATTGATGGACGGAGCGCTGGCGTAGCCTTACACTAGTGAGTTTGCTACATCTGGACTGGTGCACGTACATGATAGAGCCTATTGCCGAAGCATAGGTTATCCCTTGTATGCGAGCTCTCTCCAAATCAGTCTTGGGAGACATCATTTTGGAGAGAGTGATTCCTGAGTATGTGGGTGAACCACCACGCTTAGAATCTTCCATACTAAACCCCTTTAGTATGGTGTTAATGTACCTGGATTTAGGACACTCCCAACATCTACTTAGATCTATCTTTATAGATCTTAATCCTCAAGATGTAGTAGGTATCACCCAGATATTTCATGGAGAATCTTTCTGATAAGTGTTAGTGTATATGCCATAGGGGCCATTATTGTATCATACTAGTTTGTATATTAGTTAATGGAAGCTTGGGATATTCACATGTATATAACAGTCTTGCTAAACATGGTAGTATGCTACTTGGTTTTTCTATCTTAATATGTGAGTATACGTATTGATAGAGCTCTTCGGATCTTGCTTGACTACCAGCGTTGTGATGGCAGTCATACTAGTGGGGGCTGGGTAGTCTACAAGCACATCCTTATTCAGGTCCCTAGTCGTAGGATTATCGAGACAAAGCATCGATACTCCGGAGTAGACTAGTGTGTACGCTTCTCATCCCAGTTGGGGAGATGGTCTGTCCCATAGCCGTCAGTACGTCGTACTGGAGATAGTATGCAGGTGCTCGTTAGGTTACGGGTGCACCGGAAAGGACTCACAGGGAACTGTTGGTTGGTTTTATACCATTTGTTAGTGAACAGTTCCCAGGTGACATGAGTACAGCATAGTCCGCAGACCAGACACTGCTACTTCGCCTCGAGTGTGTCCCCACTGTTCTTAGATTGCTACCCTACCACGGCTCAAAGGAGTGTTGCAAACAGGTAGTAGTTGGGTGCAGTCCCGAGCACTTGGAGGCAGTGGCGGTTAGACAGGATTCGTCTCTCCAGGTATTGGGGGTTGATATCGCGCTGTGTCAAAGAGCCATTATGCAAAGTCCCTGGCCAGGGCAAGCGAGATTTGCTGGTAGGTTCCAGTAGTTTCTCAGGGTGTAATGGGCTTCGCTCCAACACGATTTATACCACTATTAAGGGACTGACGCTTGCCGCCCCTAGGCCCGATATGCGATAGTCTTAGACGAACAGACCGGACTGTACGGAGATTGTCACATGAGACTCAGTAGGAGTTCGGATGGGTTTCCTCATCGGCCTTCTTATCGACATCTACCTGGGGACCGTTACGTACAGCTAGTGCCGCTTGCGGTCTGTGGTTAAACCCACTGCCAGCGTAGTAGTTGAGTCTCCAGAGTCCCACACAGAGAGTTTCTCTACTCCATGCGAAACGATATAGAGGTCGTATGGTTTTACGACAAGGGTTCAGACGCATACGTGTGTTTACGCACGTACGACATCCGGACAGTTTTTACTAGTTGGCTTTGGTTTAAGCCAGTTTCTAGTAATCGGTTATTGGATTTATACAGTCTAAAGTTTTTCCGTGTTTTCATGGATAGGAGGGACGTTCTCGTAATTGCGCGAGAAGCTTCTAGAAGATGGTGACTTGGGGGTTAAGGTGGCATATGCGTTAAATGAGATTAGTGAGTCATTTGAGTGATTCATCCATGTCATTAATGCATCATAAATGCTTAATGACTCATGGAGATGAATCACCCTCTTATATTTATTAAGCATGATGATTATTCCTTTATTTTCTTTTATTGGATAAATGATAATGCTTGATATATATTATGATAGATCATTATCTCATCTCATTCTCTTGCTCACTTTCTCACTCCTCAAGCTCTCCCTCTTCAAACCCTAATCCTCCCCTCTCATGTGTTGAGACCAAGAATTAGAGTAGACTACTTAATCCTTAACCATTCTCTATATCACCTAGGTTACTTAGATTAGCGATTTAAGAAACCTAGTTACCTCAAGTTAGAGGTGAAGCTTGTACTAAAGCTCTCGGATGGATCTTCTACTACATAGAGAAGGCTGGAGAGGACGTGGAGAACGACAAGACGAAGGACTCGGTTCTTTTGGTATAATCACTTATCATAGTAGTTAACTCTTCTATGGTTTCTTATTAGTTATTGTTTATGCAAAGATTCTCGGTTAGTCGATTTTTACGCCTAAAACAAGATCGTTTTTCATTATTCCGCCTCCCCGCAAGTCGTGGGGTGTTGTACATCGACTTACAGTGGTATCAGAGCCTCGCTAAACAATAATTAACTCATTAGCAACGTCGTAAGTATTTCGAACGCAAAAAGCACCGGAAAGATCATCGTGTTAACACAGTTTCTGTCGAATTTAAAACAGGCCCTAAAAATTTTTCAGGATCTTCAAAATAACAAGCATAGAATAATTAGGCTACTGAAGAAATTTGGACTCCTGACTCGGCCAACTCAACGCGGAACCGCGGCGGATCCATGCGATCCGCCGCGGATCCGCGGCCGAGTTGGGGCCGAGTCAGCCCAAATTCCTTCTGTAACTCTCCTGTGTTAATAGTGATGTTTCTGGGATATTTTATTTTCTGCTCAAGTCTCAGGTGCACAGAGAAGTTTTGTGAGTAGAATCTAAAGTGTTTGTTCGATCGAAATTTTACGATGTTTTCTAATATGATTATATCTGTGATTGTATAATGTGTTCGGAAACCTCCCCTAACTGCTAGTATCTCGGTTGGCAGGGGGTTGCACATTTCTGTAATTGTTTTTACTGTTTGTGGTTGTGAGCTGTATTGGACTGTTGTGATGATTAGCCGGGGTTTGAGATGGGTTGTTATATTCATTCATTCAATGTAATTGTAATATGTTGTAATATTATTTTGCGGAGCACATCCAGGTTGCGGTTGTAGCCACCGTTGTATTATTTCATTTTACTGTTTTTGCTCCTAGGATAGACCCAAGATGGGGTGCACAAACTACCGGGTACTTTGAAGTGTTTAGTGGCCTACTCACTTTGTTGAGGGATACCGCTTCACTTCGGGTATTTGGCGGGTAGTTTGCAGTACCCGTAGGGGTCTAGGATGGGGTAATGACTATTCATCACAACTGTGTAATCCGTCTTTTGTTGTAGGCTCTAAACCAATACGGATTGCTTGCAAATCCAATAAAGTTCATATGCGATATGGAATGCCTATTATTGCATCAGACGAATGTACAATATCTATATATGATAGCTATTTAAACATCACTTATGTTTTACACCCGCGCTAGCCCAGCCCACGCTCTGCCGTTAGTTAAGTAACCTAACGGGTGATGACGGGACCCCGTGGCGAATGCGGATGGCATAAGAGGACATTGTATTTTCGTTGTTTTCTGCAATGATAGGTTAATGATGGGATGCATTATTTATAATGCAAAGAAAATAAACCAAAAAGTTGAATCGTTGGAACAATTTAAAAGAAACGAATCGGTTATTTTAAAACAGTTGATATTTTTAATTGCGGAGCTTTAACCACTCCTTTTAAAAGCTATCAGGTTCCTTCGGTCATATCAAGTTCACAACGTTCACGGTTTCGCCAAAACCATTCGTAGCCCTCCGTCATTTCATTTGGGTATTCAGTAGTATTCAAGCTATGCATTTTGGCCAAAGTCAAGGCATAGTGTTTGGTAGCTGCTGGGTATTCATTTATTGCATAGATAGATGAGTTAGTTTGGGACAGTCGTATTATCATTTGACCAAAGTCAGGGGTATGTACGGATGGGTTCAAATTAACAAGAAAATAACGGATAGAACTTGACATGTGACTTATGACATTTTGACCAAAGCCAAGGTCATAGGGGCATGGGGCAAAAACTTATATCGGGAATTTCTAAAGAAACTGAAATTTGCAAAGAGTTGCATACCATTTGGAGTTTGATGAATGTTGGTAGGATTCCTTCAACATTATCATACGATGATATTTCGATCCCGATCCTACTGTGAGTATATGCTACTCATCAGGATATTCGTCACTTAACGATCGATGCTATAAACCAAGTAGGTGTCAAGAAAGGTGTCAGCGGGGTTACGCCCCCAGAGAAAAGAGGTTATTTAATTAAGGAACTTCGCAAAAGCGTTGGAAACCTCCCTCGAAGTACCGACACCAGCCTGGCTGAACGATTAAACAAGTATTGTACAGTGAGAATAGTCTTGGCTAATTCTTCTTTTATGGTTTGAGGAAGGATTCGAGAAACAGTGGGAGCCATCCAGTTTAGATAAATTAAAAACCACTCTAAACTTTCAAGAGCATCATGCTAAAGAGTTTTCTTCTCTCTCTCCTAATTGCAGCGACCCTGAAAATGACTGGACTTAAGTTACTTTTAGAGAAAAATATACTAACAGGGCCAAACTATAAAGATTGCCTGCGGAATGTCAAAATGGCTTTGACCTATGACAAATTGGGGTACGTCCTCACCGCTAAGGCACCTGCTGTCCCCGGTCCCAAATCCAGTAATGCGGATAAGGAAATCCGCAAAACCTGGGATTTCTATTGCGCAAAAGCCAAGTGCATCGTGCTTGCCTCGATGAACAATGAACATCAGAGGAAGCATGAGGATATGGAACTAGATGCCATATTTCTCCATACAAAGGAACTTTAGTGAGAGCAATCTCGTATAGCAAGATACGAGACCTCAAAGAACTTGTTTCGAGCGAGGTTGGCTGTCGGATCATCGGTAGGAGAACATGTCCTAAAGATGATTGGCTACATAGAAGAACTCGCAGACCTTGGGACAACTTTGGATAATGAGCTCTATACAGACCTTATTCTCCAGTCCCTTCCTTCCACCTACGCCCAGTTTATTCTGAACTTCAACATTCAAAGAAAAGAAGTTGAACTTCCGGAACTCCTGAACATGTTAAGGAGTGCAGAGGGCACCTTGCAGAAGGCAAGGGAAACACCCGCTATGTTTGTTAGCGGTGCTTCTTCTTCCGGGTCCAAGGCTAGGGCCAAAGGAAGGAAAAAGAAGGCCGCCACCAAACATAGAGGAGGTGTAAGTAAGGTGGGAGGGAATGGAAAGAAAAAGTTTGCATACCGGTAGTGGGCCAGGAAGAGTGCTTCCATTGTCACAGGAAAGGGCACTGGAAAAAGGATTGCAAGGCGTGGAACGCCAAGAACCAGGAACCGAAGCAAGTTGTGGCTTCGACTTGAGGTGTGTTTGTAATTGAGAATTGTCTATCAATCAACTCTACTTCCTGGGTATTGGATACCGGATCAGGATCTCATATATACAATTCATTGCAGGCACTGAGAAACCGTAGAGTGATGAAGGAAGGTGATATGACCCTGATGGTTGCTAACGGAGCTAGCATGGGAGCTGTGTCCATAGGGGATTATCACCTGGGATTGACGAGTGGACACATTTTGGTTTTACATAACTATTTTTGTGTATCCAGCTTAACGTGTAATATCATATCTGTTTCCTTGTTATCAAATAAAGGGTATGATTTCACATTTGGAAGTGGTGTTGTTAACATCCACATTAATCATAGTTTGATTGGGTCAGGTACACTGGAAAACGGTATATATGTGTTAAACCAACTCCAAATTTTCAATGTCCAGAACACACTAAAAAGAAAGTCTCCAGATTTAAATAAAGCTTTCTTATGGCATTGTAGACTGGGTCACATCAATGAGAGAAGGTTGACTAAGTTACATAGAGAAGAATATTTGGACTCGTTCGAATATCAAACTTATGACACTTGTCAATCTTGTCTCAAAGGAAAGATGACAAAGACTCCATTTACTGGACATGGAGTAAGAGCGAGCGAGCTCTTAGGACTCATACACAACGATGTATGTGGTCCAATGTCTACACATGCAAGAGGTGGTTTTTCCTATTTCATTACTTTCACGGATGATTACTCAAGGTACGGATTCATTTATCTGATGAAATATAAATCCGAGACTTTTGAGAAATTCCAAGAGTATAAGAATGAAGTAGAAAACCAAACCGACAAAAGTATCAAGACGCTAAGATCTGATCGAGGTGGTTAATACTTGAGTGCCGAGTTTCTAGGTTACCTAAAAGAGAAAGGAATTCTCTCTCAGCTTACTCCTCCATACACTCCACAGCATAATGGTGTATCGGAGAGACGGAATCGAACCCTATTGGATATGGTACATTCCATGATGAGTAATGCTGAGTTACCACGATCTTTTTGGGGTTATGCGCTAGATTCAGCGGCATATCTTCTGAACAGGGCTCCTATCAAGACAGTGCCTACCACCCCATATCAGATGTGGAGTGGAAAGAAACCCCATCTTTAGCATATGAAGATTTGGGGATGTCCAGCTTTTGTTAAAAAGCAGCATGTGGAAAAGCTCAAGGCACGATCAGTAAAGTGTAAGTTTGTGGGATATCCAAAGAACTCCAAGGGATATTATCTCTATTACGCAGAGGAACAAAAGGTTTTTGTTTCTCGTAATGCCCATTTTCTAGAACAGCAGTTTTTGTAAGTGCACGGCGACGCCCCGGCCTCCATCCCGAGTCCAAATGCGGCAGCGATGGTTAACTTTAATTTTTCTTGAACCGGCACCACCGCGCACTAAAACCCGGATCGGGCCATTAACTAGTCCTAGCTAACTAAAAGATGGGGAAGAGAGATATACCGAGCGATCCGTGTCCTTCGGTCTTCTCGCCGTCGTCCCGATCTCCCGCGGAATGTCCGGTCTCCACCTCCTCGCTGGAAGGGCACCACGTCGCCTGCTTCTTTTACGGGCTCCCACCTCTATACCGAGGCAACTCGGGCACGAAGCTGGCGAGTCGACGTGCCCAAGGTTTGCTGCAGAATGGTGTAGTGTTATGTCTCATTTGGGGTTTAGGAAATTGCCCTTTTGGTGGAGGAATGATACAAGCTCATGGAAATGGAACTTGTGGGATTTTTTCAAAAGCAAAAGAGCAAAAATCCCACATGAGAAATCTTGGACAGCCCCTTCATGGTATGGCCGGCCATGCAATGGTGAGGTTAGAGTGAGAATGAGTGAGAGGTGAATGTATCATGGAGCCACACAAATAATGCAAGAGAGAAAAGGTCATGATAAAAAGCAATGATCACAAAGCAAGAACCTCACTCAACTATCACTCATCACAAAACAAAGTCCAACCATCATGAAGTCAAGAAGTCAAATGGTGGTGCAAGTATCATGATACAATAATATGCAAAGACCCCTTCCAAAATGCTTATTTGCACAAATGCAAATAAGCCCTCCTCCACCAATCTTCGGCCAATGAAAGATACAAATGAAAATGGCCGAAAAGGAAAGCAAACTGGCAACACCAAAAAACTGGTCCCGTAATAAATTACAGGAAAAACTCGATACTGTGTATACACACCCGCATCTGTATTCCGACCGAATACAAATTCAATGAGACAAAATCTACACTGTACTATACTAGGATCCGGCTGAAACTAAAGCCGGCTAGTATTATCCGTCCGATCCTGATCCGTGCAATACCGCACGTATCTGATCGAACCCTGCCATATATCCATACGGCCTTTAGTACTAACCGTCCGATCCTGATCCGTGCAATACCTCACGTATCTGATCGGACCCTGCCATATCTCCATACGGCTTCTACAGCGTTTCGCCCAAAACTTGAGTAACTGGATGTGGGGGACTCTAAAGACTCGTCAATACTATGGCTGTGGATTTAACCACTAGCACGTCAAAGGTATTAGCCATACGTGACGGGCTACCATCTATTGACAAAAAGGGACGTCGATGAGCGAACTCATCCTGACACCCTACTGAGCCTGTCAGTGACAATATCCGTACAGTCCGGTCCGTTCGTCTATGAGCATCGCATGGCGGGCCTAAGGGGTTGGTAAAATTCAGACCCCCAAAAGCGGTACAAGTCATGTCGAAGTGTAGCCCAGAACTCCCTGAGATACTACTGGAATACCTACCAGTAAATCTCCTGCCTTGGCCAAGGACTTCGTGTAAGGGCTCTCCTACACACAGCGCGACCTCACCCCCAATACCGGGAGAGACGAACCCCTGAAGATCCGCTCACTGCCTCCATGTGGCTCGGGACTGTACCCAACTAAAATCTGTTTGCACGTCTCCTTTGAGCGTGGTAGGGTAGTAATCAAAGTACAGTGGGAACTCACACGAGACAAATGACGATCCCCGGGTCGATGAACTAACCTTTACACATGTCTCCAAGGAACTGCTATCTGACGTCAGGTATAAGACCAACTAACATGTTCCCGGCGAGTCCTGTCCGGTGTACTCATAACCAAATGAGCACCTGTATACATCTTAGGTGATCCAACTGACACCAGTGGCTTGTGAGACCGGCCACTGCCCCTCTTCGGGGTCTCGACTGTATACACTAGTCTACTCTGGAGTATCGATGCCATATCTCGAAACTCCCACGACTAGGGACCATTTAAGGATGTGCTTATAGACTACCAGCTCCAACGTATATGATCGCCCTCATACTGCCGGCAGTCAAGCAAGAATCCTAGGGGCTCTATCAACGTGCAATAGTGACCTGTCAGGTCACCTAAAGCAGTACACAATGATAAAGGTAAACCAGATAGCATACTATCATCTCGAGTAAGACTGTCCTACCGGGATAGGTCCTCCCTCAATCATTGCAATCACGTGCCTGTGATCCAATAATTGACTCTGAGGGCACTATCTCCAACAGTTTTTAGAAAAGGAAATAAGTGGGAGCGAAATAGAACTGGAAGAAATTCCAGAATCACAAACTAATACTGAATGTTTGGTAGAACAAGTAGTTCAAGAAGAACAGGACATTCCAGCACCCCTCCGCAGGAGTAGTAGGCCGTCTCATCCGCCTAAGAGATACTATGGTTTTCTCATAGATGGGGATAGAGAGAATTGCATCATAGATGATGATGAACCTACTGGCTTCCAGCAGGCCATCCAGAGCGGCGACTCGGTACGATGGCTAGATGCAATGCGGACCGAAATGGAGTCCATGTACACCAACAAATTATGGACTTTGGACTTTGCTCTATATGGGGTAAAACCCATAGGATGCAAATGGATCTTCAAGAAAAAGATTGGTGTAGATGGACAGGTGGAAACCTATAAGGCTAGACTTGTTGCAAAGGGTTTTCTTCAAAGACCTGGTTTGGACTATGACGAAACTTTTTCTCCAGTGGCTATGCTCAAATCCATTCGGGTCCTTCTTGCTATTGCTGCCTTCCTTGATTATGAAATCTGGAAGATGGACGTAAAGACGGCTATTCTGAATGGAAATTTAGAAGAGTGCATCTATATGGATCAACCAGAGGGTTTCAATCAATGTGGGAGCAGCGGGAAAGTATGCAAGTTGCTTAAGTCCATTTATGGACTGAAGCAGGCATCGCGAAGTTGGAAAATCTGTTTTGATGAAACAATCAAAGAATATGACTTTATCAAAAATCCAGATGATCCGTGCATATATAGTAAAGTTGTAGGAAGAACTGTCATATTCCTCGTCTTGTACGTGGATGACATTCTATTGATAGGAAATGACATTCATATGCTACAATCTGTCAAAGGATTCTTGTCACACAGGTTCTCCATGAAAGACCTGGGTGATGCCTCTTACATTCTGGGGATCCGGATCTATCGTGATAGATCCAAGAGGATGTTGGGACTTTCGCAGTCCAGGTATATCGACACTGTACTGAAAAGATTCAGTATGGAAGATTCTAAGCGCGGTAATCTACCGGCTTGTCACGGAATCACCCTATCCAAAGAGATGTCTCCCAAGACTGATTTGGAAAGGGAACGCATGTCTATTATACCCTACACTTCTGCGGTAGGCTCTATAATGTATGCGATGTTGTGCACCAGACCAGATGTAGCTTACGCACTGAGCGCGGTGAGCCGGTATCAGTCAGACCCAGGGGAGAAGCACTGGATAGCAGTAAAGAACATTCTCAAGTACCTGAGGAGGACTAAGGAGATGTTCTTGGTTTACGGCGGAAAAGACCTCGGGATAGAGGCCTATGCAGATTCCGGCTTCCAGAGTGATAAGGACGATTCCAAGTCCATGTCAGGTTATGTCTTTACCCTCAATGGAGGGGCGGTGTGCTGGAAGAGTTCCAAGCAGGACACCGTTGCTGACTCGATGATGGAAGCGGAGTATATTGCTGCTTGCGATGCTGCAAAAGAAGCAGTCTGGATGAAGAAGTTCCTAACAGAACTTCAGGTGGTTCCAACCATTGTTGATCCAATACCTCTGTATTGCGACAACAACGGACCTATAGCTTTAGCAAAGGAACCAAGGTCCCATCAGAAGTCCAGACACATCTTAAGGCGGTATCACCTGATCAGGGAGATCATTGATCGTCGGGAGATCGAGGTTCGGAAAGTTGCTACTGAAGAGAACATTGATGATCCATTCACAAAGGCCCTACCTCAGATTCAGTTCGAGAGGCTACTCGAGATCATCGGTCTTCGTTAAGCCAGTACATGGCCCTAGTGCAAGTGGGAGATTGTTAGTGTATATCCCCTAGGGGCCATTATTGTATATTACTTAATGGAAGCTTGGGATATTCACATGTATATAACAGTCTTGCTAAACATGGTAGTATGCTACTTGGTTTTTCTATCTTAATATGTGAGTATACGTATTGATAGAGCTCTTAGGATCTTGCTTGACTACCAGCGTTGTGATGGCAGTCACACTAGTGGGGGCTGGGCAGTCTACAAGCACATCCTTATTCAGGTCCCTAGTCGTAGGATTATCGAGACAGAGCATCGATACTCCGGAGTAGACTAGTGTGTACGCTTCTCATCCCAGTTGGGGAGATGGTCTGTCCCACAGCCGTCAGTACGTCGTACTGGAGATAGTATGCAGGTGCTCGTTAGGTTAGGGTACACCGGACAGGACTCACAGGGAACTGTTGGTTGGTTTTATACCATTCGTCAGTGAACAGTTCCCAGGTGACATGAGTACAGCATAGTCCGCAGACCTAACACTTCTACTTCTCCTCGAGTGTGTCCCACTGTTCTTAGATTGCTACCCTACCACGGCTCAAAGGAGTCGTGCAAACAGGTAGCAGTTGGGTGCAGTCCCGAGCACTTGGAGGCAGTGGCGGTTAGACAGGATTCGTCTCTCCCGGTATTGCGGGTTGATATCGCACTGTGTCAGAGAGCCATTATGCAAAGTCCCTGGCCAGGGCAAGCGAGATTTGCTGGTAGGTTCCAGTAGTTTCTCAGGGTGTAATGGGCTTCGCTCCGACACGATTTATACCGCTATTAGGGGACTGACGCTTGCCGCCCCCTAGGCCCGATATGCGATAGTCTTAGACGAACAGACCGGACTGTACGGAGATTGTCACATGAGACTCGGTAGGAGTTCGGATGGGTTTCCTCATCGGCCTTCTTATCGACATCTACCTGGGGACCGTTACGTACAGCTAGTGCCGCTTGCGGTCTGTGGTTAAACCCACTGCCAGCGTAGTAGTCGAGTCTCTAGAATCCAACACAGAGAGTTTCTCTACTCCATGCGAAACGATATAGAGGTTGTATGGTTTTATGACAAGGGTTCGGACGCATACGTGTGTTTACGCACGTACGACATCCGGACAGTTTTTACTAGTTGGCTTTGGTTTAAGCCAGTTTCTAGTATTCGGTTATTGGATTTATACAGTCTAAAGTTTTTCCGTGTTTCCACGGATAGGAGGGGCGTTCTCGTAATTGCGCGAGAAGCTTCTAGAAGATGGTGACTTGGGGGTTAAGGTGGTATATGCATTAAATGAGATTAGTGAGTCATTTGAGTGATTCATCCATGTCATTAATGCATCATAAATGCTTAATGACTCATGGAGATGAATCACCCTCTTATATTTATTAAGCATGATGATTAATCCTTTATTTTCTTTTATTGGATAAATGATAATGCTTGATATATATTATGATAGATCATTATTTCATCTCATTCTCTTGCTCACTTTCTCACTCCTCAAGCTCTCCCTCTTCAAACCCTAATCCTCCCCTCTCATGTGTTGAGACCAAGGATTAGAGTAGACTACTTAATCCTTAACCATTCTCTATATCACCTAGGTTACTTAGATTAGCGATTTAAGAAACCAAGTTACCTCAAGTTAGAGGTGAAGCTTGAAGTAAAGATCTCGGATGGATCTTCTACCACATAGAGAAGGCCGGAGAGGACGTGGAGAACGACAAGACGAAGGACTCGGTTCTTTAGGTATAATCTCTTATCAGAGTAGTTAACTCTTTTATGGTTTCTTGTTAGTTATTGTTTATGCAAAGATTCTCGGTTAGTCGATGTTTACGCCTAAAACAAGATCGTTCTTCATTATTCCGCCTCCCCGCAAGTCGTGGGGTATTGTACATCGACTTACAATAAGAGGAGCTTGACCGAGTGTAGCATAGGAAACCTATTTCCTATCAAGAGTATGTCATCTACGTACAATACGTGGAAGACAACCAAACTCTCAACAACCTTTCTGCATATACAAGGTTCATCTACCTTTTTTATGACGCCAAACTCTTTGACTGTCACATCAAAACAGATGTTCTAACTCCGTGATGCCTGCTTTAATCCTGATGGACATAAGCATAGCCACTAGAGAAAAGGTTTCATCATAATCCACACCTGGTTATTGATGAAAACCTTTTACTACAAGTCCAGCTTTGAAAGTCTTAACTTTTCCATTTACATCAAGAATCTTCTTAAGATCCGCTTGCTCCTGATTGGTTTTAGTCCTTCAGGTGCAACATTCAAAGTCATACTTTGTTGGTGTACATGGATTCCATCTCAGATCGCATAGCATCCGGCCATTTCACAGAGTCCCCACTTGTGATGGCTTGCCTGAACCTAGTTAGGTCATCATCTACCATGATACAATCCTCGCTCCCACCGTTACTGAGGAAACCGTAGTATCTCTCCGATGGATGAGGAAGCCTACCAGATTCGCGGAGAGGCTGAGGTCCGTTGGAGACTATTGAATCCTTTGGTTCCATTAAATCATCAGCTGTTAGTTTTTCTAGTTGGAACTCCTTCCAGTTCTACCTCATGACCATAAATTTCTTCCATAAGAAATTCCTTTTCTAAAAAGGTGGCATGCTGAGATACAAAACACCTTTTGCTGCTCTGTGTGGTAGAAGATATACCCTCGTGAATGTTCGGGATATCCAACAAACATATACAGAACTGACCTTGCCTCGAGATTGTCCGGATTTTTCTTTTCAACATAGGCCGGACAACCCCATATCTTGACTCGTTTAAGACATGGTCTCTTCCCATTCCATATCTCATATGGAGTGGTAGGCACATATTTGGATGGAACCCCATTAAATAGGTATGCAGCATCTCAAGTGCATGACTCCAAGAGGAAACATGCAACTTAGCAGTACTCATCATAGAGCGCACTATATCTAATAGAGTGTGGTACCTCCGCCCCGATACACCGTTGTTCTGTAGTGTACACGGAGGAGTAAGATGAGAGAGAATCCTATTCTCTTTTAAATAATCAAGGAACTCCGTGCTCAAGTATTCTCTTCCTCGATCACATCGAAGGGCATTAATACTTCTACCCGTCTGGTTCTCAACTTTAAGCTTATATTCCATGAATTTCTTAAAAGTTTCAGACTTGTGTTTCAACAGGAACATATGTCTGAATCTTGAGAGATGGTCAGTGAATATAATGAAGTACGAGGAACCATCCCTGGGATTTGTAGACATAAGACCATATACATCACCATGTATCAGTCCCTAGAGTTCAACAAATCTTTCTCTGTTTCCAATAAACGGAGTATTAGTCATTTCCCTTTGAGACAAGACTGGTAAGTATCATAAGATGAAAATTCGAACGGATTCAAATATTCATTCTTATGTAACTTAGCTAGTCGTGTCGCATTGATATGACCTAGTCTACAATGCCACAAGAATGATTCGTTCATTTCTGAACTACTTCTCTTGAGTGTGTTCTATATACTTTGAGTTGTTGTTTGATTTAGAACGTATATGCCTTTACATAACGTGCATGATCCAATCAACTCTTGATTAAGGAAAATTTTCACAATATTTTCCTGCAATAAAAAATTATATCCTTCTTTAACTTGATAAAGAAACTTATGTAATCTTGTATATCAGGTTCGGCATGTAATAACATTTGTTAAGAATCAATGTATTTACCATTTGGTAGTATAAGGTGATATTCACCAACTGGTTTGGCAGCAACACTTGCACCATTCTCTACACTTAGAGACATATCACCCAATCTCAGTTCTCTACCTTTTTGTAGCCCATATAATAGATTACATATGTGAGATCCTGATCCAGTATCTCATTCCTAGGATGTAGAGGATACTGAGAAACGGTTCTCGGTAACGAACACACCCGAAGAATATGCATCAACATGCTCATTCCTCGTTTGGGTTGCGTGGAAATCCAGTTATTCCCCTATTTCCTGCTCAGACTTATAACAATTATAAGACAGAGTGGAACCAACGTTCCCCGCACAGTATAATAAGCAGGTTCGGTGTAACGTTTTAGAAATCGTTTTGTGAATTTTCTGTTTTTAGGGTAAAATAGTCGGTGTTTTCCTTTTTAACCCGATTGTGATCAAACTTCTGTATAGACTTATCGGCACCTAGTTTAGCTAGAATGAAGCTAATGTGCGGGCTTTGTGGGTCAATGGGAAGTTTTGGTTCATATAGAAAAAAATTTCCCTAATTAAATTATTATTTTAAGTTGTTTTATATGCATTTAATTATTGGTTAATGTGTGTATATCTTTTTGGCCAAATTTCCTTCATGTTTGCACCTTGGCCGAAATTATCTTGTTGAGGTGGGCTTGATTTGTTTTGGATAAGTTGATGAGTCATGGATTTATGTTTCTAGAAGAGCGTGGTTATGTTTCAGGACTCATCCTTTTCTTTAATGCTTCTTGTCTTGCTTAAAGATATTAAGTGTGGATATTTTGTGTTGTGGTCACCTCTTTTGTGCTTGTGCTCACCCCTCCCCCTTTTGGCCGAGAGCTAATTTCAGCCCCCCGCCCCCATCTTTGGCCGAGCCCATCTTCATGGGTAAGAAAATTTGTTCATTTCAATTTCCTTAGCTCATTCCATCACAACTCAAAAAGGCAACTTCTTTAACCTTCGCCCAATTCGTTGGGTGCCTTGAGGCAAAGTATTCTATATTCCCTCTACTTCAATCTTGGACTTGTCGGCTAGCAAACTTGAGTTTCAAATCAAATTTGGAGTTATAAAACCCTAACCCTAATCTCTTTGTTGTTCTAATAATTTAATTAGCTTATTAGTTGTTAAAATTAAGCTATTTAATTGCATGTTTAAAATTCTAGAAATGGTTTTTTGGATAATTAATTAGGGTTTTGATTAGTGAATAGGTTAATTGTTAGTTTCAATCAAAAGAAAACTTAACTTACTTGCTAGATTTGTTAAATGATATTTTCCTAATCGGATAATTAAGCTAATTAGCAAACTAAACTTTTACTAATCCTATTTGAGTGAAATATAAAATTATAGTAAAGGTTAAATGGTTTAATCTTGATAATTAGTGATGTTTGTAAATTCTAGTTTGGTAAAAATTTGTAATTTGGTGCTAAAATGATATTTATTGCTTACTAGGTTACGGTGAATTTTAGGCGTGGGTTTCTTTTGATGTTGCGACGTTAATTATATTGATTCCACGCTATTTAGTGTGTTTTGGATGCGCGATCGGTACGATCAGGGTCTAGGCTTGGTAGTTGTGTAGCTTTGCTTTCCAAGATAGGGTCATGCCGATGTCGTTCATGTTTTTGTATAGCTTTTGGTTTTGGGTTGGTTTCGTAGTGTCTCTACGTGCGTTAGCCACTTGACGAACACTTGAGAGTATGTTTGGAGTTGGTGCATCGGTCAAACGTAGTTGGTATGTGTTATTGGTCGATTGCTAGTATATACTTGTTATATTGTTATATGCTTTCAGGATCGCAGGCGGGGACTTCGGACGCTGCGAACAGGGAAAGCGAGTAGTTGGCTTTACTTAGCCAGGACGGTTAGTGACTAGATTTAACATCTACAGGGAGATCGCCCGCATGGCGTTATGCGTCTGGGCTAGATCAAATGAGATGACTATTAGTTAGATGTATACGGATATTGATTGCGCATGTATACCTTTGTTGCTTATCTCATTTCCTTGTGTATAGATTTAGTATTAATAAGACACAACACCATTATTGTCACGACCCGAAATGGCACGCGACTGGCACTTGAATCATACGAAGTCTATAGGACCCTATCTAATTCAAGTAAGCCAAGAAATCCTAGAAATCTTAACCATTTTAAATAAGAAGTGAAGAAAACTTGTTTTAAAACAATGGTTTTTTTAAAATAAAATAAGTCGAATATGCATTTTAAAATCTCAAGTCTTTTCTGAAAATTTCGGCAGAGTTTCCTTTGTAAAAACTGGCCCCAAACGGGGTACAACATGAATAATATATGCACAATGATAAAAGGCATCCCCAAGCGGGAGTTATCTCTTCGTCAATCGACGGTCACAACCATGCAAGCAATATAATATACAACGCCGAAGGGCGGGGATCAAAACTCAAAAGGAAACTCAAAATCATCAAGAAAACCATAATACTAAAACGCGTGACTCTAACGTCGAAATAATACACAACTGGTTTTCTATGTCTGAAATAAATATACAAGTCTGGTTGATGGAATTTTACTAGATACAACTGAAAATAATATACAAGGATGGTCACGATGCGAGTGAACCCACCTACCAAAACAATCACCCAGAATGGAAGCAGTGTGCCAGAAAGCCGCAATGAAACCTGTACGGCAAGACATGCAAGGAACTGTAGCACAATGGGGGTGAGTTGCCAACTCGTGAGTAGAAAACATCACAGAGCAGAAATCGCATGTATGACTCAATCCTAGGTCAATACGATCAGTAGTATAAAATATCCTTAATATGATAAAGTCTGAAGCATGAAAAGGTGGCAAGGGTAAACATCTATACCAAGTGTAATACCAAGTGCTCGTGTCAGTGCCTCAGGTAGCAACGTATCATAAACATAAGGTGTGATCAATGTAATCGTCATGAAATCAGTGTCAACTATATCATGAAGTCTAATAGTATGTGGATATCATCCAACTATGTAATCAATGCCCGTATGCATGTGGATATTGTCCACATGTCAACCAATGACATAACAACATCATGCATGTAAAAGTCATAAAAGCATATGCATGAAAATATGAGGATATAAATCAATGTGTGTCCCTCGCGACACATCAAATCATGGAACCTGAGTATCTAACATCGACACTCGAAAATATCATGAAACTCGTGCCCAGCATCTACACGTAAATCCTCATATATCGGGCTCCGTCAGTCCGGATCGGCCTATATCATCTCTCGACTCCGGTCGGTATCCTCCGGATATCCGCCGAGCCCAAATACTATCACCAGTAGGTAGTAGTCCCTCTGCCAGGCTCATTGTCATCCACACGAAATCTCTCTCTCGCACCGGGGTACCATACCGGGTCCACCATGTACCCGCAAATGAAATCATCCACCTCCTCGAATCGGGTTTCACATATCATACATCTCAGAACGGAGAAAACGCATGGTGGACACACTGAAATAACATATCAAGAGAAACCGGGTTTTTAAAATAGTACTTACATTCTTTTGAAATACCCACAGTTCTCAAATCCAGAAATCTCATGAAAACAACATAACTCAATGCGTATAATCGTAAAGTATGATGTATGTGACATATAAAAAAAATGTAAGCATATCAGTATATCATGCAACATGGAATAGTAATATTTATATATCAAGGGAAAACCACTTTTTCAAATGAATCCAGTTTTAAAATATATCTTGCGGTTCCCAAATCTCCAAAATTAAGCCAGAATCATCTATGTATGTGCAAATAGGTATGTATCCAAGTATGAGTGTATAAAATGTCTGTGTGCCAATATGGAGGTACAAGTAGGTATATACGCAAGTATGAGTGTACAATATGCCTGTGTGCCAATATGTCATACAAGGTGTCATATCCTGATGCAACAATCCTACTGTGTAGTGAGATGGCAATTATCAATGATGAAGTGTGTGAGCCGGTAAGCAGGTGTACGTGGAACATACGCATCATCGATAATGGTGCTGGTGTCCAGACAGCATGGGTTTAATATAACAATAAAAACATTTAAACATGCAATGCGATGCGAATAGCAAGAATATGCGGAAATTGAATAATAAACGCAACAGTGAAGAATCTCTATCAATATATATATGTCATACAGTTTTGCCATTTGAAATAACAAGAATCGTGGTGTTTAGAAAAATAAGGGCTACGGTGTTCTTTTGGAAAAGATGCGTCTTTTGAAAATATCCGTAGAATCCCTTGACCTGTCTTTAAAATACTTACGATTCGTTAGTTTTGAAATAGGTATGACTCGGGTCTAGTCTAACATCTACTAAGTAAACTACAGGTCTAACTAACAAGCTAATCGAAAGGGTATGGAAACCACCTAAATCTGAGTCGATACACACACACACACACACACACACACACATATATAATAGTCGGTGATCTTGCCTCAATAGTATCACATACGATATAATAACTAACATGATATCCTCGAGTCAAGAGTGCGGATCTATCATCAATAGATAGCTCGTACGCAAATCCGTCGTACGTCATCCCAATTTGGGTACGGGTCAAATATCACATTCATCTCATCATTTTTGTGGTATCCATATCATCATATCTCATGAACTAGCGTACTGATCTAATTCTAGTACAAACTGATACCATCTGCATATATATGCGTATATGAAAACACACGCCTAAAGGCCCGCTAAAATCTCATGTCGTATCTCCTAATACGAACTACATCATATCACCGATCTCATGGCACCATGCCCAATCTCATCGACCCATCTCCAAATACCATAACAGTCCTCATCATCCATGAGTAGGTATACGTATATATATACATAGTCCCATACCTATGTGTGTGTGTGTATATATATATGTATCCCCATATACGCACAAGTATAACAAAGTAAGCGTGTGTGTGCATGTGGGTGTAAACCTCATTCTAGGGTTCGTGACTAAGAAGCTATACCAAGTTACTTCTAACTACCCTAAACTAACCCATGAACACAAAATCATATCTTGATAATCATCCACGTAACATAAAACACATATATAACTATATATATAAGCTATACTACGAACTGCGGGGGTGCTATACGCCATCCACCCGACTTCCCCCGTAGATATAATCTACTCACTTGCTCTTCGCTTCCCAGAGTCGATGTCGCCGCGCCCATCCTTGTTGCTCTGGGCCCACTCGAGGGTACCTATATGTGTATCACATGACATTGTAAATAGAAATCACGCACGAAAACCAAATCGGCACGCGTAACGTTCATAGGTCAAAACCTATAGTCTCGCATGCAAAACACAACCAATAACCCTAGTCGTTGGCGTTCAAACACCACACGACGGAAACACAATATCAAATACCAAATCCCAAATTAAAACAAAGTCGCAAAACAATGCAGCAACTCAAGAAAATGGTCTCAGATTTTACCCTAGGTCAAATTAGCCAATTTTGCATATATGGAGGGTCTATTTTACTGATAAAGGAGCCACAAAACAAACACGGACCAAAATGACTCTACTCTGGCCGCAAATTGCGGCCAGAACGATTAGATTTGCGGCCTGGAAGTGGGGGTTGGGTCAAGGGTTTTGGGTATATGTTCTAGGTTGCCTGCTTGTGTCTCTGTACTTGCTAAATAATTTTCAGAGGCTCCGGGTGATAGAAGATTTCAATATACACTCACAAAATCCATAATTCTTCTGATATCGGGTTTCTAAGTTCGCTAAAATGGGTTCTATGTTGGCTATAGTGCCCTCAAAGAAATTATCATAGTCACGGACTTGTGATTATGATGATTGAGTGAGGACCTATATCGATAAAGCAGTCTTACTCAAGATGATAGTATGCTATCTGGTTTGACTTTATCATCATATACATGTTAAAAGAGCCCATAGGATTCTTGCTTGACTGCCAGCATTATGATGGCGATCATATATGTGGGAGCTGGGGTCTATAAGCACATCCTTAAATGTCCCTAGTCGTAGGAGTATCGAGACCGGGCATCGATACTCCAGTGTAGACTAGTGTATACTGATCGAGACCCCGACGAGGGGCGGTGGACAGGTCTCACAAGACATTGTTTTTAGTTTGTTCACCTAAGATAGTATACAGGTGCTCATTGGGTTATGAGTACACTGGACGGACTCGCCGGGAACCTGCTAGTTGGTATCATACCTGTTGTCAGATAGCAGTTCCCAGGTCACATGTGTACAGGTTAGTCTGTCAACCTGAGTTCGTCATTTGTCTCGTGTGAGTCCCCACTTTGCTTTGATTACTACCCTACCACGGCTCAAAGGAGTCGTGCAAACAGGTTTTAGTTGGGTACAGTCCCGAGCCACATGGAGGCAGTCATCGGATCGTCGGGGATTCGTTTCCCCCGGTATTGGGGGTTGATGTCGCGTTGTGTAAGGATGGCCATCACCATAAATCCGTGGCCACGGTGGACGAGAATTATCGATCCAGGATCGATAGTTTCTCAGGTGGTGATGGATTTCATACCGACACTAAATATCACGTTGTTAGGGGTCTGACTTTATCCACCCCCCTAGACTCGATATGCGATACTCTTAGATGAACATACTGGACTGTACGGATATTGTCACTGTCAGGCTCAGTAGGGGTTCTGTATGAGTTTGCTCGTCGGGCTCCCTTTCGCTCAATACTTGGGTAGCCGTTACGTACAGCTAGTGCCGTTGACGTGCTTGTGGTTAAACCCACTTCCAGCGTATTGACGAGTCTTTAGAGTCACACACAGAGGTTTTTCACGGTTCAGGCGATATGGTGTACTTGTCTTATGTTGGTACATACGGGTGTTCGATTTAATATGTGCACTTGCTGCGCAGACTTTAATCGGATGGTTGATAATACTAGCGGTTTAGGATTAAGCCGGATTATTAAATCGGGTTTTGATTTAATAATTTATATATGTATTTGTATACACGTATTCTAGTATTATTGTTCACTATTCGTTTTCTCTCTTGGCTATTCGTATTTTTGTACGAATACGCGTATATGTATTTTGATACATGTACCGGAAAGTATTCCGTATTTTATACGGAATAGCTTCTAGAAGTTTTGCCACCTCATTATTTGATTTTCCATTTATGGAAATTCATTTGTTTAATGATAAGGTGGAGGGTGTGAGGTGGCATGAACATGGAACAAGGTATGGGTTTTGGGTATGGTTGCACATTGTTTAATTGAAAAAGAAAATGATATTTTTTTGGTGATTGAGAGAGATGGGGGGATGGCCACTATTAGGGGAGGGGATTCAATTTTTGATTGGGTTACATGATTGATTACACTCCCACTCTCTCATTCATCCAAAAAGACTTGGCCATTTTCATTTGTTATTCATGCTATAGTTTTCCTCACTCCATTCTTCTTCTATGGTTGCTCCCTTGAGCACAAGAAAAGAGAGAAAATTGTAGTGACACTTTCATACACCCCCACTCTCCATCGCTAGCGACTTTGGAGCGTCGGTTATCTTGTTTGTCGAGGTTGGAGCTTGCGTCGTTTCCTTCGGGTGGATCATCAGAGATGGAGGAAGACCGGCAACCAAACTTCGTCAAGGAATCACTAGGAGCTTGGAATGAAGACCGAAGGACTCAGATCATCTCGGTATAACCTTTCTAACTCTTAGTTAGCTCTCTAGAATAGGGTTTAAGGTCGATCCGGAAATCGGGTAACGGTAGTGCCGGTTTAGAAAATTTTTGTTCCGCATTTTGGCCGCGTTTCGATGGCCGAGGCGCTGCCGGAACCCTTCATAGTCTCCGATTTAGGTCTCCAATCAATGACCACAGGGGTTGTTTAGCCTCTACTAACCTTAATTTCACCTTTGGGTTCAACTAAAACCATAATACTTAACTCAAAGTTTTCAAAGTTCTCAAAACCACACAATATCGGTTCTAATTTGACAAGCCGGTAGCTCACCAAATATGTATTTATTTCAGATAGAGACCAGTGTTGTTTATTCTTTCGACCTTAGAGTCGCGCGTTATATTTCTTTGGATTTCATGCTGTTTTGAGTTTCCTTTTCTGTTGTGATCCTCGCCTTTCGGCGTTGTATATTATATTGCTTGCATGGTTGTGACCGTCGATTGACGAAGAGCTAGCTCCCGCTTGGGGATGCCTTTTTATTGATTTCGTATACTATTCTTGTTGTATCCCACTTGGGGGGCAGTATTTACAAAGGAGACTCTGCCGAAATTTTCAGAAAATACTTGATGCTTTTTAAAAACGCATAATTCGGCTTATGCTATTAAAACTACTTGCTTTAAATTGGTTTTTCCTTCACTCTACTACTTTTCTTGGTTTGGATTTCTGGGTTTTCAGCTTACTTAGATTACGTACGCCTCGAGACGTTTCGTAGTCTAAGTGCCGGTAATGTTCCGTACTTTCGGGTCGTGACAATTGATGATTTCGGAGCCCCGACGACTTGGACTTTTTACTGAAATGTTTTAGTATTGAGGGGTTTAAATTTAAATTCGGGGACCGAATTTCTTTAAGGGGAAGATTGTAACATTTCAAAAAAATAAAATATTATTTTTGAGAATTTTTATAATTAAATAATAAAATATTGAATATTTTAATAAAGCGGTATAATTAAATACCGAGAAATAGGGAAAATTTTGAATTTTTTTTGGAAATTACTTAAATGAGGGCGCTTTATGAGATTCATGAAAATTGTGGAATTTTATGATTTATTATATTCTATTTTAGTGTTAATCGCGATTAAAAATCGCTAATCGGGCTTTAAGCATGTTTTATGCAAAACAAGCACCATATCATTTTAACACTTGTATTACATTTTCCTACATGCTTTCTCTTTTATCATGCATGGTTTGGGTTTATCTTGAGAGAAGAAAAGAAAAGGAATGGAAAAAGAAAAGAATAGGAAATGTTGCATAGTGAAAGGTATGGGCAATGATAGAAGGTCGCTAGTCACACGAGGATGAAGGACTAGGACATGTGATTCGTTGCCTACCCCGATGCGAGGTCATCAGATTGATTGATTCCAGCTAGAGACGACTTCACGCAGGTACGTTGAGAGTCGATAGAGATGATCGAATGTCAGAAATCCATTTTCCAAGTTTAAAGTATTCAGAGACAAATGCAAGTAATGATATGGACCCTCTAGAAGAATGAAACCCTAACTCGACATAATGATCATGAGAACGCTTTAAAACCTTAGGGTTTACGGCAGTTCAGCGTTGCCATTAGTGAGGCTTGGGTTTGCCCTTCTACGGTTGGTCCGCAGGTGCTGTGGCATGTACTGGAATACTATTAAACTGTACCCAAAATGTTGAGCTCTTGGAGGATTATGGAACTTTGACGAATCGATCGAAAGGTTCGTCATCATTCGGATATCATGTGATGGGAGACTCCAGATACGAGTATAGCCGTTGGAGCGCAGTACATGCAGCTACGAAGAGACGAATTCGAAGAAGTCGACATTAGAGAAAAGTGGAGTAAGAGGTTCGTACGAGATCTTGATGAGATGACGTTCTACTCCGCCGACATCAGAGATGTGACACGCATGCAGAGGCGTTGTATATGAATATACCTTCCAGAAGGAGTCGCGATGAGTATGCAGACGTTCCGGAATAATGAATTGATTTAGTAAAAGACGATGGCTTCCAGGCAGTTCGGCAGAAACGAGATTTGAGAGAGACCTCGACAGGACCTTTCTGGAATACTATACGAGAAGACTTGGACCCAGGAGCAGTCATATTGCGCACACCCAGCAGGCTAGAGTTCGGCATCGTCGACGAGATAGTTGGCCAGAGATCTGTAGATGATGTACCAGAGCGAGACTGTTTCCGTCGCCATTCCATATCGAACTTTTGAGCCGAGGAGCTATATATCTAGCAATGCACAATGAGAGACAAGAGACTAAAAGCACCAGGCGCCAGGCCATGAACAGGAGGCAAGTAGATATCTTGCTCTGCTAGCATTGGATACACCGACACCTTCTCGACTTTGAAGGAGGAAATATCGACGACGGTATTTAGGATTTGTGATCTGGTGATTCGATTATCACTTATCCGTCACCTTGGATTCTGGTATTTTGTGCACAGGATGCACTGTATTGTTATTTTGTGCACTAGATACACAGGATTTGTATTTTATGCACAGGATGAACTGTATTTTTATTTCTTGCACAGGATGCACCGGATTTGTGTTCCGTGCAATTGTTGCACTAGATTTTCGTTTCGTGCGTTTGTTGCACTGGGTTTACATTTTTGCACCACGGTTGCACCTGACTTCGGTTTGATGTCATTCAATATGTTGATTTTGATTTCATGCCTATGTTATGCATGTGATTTGACTTATGCTTTCGGCATAGTTTTCATGCACTTTTAGTGTTTTGATTTGATTTGTGCACGCTGATACACATGGTTATGAGATTATATACTGCGGTATACCTAATTTTGATTGAGGTTTATTGTATACCGTCGATTTCGATTATGATATTGATTGTTGATTTCGTGCACTCTGTGCATTTGATTTGGATTTTTGCGCATATTTGACGCACTTGGATTGGATTTTGCGCATGTTCGGCGCTTGATATTGGATTTCGGGATTTCGTGCATGTTGGATGCACATGAATTGAATTTTATTTATTGAAAAGAGGCATGAGTTTTACAGATCTGTGATTACAATTTATAGGAAAACATGAAAACTAGGGTTACATACTCTCGCACATGTGAAATTACAGATTTGCCCATGGAGAATCCCAACACCCGCACCGACGCACCAACTCAGAAAGTTTGCGCCGACACGGGCATTAGACGGCCGCGGAACCGCGGCAATAGGGAGCTTGGGCCGCGGTTCCGCGGCCCTTTGGTGAGCTTAGCTCACCCAACATCTGGGCTTGGTTCAGGACTTCTTGGTCTTCCTATTTTTATACTTCTTTTCTCTGTTGGGCTTCTTAGTCTTCTCCAGATCTTCAGTGAAAACTTGTAAGGATCTTTTGACAGTTTCACTTTCGTCTTTTTGGACTTTGCACTGTTCTTCGTCTAGTCTTGAGTAAGATCCGTCTGCTTGTTGGTCAAAAGTCCCTTTTCTGTATCAACTTTCATCTTTTTCACTGTATTTGCTCCAAGAGCCTGTATCCTGTAATATGCAACAAACGTGCGTCAAGAGTACCTGTTTATTTATAAAAAGGATAAGAATAGGGGATTGAAAAATTCAATATTATGGTCTGAACAGGCTGCGCCAAAGAACCTTCACCGACGGCAGGACCCTAGATCGAAGTTTCTTCACCTGCCGATCCAATATCTCAACTGGCTGCACGGTGAACGAAAGGTCATGTCACGACCCAAAAGAGCACGTGACTGGCACTTGAACCATATGAAGCCTATAGGACTCCATCTGATCCAAGTAAGCCAAAAGCCCAGAAATCTAAAACCATGTTGAAGAATAAGTAAGGGAAACTGGTTCAAGGAAGTGAAGAAAACAAGTTTGAAATCAAGGTTTTTAAATAACTAAGCCGAATGTGCATTTCAAAAATAGTACAGCCTTTTCCAAAAATTTCGGCAGAGTTCCCTTTGTAAAACTGGCCCCGAATGGGGTAAACGACAATAACAAGATATAACATGACAAAGGCATCCCCAAGCGGGAGCTAGCTCTTCGTCAATCGACGGTCACAACCACGCAATGATATAATAATATACAACGCCAAGTGGCGAGGATCAAAACCAAAAGAAAGCTCAAAAGTAGCAAGAAAACCGCAATACTACTAAGCGCGACTCTAAGGTCGAAATAATACAACACTGAGTCCGAAAGAATATACAAGTTTTGGTTGATGGACATTTCTAGATACAAAGAATAAATAAGTACAAAATGGGGATTCTTGATGCAAAAGAATCCACCTACCAATAGCAAATCACCCGCAAGAAGGTAGTGTGCCAGAAATATCGCAAAGAAACCTGTACGGCAGAGCCTGCAAGAACTGTGGCACAACGGGGGTGAGTTGCCAACTCGTGAATAGAAACATCTACAAGCAGAAACCGAATGCAAGACATAAACCTAAGTCAATACGATCAGTATATGAATCCTCAATATAAAACATGCAGCCTATAGCAAGGCTAGGGTAAATATCTAACCCGAGTACAATCACATGTGTCTGTGTCAGTGTCTCAGATAACAATATAGCATATGAATGAGATATGAATACGTGAAAACAGAATACGTTCACTTGAAACAACTGTTTTCATACTTTAGTGAGATTTCTCCTGTATTTTAAAAATAAGGTACCACAATGAAATCAGCATAAAACTGTGCCTAGCATCGGCACAAACAAAATCCCAATATCCTGATATCTCAAGTCTCAACCACAATATCTAGGGCGCCGTCAGTCCAGACCGGCCCCTACCATCCATCTCAAGACCACGACGGTATCCTCCGGATATCCGACGCGTCGGGTAATATCACCGGTAGGCAATCTCCCCCTGCCAGGCTCATCGTCATCACCACGTCTTCTTGCCCCGGGGTACCTTACCGGGTCCACCATGTACCCGAAACGGTTCATCCGTCTCCTCGAATCGGGTTTCCAAATCCATCAGCAAACTCATGGTGGACGACTCATACATCATGGGAAAACCGCACTTTTTTATTTCAAAAGAGAGAGAGAGAAAATGTTTATTTGTGTTTTTGCGGTTTTCCTCCAAATCCAGAAAATCTCATAGAAATCCAAATCCAACTTCAATAGCATGCAAAATAGTGAATATATGCATGAGAATCCATGAATGCGGCATAACAATGAATAATAGTATGTAGGAAGTAGCAGGTAATAACTACAATGTCTAAGCTACTAGCAAAAAGGCTATGTCAAGCAATAATATATTTTCTAAGGTGTACGTGACATGGCAATTACCGATGAAGATGTGTGTGAGCCGGCAAGTAAGTGTACGTGGTACATACGCATCATCGGTAATGGTGCTGGTGTCCTATCAGCATGATATTAATAATGGAGTATGAAGCATAAAATAAGAATGCGATGCAAACCGAACCACAAAAAGGGAGTGGGAGCTGATACTAAACGTAACCAAAACTTATCTGCATAAATCTAATATAAGTCCTACGAGTGATGCCTAAACTACTCTAACAACTACACTAAACTATCCGGCTGAACTAGCAAGCTGAACTACAGGTAAGGAAACCGCCTAACATCTGAGTCGATATATATATATATAAGTCGGTGATCCCGCCTCAATAGTATCGCGTACGATACAGTGTATCATCTGACATCCTCCAGTCATGAGCGCGGATCTATCATCAATGTAAAGCTCATACGGTAAATCGTCGTACGGCATCCCAATAGCTGGGTAGGGGTCAACATCTCACTATCTCTCCACATAACAGGTATCACTATCATCAGATCCTATAGTCTGGGGGTACTACTCTATGTCTAGTACAACCCGATACCATCAAAGAAGTGTGCATGCGGGGGTAAACGCATATCCCAAGCCCGCGAGAAATCCCAAGTCATATCCCACATATGAATCGTATCAAATCACCGATCCCAGGGCACCAAGCCCACATCATCAACTCATCTCCAAAGTCATCACAGTGCAAGTATAAGTGATAAGCAAGGGTGTGTGTGTATAGGTGTAATTCTATCCTAGGGTTCGCGACTATGACTACACTAGTCACTGCTAACCCTAAACTAACCACAAAACCCCTAATAACACAATAACTGCATAAAAATCTATCTACGGACTGCGGGGGTGCTATACGCCATCCACCCGACTTCCCCCTGTAGATATAATCTACTCACCTTGCATCATCATTTGCGGACATCACCATGTATTTGCTTGTCGTCCGAAGTCTTCATGGGTACCTACACATCAAAATATCGTATATGCGCATTAAAACCAAATCCAATCTAAAACGGCGCATGAACTCCAAAACAAAACGATAAGGGGGCCTATAGGTGAGAACCTATGGCACGCCTTCAAAACCATCCATAATCCTCTATATCGTCGTATAAACGACAATAGTCGAGGCAAAACACATTCCACCATTTCAGAATCCAAAAATACGGAATACGGAAACACGAAACCAAAACGACAACATAGGATATATGTCCCAGATTTCACCCTAGGAAGAATCTGTCAAAACTAGAAGTACCCAGGGCCAAGAATTGATGAAATGGGGCCAGGCACGCAAAACGAGGAGATTCCTCTCTGGTCTGGCCGCAAATTGCGGCCAGAAAGGAGGTTTTGGCGGCCGGGAAGAAGAGACAGAGGCTAGGGTTTTGGGGTTAGTTTCCTGGGTGCCTGCACATGCTACTGTCCACTCAATATTATTTTAGGGGTCTCGGGGTGATAGCAGATTCCATTTAACCCTCACAGATTTCACAATTTCCCCGATATCGGTTTCTAAAATCCGTATTCTGTGGTTCTAGCATCAGGTTAGGGTCTCAATTCAAACACTAGGGTGTTGGTATAATCTTAACTGAGCTCAATTTCATAATGCAACACCAATTCACTCAAACCCTAACTAGGTTTCTCTCAAATCCATAATATCACACGATTTCAATTCTAAACTTGCATAGGGGTATATGTAAAGGTAAAACTAAGACAATGGTTCAGAAATTACCTCAATTGGCAACTCAAGAAAATTCTTGAGTTGCCCCAAGTGGTCAAAACCCAAGCTTTCTTGGTCCATCTTGTAGATCTCGGGCTAGTGTGCATGTTTCGTGAAATGAGTGTGAGGTTTTGAGATAGTTTTAGAGGTGAAAATCTTGGGAGATTGAAGAAGGAGGAAGAGGAAGAAGGGAGCAGCAGCAGCTCAGAAATGGAGAGGGGGAAATGGTGAAGGAATGGTGGTTGAAGCCAAGTCAAAGCAACCCCTCTCTCTCTCTCTCTCACCCATACCTAATATAAAAAATTTTTTTTTTCCTTTTCTCTTTATACCAAAACCTTCTCATGTCAATAGTAACCCAAAAGAAAACCAAGGCAAGAAAATGCACAAGTGTAGGAAAATGTGATATGTGCAAGTTTTGCACAAAATTGCCGAAAACCCGATTAGCGATTTTAATCGCGATTAGCACCAAATTAGTGTCAAAATGATCACAACAATCTAAAAATGTCATAATTCCAATAAATAACCCATTTTAGAATTTTCCATAATTTTTCTCCATTTATTTGCATTTAAATATAGATTTAATATTAAAATAATCAATAAAATAATATTAAATCATAAAAATTCCCAAAATTAATATTTTATATTTTTGAAAATGTTACAATCTACCCCCCTTAAAGCAATTCGGTCCCCGAATTTAAATTTAAACCCCCTACTACTAAAACAATCTCAGTAATAATCCAAAGTCGTCGGGGCTCCGAAAACATCAACACGTAGAGAATATCATAAAAATGTACTGAGCAGATAACTCAGAAACAAAACTCCGTCAAGCATCCCGCAATCATCGGAGTCAATGTAAAAACACAATGTCAAATCCAATACAAAACCGATATGATATGGATCGGAACTACACATGTAGGCATCCAATCTATACATAACACAATCCTGTGCGTCTGTGCGCACTGAAATCAAAAATCCATATATGTGCTAAACAAGTGCACAAAACCACATCTAAGTGCAACGGGTGTGCACGAAACACCTGTCATAGGCAACGTGCGTGCCTGACAGAAAAATAAATCAGGTGCATGTGAAATGCACGAAGAATTTCGATTTAGTGCATCTGGCGTGCACCAAAATCGTATATCAAAACACTAAAGATGTATGAAAACTACGCTGGAAGTGCAAATCAAATCACTGAATACGATAGGCATGAAATCTCAATCAATATCTCAAATGTAAAAACTCAGCGCAAAATATATAAATATCCAGTGGTGCATGAAATCAATATCATAAAACTCAGTCATCAAATCTAAATCATGTAAACAGAACGCCCAAAATACCGAAATCCAAAATGACGGATACGTGATAATCGAATCACAAAATCACAAATCATAAATACCGTCGTCGGTAGTTCCTCCTTCGAGGTCGAGAAGGAGTCGGTACATCCACTGCTAGCGGCGCAGGATATCTTCTTGCCTCTTGCTCACGGTCTGGCGTCCTCTGACTCTGGGTCCTTATCTTCTCTGCGGATTTCCTATCTCGCAGTCAATCGGCTCATCGGCCCTGTCAGGTGTGCTAGCGGGGACGATTCCGTTCTGGCACTTCTCTGGTCACCCCTCGGTCCATCCTCATGATCACTCGTAAGGCAGCATATCACTGGCGTCGGCCTCTGGCTCTCTGAAAGCACGTCACACATCTGATCCTGGTGCAAACATCATTGCAGCAATGTCCTGGAAGGAATCCTGCTCAAGGTCTCTTCCAATCATGCCTATGCCGATCTGCACAGAGGCTGGCTTTCCTGCACAACCTCTTCTCTCTCAAAAGACACCTGTGTCCTCAGCACAATATTTCTCAGAAACTGGTCACATCCCAACGTCTCTGTAAGCAATTCAGGTCTCTAGTCTCGACGGGAAGCAATGACAGCTCGTCAGTGTCTCGCCCGAACCTCTTGTTCCGCTTGTCTGTATCATCGTCCATTTCAACATCGTGTCTCTATCTGCGCACTGCAATGCCTTCGGCTACGGTCCATCCGAAGTCCTTCACGCGGACTCGGAATCACACTCGGTATCTTCCTCACTCAGTAGAAGATATCTAGCCGAACACGTCCTCAGCGTGCACGTCACATCTCTGATGTCAGCGGAGTAGAACGTCATCTCATCGAAATCTCGTGCGAACTCTTTACTCCACCTTGCTCACATATCGACTGATCCGGACTCGTCTCATCGTGGCTACACGAACTGCGCTCCGACGGCTATCGCTCGCATCTGGAGTCTCCCAAGCAGTGTCCCGTCACGATATCCGAAAGATGTCGAATCATCCGATCGACTCGTCAGAACCTCATAATCCCCCAAGAGCTCACATCTCGGGTACAGTTTAATAGTATCGAGTACATGCCACAGCGTCGGTGGTCCAGCCGTAGAAGGGCAAACCCAAGCCTCACTAATGGCGCCGCGGAACCGCCGTAAACCCTAAGGTTCAAAGGCTGTCACACGGTCATTAAGTCGAGTTAGGGTTTCATTCTTCTAGAGGGTCCATAGAATCACCTGCATGTCTTTCCGTATACTTTAAACTTGGAAAATGGGTTCCTGACATTCGATCGTCGCTATCGACTCTCAACGAACCTGCGTGAAGTCGTCTCTAGCTGGAAACAATCTATCTAGTGCCCTCGCATCGGGGTACGCAAACTCACCACACGTCCTAGTCATTCATCCTCGGTGACTAGCGACTCGCTACCATCTCTCTAAGAACATGCTCATGCTGCAGTAGCTCCAATCATCTGGGCGATATCTCGTCATTTGCAGCAACAACTGGCTCATACACCTGTACGTCGAACAATGCCTCAATCCTCCAGAAAAGGCAATACGTAAGCGGTCATCTCTGAATCAGCCTGCTCTAGGTCTGAGTAAGACTCTCCACACTGGAAGTCTTCAACTCAACTGGGCCCGCTCTGGCGCAAAATCGGACGAATCACCTTCGTCTCTCAAGTCTGGTAGACTAGCTATCATCTGTCGCATATCTTCCTGAAAGCTCCGGCAATCTCAGCTCGTAAGCTCCGAAAGCAACATCCTATCAATCTCAGCAACAGCTGGTCCATCTGTCTGCACGGTAGGCGACATCACAATCTCTGAGGTATGTTGTACATCAACAGTCCTCTCTCAACTGGCAGCTCTAACAATGGCCCGATCATCCGGTGCAAGGCCAAGCACTCGCCTCCACTAGAGGTCACAATCGCCAACACTAACTCGAGACGTTCCCATGTCACCAGAAAACACAACGGTCGGCACTCGTACCAAACGAGCTCACACCGGCCGTAACCCTAGCAGCAGCCCAAACTGCGCTCAAACATGGTGACAGAAATCTCAATCGAGTATCAAAGAGAGCACATCAGTGGCAAGAAAGGAAACAACAGATCCAGAGTGGATACATGATCATAGGGAGGAACAGTATCAATGAAGGTATGATCATGAAACTAATAGAATCGGAAATCTCAAATGGACGAATAATCCAGGATATGAAGAGAATCACTAATCTCGAAAGAAATGTACATCCTAAGGTTCCTTAAGCGGAGTGGCGTGTCGTAAGTATGCCGCGGAACATACCAACGGTACGTCACTCTACTTTAGTCACCTAATCCATCAACCAAGGGTCATCCTAAAACGACGAAAGTTCGGGTTTACACCCCCTCGACCAAGTCTAAGTTCCGTAAGGTCAAGCCCAAGTTCCGTATATAAACAACGCCCTAGGCTCCACATAGTCAAACTTAAACTCGAACCAAGGTCAACCTAGCGCTCTGATACCATCTTTGTCACGACCCAAAAGAGCACGTGACTGGCACTTGAACCATATGAAGCCTATAGGACTCCATCTGATCCAAGTAAGCCAAAAGCCCAGAAATCTAAAACCATGTTGAAGAATAAGTAAGGGAAACTGGTTCAAGGAAGTGAAGAAAACAAGTTTGAAATCAAGGTTTTTAAATAACTAAGCCGAATGTGCATTTCAAAAATAGTACAGCCTTTTCCAAAAATTTCGGCAGAGTTCCCTTTGTAAAACTGGCCCCGAATGGGGTAAACGACAATAACAAGATATAACATGACAAAGGCATCCCCAAGCGGGAGCTAGCTCTTCGTCAATCGACGGTCACAACCACGCAATGATATAATAATATACAACGCCAAGTGGCGAGGATCAAAACCAAATGAAAGCTCAAAAGTAGCAAGAAAACCGCAATACTACTAAGCGCGACTCTAAGGTCGAAATAATACAACACTGAGTCCGAAAGAATATACAAGTTTTGGTTGATGGACATTTCTAGATACAAAGAATAAATAAGTACAAAATGGGGATTCTTGATGCAAAAGAATCCACCTACCAATAGCAAATCACCCGCAAGAAGGTAGTGTGCCAGAAATATCGCAAAGAAACCTGTACGGCAGAACCTGCAAGAACTGTGGCACAACGGGGGTGAGTTGCCAACTCGTGAATAGAAACATCTACAAGCAGAAACCGAATGCAAGACATAAACCTAAGTCAATACGATCAGTATATGAATCCTCAATATAAAACATGCAGCCTATAGCAAGGCTAGGGTAAATATCTAACCCGAGTACAATCACATGTGTCTGTGTCAGTGTCTCAGATAACAATATAGCATATGAATGAGATATGAATACGTGAAAACAGAATACGTTCACTTGAAACAACTGTTTTCATACTTTAGTGAGATTTCTCCTGTATTTTAAAAATAAGGTACCACAATGAAATCAGCATAAAACTGTGCCTAGCATCGGCACAAACAAAATCCCAATATCCTGATATCTCAAGTCTCAACCACAATATCTAGGGCGCCGTCAGTCCAGACCGGCCCCTACCATCCATCTCAAGACCACGACGGTATCCTCCGGATATCCGACGCGTCGGGTAATATCACCGGTAGGCAATCTCCCCCTGCCAGGCTCATCGTCATCACCACGTCTTCTTGCCCCGGGGTACCTTACCGGGTCCACCATGTACCCGAAACGGTTCATCCGTCTCCTCGAATCGGGTTTCCAAATCCATCAGCAAACTCATGGTGGACGACTCATACATCATGGGAAAACCGCACTTTTTTATTTCAAAAGAGAGAGAGAGAAAATGTTTATTTGTGTTTTTGCGGTTTTCCTCCAAATCCAGAAAATCTCATAGAAATCCAAATCCAACTTCAATAGCATGCAAAATAGTGAATATATGCATGAGAATCCATGAATGCGGCATAACAATGAATAATAGTATGTAGGAAGTAGCAGGTAATAACTACAATGTCTAAGCTACTAGCAAAAAGGCTATGTCAAGCAATAATATATTTTCTAAGGTGTACGTGACATGGCAATTACCGATGAAGATGTGTGTGAGCCGGCAAGTAAGTGTACGTGGTACATACGCATCATCGGTAATGGTGCTGGTGTCCTATCAGCATGATATTAATAATGGAGTATGAAGCATAAAATAAGAATGCGATGCAAACCGAACCACAAAAAGGGAGTGGGAGCTGATACTAAACGTAACCAAAACTTATCTGCATAAATCTAATATAAGTCCTACGAGTGATGCCTAAACTACTCTAACAACTACACTAAACTATCCGGCTGAACTAGCAAGCTGAACTACAGGTAAGGAAACCGCCTAACATCTGAGTCGATATATATATATATAAGTCGGTGATCCCGCCTCAATAGTATCGCGTACGATACAGTGTATCATCTGACATCCTCCAGTCATGAGCGCGGATCTATCATCAATGTAAAGCTCATACGGTAAATCGTCGTACGGCATCCCAATAGCTGGGTAGGGGTCAACATCTCACTATCTCTCCACATAACAGGTATCACTATCATCAGATCCTATAGTCTGGGGGTACTACTCTATGTCTAGTACAACCCGATACCATCAAAGAAGTGTGCATGCGGGGGTAAACGCATATCCCAAGCCCGCGAGAAATCCCAAGTCATATCCCACATATGAATCGTATCAAATCACCGATCCCAGGGCACCAAGCCCACATCATCAACTCATCTCCAAAGTCATCACAGTGCAAGTATAAGTGATAAGCAAGGGTGTGTGTGTATAGGTGTAATTCTATCCTAGGGTTCGCGACTATGACTACACTAGTCACTGCTAACCCTAAACTAACCACAAAACCCCTAATAACACAATAACTGCATAAAAATCTATCTACGGACTGCGGGGGTGCTATACGCCATCCACCCGACTTCCCCCTGTAGATATAATCTACTCACCTTGCATCATCATTTGCGGACATCACCATGTATTTGCTTGTCGTCCGAAGTCTTCATGGGTACCTACACATCAAAATATCGTATATGCGCATTAAAACCAAATCCAATCTAAAACGGCGCATGAACTCCAAAACAAAACGATAAGGGGGCCTATAGGTGAGAACCTATGGCACGCCTTCAAAACCATCCATAATCCTCTATATCGTCGTATAAACGACAATAGTCGAGGCAAAACACATTCCACCATTTCAGAATCCAAAAATACGGAATACGGAAACACGAAACCAAAACGACAACATAGGATATATGTCCCAGATTTCACCCTAGGAAGAATCTGTCAAAACTAGAAGTACCCAGGGCCAAGAATTGATGAAATGGGGCCAGGCACGCAAAACGAGGAGATTCCTCTCTGGTCTGGCCGCAAATTGCGGCCAGAAAGGAGGTTTTGGCGGCCGGGAAGAAGAGACAGAGGCTAGGGTTTTGGGGTTAGTTTCCTGGGTGCCTGCACATGCTACTGTCCACTCAATATTATTTTAGGGGTCTCGGGGTGATAGCAGATTCCATTTAACCCTCACAGATTTCACAATTTCCCCGATATCGGTTTCTAAAATCCGTATTCTGTGGTTCTAGCATCAGGTTAGGGTCTCAATTCAAACACTAGGGTGTTGGTATAATCTTAACTGAGCTCAATTTCATAATGCAACACCAATTCACTCAAACCCTAACTAGGTTTCTCTCAAATCCATAATATCACACGATTTCAATTCTAAACTTGCATAGGGGTATATGTAAAGGTAAAACTAAGACAATGGTTCAGAAATTACCTCAATTGGCAACTCAAGAAAATTCTTGAGTTGCCCCAAGTGGTCAAAACCCAAGCTTTCTTGGTCCATCTTGTAGATCTCGGGCTAGTGTGCATGTTTCGTGAAATGAGTGTGAGGTTTTGAGATAGTTTTAGAGGTGAAAATCTTGGGAGATTGAAGAAGGAGGAAGAGGAAGAAGGGAGCAGCAGCAGCTCAGAAATGGAGAGGGGGAAATGGTGAAGGAATGGTGGTTGAAGCCAAGTCAAAGCAACCCCTCTCTCTCTCTCTCTCACCCATACCTAATATAAAAATTTTTTTTTTTCCTTTTCTCTTTATACCAAAACCTTCTCATGTCAATAGTAACCCAAAAGAAAACCAAGGCAAGAAAATGCACAAGTGTAGGAAAATGTGATATGTGCAAGTTTTGCACAAAATTGCCGAAAACCCGATTAGCGATTTTAATCGCGATTAGCACCAAATTAGTGTCAAAATGATCACAACAATCTAAAAATGTCATAATTCCAATAAATAACCCATTTTAGAATTTTCCATAATTTTCCGTAATTTTTCTCCATTTATTTGCATTTAAATATAGATTTAATATTAAAATAATCAATAAAATAATATTAAATCATAAAAATTCCCAAAATTAATATTTTATATTTTTGAAAATGTTACAGGTCAGGCTCAAGCTGAACTGTCTGATGCTGGATCGTGTGGGAAGGGTCATGAAGATATCTGCATAGCATCGATACGTGGAAGACGGGGTGAACATCTAAAAGACTGGGTGGAAGAGCCAAACGATATGCCACCGCGCCCACCCGCTCGAGGATCTCAAAATGACCTATGAATCTGGGGCTAAGCTTCCCCTTTCGTCCAAACCTCATCACTCCCTTCATTGGAGAGACCCTCAGAAAAACGTGATCACTAACTGCGAACTCTAATCTGCGGCGGCGTCTGTCAGCATACGATTTCTGCCTGCTCTGAGCTGTCCCATTCTGTCTCGAATCAGCTGTATCTTCTCGGTCGTCTCCTGTACGATCTTTGGCCCTAAAATACTGCTCTCACTGACCTCTATCCAACAAACGGGCGATCTACATCTCCTCCCATACAAAGCCTCGAAAGGTGCTATCTGAATAGTATCCTGGAAGCTATTGTTGTAGGAGAACTCTATCAAGGGTAAATGATGATCCCAGCTACCACCAATGTCTAAAACGCACGCTCGGAGCATGTCCTCGAGAGTCTGAATGGTCCGCTCTGACCGTCCGTCGGTCTGCGGATGAAATGCCGTGTTGAAACTCAAACGAGTGCCCAAAGCCTCCTGAAGCCTCTGCCATAGTCGGCTAGTAAAATGGGTGCCTCGGTCGGACACAATACACGTCGGGACCCTATTCAGTCGTACAATCTCGTCGATGTAAATCTGGGCGTACTGAGCAAATCCGAAAGTCGTCTTCATTGGTAGGAAGTGAGCCGCTTTCGTAAAATGATCGACGATCACCCAAATGGAGTCATACCCCCGCCTAGTCCTAAGTAGACCCACAACGAAATCCATCGAAATCTGTTCCCATTTCCACTCCGGAATGAGTAACGGCTGTAGCTCTCCTGCGGGCCTCTGGTGCTCGGCCTTGTCTTGCTGACAAGTCAGGCATCTCGATACGAAATCTGCGATGTCCCTCTTCATTCCGTCCCACCAGTAGACCTCTCTCATATCATGGTACATCTTGGTGGAACCGGGGTGGACACTGTACACCGATCGATATGCCTCCTCAAGAATATCGCACCGCAATCTCTCAGCATCTGGTACGCACAGTCTAGATCCAAATCGTAATATCCCCTGATCATCGATCATGAACTCGGAGAATCTGCCATGTCCAATCTATGCCACGATCTCTGAGCATCGGTCATCCATGCGCTGTGACTCATATATACGGTCAAGCAACTGTGGGCGTGCATGAACATGCGCAAGCTGTCCCCCGATCTGTATGAACTCGAACTGCACTCGGCCGTCGCATAGTATCTGCCAATCTGTTGACGACTGCCTCTGTACTGCACTCAAACATGATAGACTACCATCGGGCCTCCTGCTCAAAGCATCCGCTACTACATTAGCCTTGCCCGGGTGATACAAGATCTCGCAGTCGTAGTCTTTCACCAGTTCCATCCAACGGCGCTGTCAGAGATTCAGGTCTCGCTGCAGAAATATATACTTTAGGCTCTTGTGATCAGTGAATATCTGGCACGACTCGCCATAGAGGTAATGTCGCCAGATCTTAAGTGCAAAGACCACTGCAGCCATCTCCAAATCGTGAGTGGGGTAGTTCTGTTCATTTTTCTTCAATAGCCGGGAAGCATATGCGATCACCCTGCCATGCTGCATTAATACGCACCCTAGCCCCACTCATGAGGCGTCACAATAGACTACAAACCCGCCTGATCCTGAAGGCAATGATAACACCGGCGCCATAGTCAAACAAGTCCGTAGCTGCTGGAAACTGTGCTCGCACTCCTCCGTCCAAACGAAAGGAACCCCCTTCTGGGTCAAACCGGTCAAAGGTGCAGCAATACGGGAGAAATCCTGTACAAATCGCCTGTAGTAGCCTGCCAGTCCTAGAAAGCTGCTTATCTCAGCAACGGATGTAGGTCTGGGCCAACTCCGCACGGCCTCTGTCACGACCCGAAAGTACGGAACATGACCGGCACTTAAACTACGAACGTCTCGAGGCGTACGTAATCTAAGTAAACCGAAAACCCAGAGATCCAAACCAAGAAAATAGTAGAGTGCAGGAAAAACCAACTTAAAGCAAGTAGTTTCAATAGCATAAGCCGAATTATGCGATTTTTTAAAAACATCAAAAATTTACTGAAAATTTCGGCAGAGTCTCCTTTGTAAATACTGGCCCCCAAACGGGATACAACATGAATAGTATACGAAATCAATAAAAAGGCATCCCAAAGCGGGAGCTAGCTCTTCGTCAATCGACGGTCACAACTACACAAGCAATAAAATATACAACGCCAACGGCGAGGATCAAAACTCAAAAGGAAACTCAAAACCACAAGAAAACCACAAAAATATAACGCGCGACTCTAAGGTCGAAAGAATAAACATCACTGGTCTCTATCTCAAATAAATACATGTTTGGTTGATGGAACTTATAGATACAACAGAATAATAATATACAAGATATATAATGGGGGTACGATACAAGTAAACCCACCTACTAGCAAATCACCCGAAGGAAACTATACCCGCAAGCCGTAATGAAACCTGTACGGCAAACCTGCAAGAAACTGGGGCACAACGGGGGGGAGTTGCCAACTCGTGAATAGAAAAACATCTACGCACAGAAATCGCATGTATGACGCAATCCTAGGTCATACGATCATAATATATCCTCAAAAAAAAGTATATAACATGCAGCCTATAACAAGGCTAGGGTAAATATCTAACCCGAGTGTAATCTCATGTGCCCGTGTCAGTGCCTCAAGTAGCAATATATCATATGAATGAGGTATGAATGCATGAAAACAGAATACATGTAAATGAAGAATTGTTTCCATAATTTAGTGAGATTTCCTTTGTATTTTTAAAATGAGGTATCATAATGAAATCAGCATAAAACAGTGCCTAGCATCGGCACAAAACGTAATCCCGATATCTCTGTATCACAGTCTTTGTACCTCAATATCTCGAAATCTCAATGTCTCAATCACAATATCTAGGGCGCCGTCAGTCCAGACCGGCCCCTACCATCCATCTCAAGACCACGACGGTATCCTCCGGATATCCGACGCGTCGGGTAAAATCACCGGTAGGTAGTGCTCCCCTGCCAGGCTCACATCGTCATCATCACGAGCTTCTTGCCCCGGGGTACCTTACCGGGTCCACCATGTACCCGAAACGGTTCATCCGCCTCCTCGAATCGGGTCTCGAAATCCATCAGCAAACTCATGGTGGACGACTCATACATCATGGGAAAACTACACTTTTTATTTTAAAAGAGAGAAAACAGTTTATATATGTTTTGCGGTTTTCCTCCAAATCCAGAAAATATCATGGAAATCCGAATCATCAATAGGATGTAAAACCATGAATATAAGCATGAGAATCCATGAATAGGGCATAACAATGAATAACAGTATGCATGAAGCGACAAGTAATAACTACAATGTCTAATATGGCATATAAGGGAAATACACTAATATCATGTCAAAACTACTAGCTAACAAGCTAAGTCAAGCAAATATATCATCTAAAGTGTACGTGACATGGCAATTACCAATGAAGATGTGTGTGAGCCGGCAAGTAGGTGTACGTGGTATATACGCATCATCGGTAATGGTGCTGGTGTCCTAACAGCATGATATCAATAATGGAATATGCAGCAAAATAAGTATGCGAGGCAGAGCGAACAGCAATAATGAGCGAAAGCTGGAAACTAGACGCAACTATAACTAATCTGCATTAATCTAATATAAGTCCTACAAATGGTGCCTTTTGAAATAACATGAATCATGGGGTTTTTAAAATAGGGGATACGGTGTTTTTATGAAAAGATACGTCTTTTGAAATATCCGTAGGATCCCTTTGGGCTGTCTTTTAAAATACCCACGATTCGTTAGTTTTTGAAATAGGTAAGAATCAAATCTAATCTAACAACTAAACTAAACTAAAGGGCTAAGCTAACCAGCTGGACTACAGGTAAGGAAACCGCCTAACATCTGAGTCGATCCATATACATACCTGTATATATATTAGTCGGTGATCCCGCCTCAATAATATCATATCCGATACCATATCTATAATCAGACATCCCAAGTCAAGAGTGCGGATCAATCATCAAGATATAGCTCGTACGTAAATCCGTCGTACGGCATTCCCAAATCTGGGTACGGGTCAATATCATACTCATCACACTGTTCATCTGGTATCCTCTTTATCAAGATCATCATCTGGGGTACTGACCTACGTCTTGTACACTACTAATATCACTATTCACGTGGCATTGTCATCCAAAGATCCGCTATAATATCAGGACGTATCTCAAGTACGAATCCTGCCATATCACCGATCTCACGGCCTCAACTCAAATCTCATCGACTCATCTCAAACCCAAGTATCATCCGCAAATCCAGTATGTGAACACCTAGTCCCATACCCAGGTGAACACATAACCACCTCTCCCCATATACGCACAGGTAATAACATAGATGTATGCATGTGTGTGCGTGTGTGTGTGGGTGTAACAACTACTCTAGGCTTTCGCAACTAACACTAAACTAATCCATGAACACCTAGAATCCACCTTTATCATCATGTCTCATATCAACATAATATATATAATCAAAATATATGTGTGTATACGTATTCGTATACATCACCACGAACTGCGGGGGGGCTATACGCCATCCACCCGACTTCTCCCCGTAGATATAAATCTACTCACCTGGTCCTCGCTCACCGGTGCCGACGTCGCTACACGCTTGCTCGTCGTCTCAAAGTCCGCATGGGGTACCTACATATCATAATGCACCGTATTGCATTAAAATCCGACTCATGACCAAAACGACTCACGAATCCCACATAGGTCAAAACCTATGGTTGCCTTTATAAAT
Source organism: Agapanthus africanus (assembly GCA_030015575.1). Classification (NCBI taxonomy): domain Eukaryota; kingdom Viridiplantae; phylum Streptophyta; class Magnoliopsida; order Asparagales; family Amaryllidaceae; genus Agapanthus; species Agapanthus africanus. The sequence goes on from JASDDO010000014.1 coordinate 508,445,238, forward strand.
CAACCCCAAAACCCTCGATGTCGGCGTACAAATGCCAAACCATCGAGAAAACCCAAACACACTCATTTGCACAATCACATTCACTAATTATAATATAAAATAGGTTAAAATTCGAAAAAAACTCAAACTCACTTTAAAAGCCATTTTTCCGAAAATCTAGCAAGCAAAAATTTACCGTTTTAGTACAAAAATCAACATTTAAACAAATCTAGCAGCCGCAATATCCACTCAATATCATAACCAAGTCATATAAACCATTACAATAATTTATTCTCATCAAAATATATATACTTACAAAACCTAGTTAGCAAAACTAGCACAATTTTCCATTTTAGCTCAAAACTTGGTGTTTTAATCAACTTTAACTATTTTAACAATTCTAGTGGCTAAAATACCCACTAAATAACTTAATTAAGCCACCCAAACCCAAACTAAATTTTAAACTCACTAATTATAATAGATCAAAAAACTAGTTTGCAATTAGCTTAATTATTATAATTTAGATGTAGAAATTAGCAAATTTGGCACTTAGATTACACTTTGCATGACTTAGCATGATAACTACACTATACAATCATAAACAATGTAAAAAACCCTCACTTGATTTTAAAAACCTAATTCTAGAATTTCCAAACCCTAACTTTAAAATTCTAACTAGCAATTCAAAACTTAATTTAAACCACTCATTAACTTAATTGAAGTAATAATCAAACAATTTAACAAAAAGCCAAGATTTATTATACCTCAAGAACAATGGAACATACATAGAACATGGCCTCCAAATTGAAATCTTTGCATCAAGATCCATGCTAAAAGATATAAGGGAAAATGGGTAGGGATTAGATTTTTATTTTGTCGGATTTTTGTGTTGATTTTTGGGCATTTTGTGATGAAATTTTGATGAGAAATGAGAGGAAAAGAGAGAGGGCTGCTGTTGTGGGAAGGAGAGAGAGAGGGTCGGCAGAATGGGGAGGGGGGAGAGAGAGGGAGGTAGGGAAAAAGTCAAGGCAATACCCAAAAGTCAAAGCCCAAACTCCTTTTGCCTAATTTCTTTCATTCCTTTGTTCTCTTTTCTTTTCTTTTCTTTTGCAAACCAAGTGGGGACAAGAGAGGGGGCTGCTGAATTCAGACAAGGGGAGGAGTAAGTGGGGGTGTGTGGGTGTGGGTACGGGTGTGGGGTGATGAAAAATGATAAATACAATACCCCAAGCATCCATTTACGCTAAAAAAAGCTTTTTTTCTTCAATAATTTCTAAACCGTTTTGGCAAATGATTTCGTTCCAAAAACCGCATGATAAAATTTTATTTAATGTTTTATGTTGCACAAAATTTGTTTCAACTCATTCCAATTTGTAATTTTCCCTAATTAAATGTATTAGTGACGGCTTAAAATAATAATAAAATAATATTTTTTTCAGAAAATTTGAAATTTCACCAGCGGCTCAATAAACACCAAATAATAGCAATTACATAGCTAGAATATGTATATTTAATTTTTTTAATAAGATATTTGTATTTTAACTTTTTACAGAAAACCCCCTTATTTTACCGATTATTTTCGAAATTTCACCGAAACGATTTTCAAAACGTTACAATCTTCCTCCCTTAAAGAAATTCGGTCCCCGAATTTAAATTCAAACTCCCCCAAATACTAAGACATCTAAAAAAAACCATCAAGTCGTCGGGGCTCCGAAATTGTAACTACATAAAACAATTCGTAGCGCAGCGCATGCGCTTGAAAAATGAGTATATAACTCAAATCAAAACTCCGTCAAGCATCCCGCAATCATCGGAGTCATGGAGAAGATATCAATGCCAAATCTAAATCAAACCAATATGATATAACTCGAAACTATACATGTAAACATCGAATCTATATCTGTAAGTATCTGAAGGAAATGCATGCCAAATCTCTTTAAGTCGCTGTGCAACGCGTATAACACTGCACAGTGGCGGACGTCTATCATAAGAAAATAACTATATACATATATACCTTTGTTTGAAATGTACGTTCTGCCGTTTTGGAAACAATTTAGAAGGGACTCCTTGTTTTAAACATTTCGTGTCATATCAGACACGTAGGTAAATACGGAGGCTATAGCTCGCTTTTTGGAAATCCCTTCAATAACTATCAATGCATGCAAAAATATATTCAGGTACTGTCCTCTGACTAGTCCTGCTCAGTATGAAAATACATAGCAATATCATAAAACGTACTGCTCTATACGAAATCAATCCCAAAATATGCACATGAATGCTGCGTGCGTCTGGTGCGCACGGAAATCAAGATCCATGAATGTGCCATACATGCGCACAGAAACAACATCTAAGTGCATCGGGTGTGCACGAAACATCTATCGTAGGCAACATGTGTGCCTGACAGCAAAATCAGGAGCATCTAACATGCACGAAAAATCTCGATTTAGTGCATCTGGTGTGCACCAAAATCACACTTCAAAACATGCGCCCAACATGCGCGAAAATCCAAATCAGGTGCATCCATCGTGCACGAAATCATGAAATCCAATATCAAGTGCCGAATATACGCAAAATCCAATCAGGTGCACAAGGTGCACAAAACAAATATCGAACATCACCATCGAAATCGAAGTCCAGGGCATCTAAATTCACAACATACGCAACACTGCACTGCAACATATATGAACTATACCGAGTGCAAAATCCAAATCGTGCGCGTATATACGCACAAATCAGCTCAGCTGTATGAGATCCATATAATCATAAACATGAGAACCAAGGCACGAAAACGATATCAAGTGCAACAACCATGCAAAAATCGTAAATACTCAGCAGGTGCAACCATGGTCCATGAAGACAAATATCATGAAACTCAATCATCAAAATCAATCATGTGAATAAATCACCCGAAACATCGAAATCAATAATGGCGGAACAGTACCGCTCAAGCGCATCCTCTAAGAATCTCGGCCAACTGTCACGGTCCCTAGTGGGACGTCTCGTCGATGATCATGAACTCTGGCCTGCTGGTGTGCATAACAATGACCACTCCTGGGTTAAGGTCTTCACTGTGAATTACCAATCTCTCGGTCCATCGGCTCATCGGCCGTGTCAGGTGTGCTAACGGGGATGATCCCATTCTGGCACTTCTCTTGTCATCTCTCGGTCAATCATCGCGACCACTCGTAAGACAGCATATCACTGGCGTCTGCCTCTGGCTCTCTGAATGTACATGACACATCTGATCCTGGGTGCAAGTATCATTGCAGCAGTGTCCTGGAAGGAATCCTGCTCACGGTCTCTTCCATGTCTCGTCTCTGCCAACTGTCCGGAAGTCATCGTCCTTTCCTATATCTGTTCTTGTTCTGGAACGGCTGCATACTCAACGCGACTCCTTCTGGAAGGTATATCTAAGTACAATGTCTCGGCATAGTATCGCATCTCTGATGTCGGCGGAGTGGAACGCCGTTTCATCTAGATCTGGTACGAACCTCTTACTTCACCTTTCTCTAATGTCGACCGCTTCGGACTCGTCTCGTCGTGGCTGCATAGACGGAGCTCCAACGGCTATCCTCGTATCTGGAGTCTCCCAAGAAATGCATCTCACCACCTAGCATCCGAATTAAGTCGAGCCATCCGATCGAGTCGTCAAAACCTCATAATCCCCCAAGAGCCCAACCTCTTAGGCACAGTTTAATAGTATCGAGTACATACCACAGCATCGGTGGTCCAGCCGTAGAAGGGCAAACCCAAGCCTCACTAATGGCGCCATAGAACTGCCGTAAACCCGAAGGTTCAAAGGCTTTCACACGGTCATTATGTCGAGTTAGGGTTTCATTCTTCTAGAGGGACCATGGAATTGCCTGCATGTCTTTCCAAATACTTTAAACTTGGAATAATAGGTTGCTGATATTCGATCATCTCTGTCGACTCTCAACGTCTCCGCGTGAAGTCGTCTCTAGCTGGAATCAATCTATCTGATGACCTCGCATTGGGCTAGCGAACGAACCACATGTCCTAGTCATTCATCCTTGGTGACTAGCGACCTTCTATCATCTCTTAATACAACTCGTACTGCAATAGCTCCAACATCTGGGGCGATATCTCGTCGTTCGCAGCAATAACTGGCTCACTCGTCTGCATGCTGAACCGTGCCTCAATCATCAGGAGTAACCAACACACCAACGGTCATCAAAATCTCGTTGGCCTCTATCATTGGCTCGATCCTCTGGTGTCGATCAGCACCTCCGAGTAACCTCATAAAGGCGATCTGCCAAACGCTCGTGGCGCGGAAACACAGTAAAAAGACGCATCTCTGCAATCGTGTGTCGCCGGAATTTCGCCCTAGTCAGTCCTCGTTCGTGTAGAGCTTGTGCTGACCGCAACTCTAGCTGTAGCTCTCCCTGCCCGTAACCGTAGCAGCAAAACCAAACAGGTACCGATGAGGCTAGATCAGGAAGGAATATAATACTAAACAAGGAAATGTACATCCTAAGGCTTCATAAGTGGAGTGGCGTGTCTTAAATATGCCGCGGAACATACCAACGGTACGTCACTCTACTTTAGTCACCTATTCCATCAACCAAGGGTCATCCTACGCTCCGAAGGTTAAAACCTAACGCTCTGATACCAACTTTGTCACGACCCGAAAGTACGGAACATGACCGGCACTTAAACTACGAACGTCTCGAGGCGTACGTAATCTAAGTAAACCGAAAACCCAGAGATCCAAACCAAGAAAATAGTAGAGTGCAGGAAAAACCAACTTAAAGCAAGTAGTTTCAATAGCATAAGCCGAATTATGCGATTTTTTAAAAACATCAAAAATTTACTGAAAATTTCGGCAGACTCTCCTCTGTAAATACTGGCCCCCAAACGGGATACAACATGAATAGTATACGAAATCAATAAAAAGGCATCCCCAAGCGGGAGCTAGCTCTTCGTCAATCGACGGTCACAACTACACAAGCAATAAAATATACAACGCCAACGGCGAGGATCAAAACTCAAAAGGAAACTCAAAACCACAGGAAAACCACAGAAATATAACGCGTGACTCTAAGGTCGAAAGAATAAACATCACTGGTCTCTATCTCAAATAAATACATGTTTGGTTGATGGAACTTCTAGATACAACATAATAATAATATACAAGATATATAATGGGGGTACGATACAAGTAAACCCACCTACTAGCAAATCACCCGAAGGAAACTATGCCCGCAAGCCTTAATGAAACCTGTACGGCAAACCTGCAAGAAACTGGGGCACAACGGGGGTGAGTTGCCAACTCGTGAATAGAAAAACATCTACGCACAGAAATCGCATGTATGACGCAATCCTAGGTCATACGATCATAATATATCCTCAAAAAAAAGTATATAAAATGCAGCCTATAACAAGGCTAGGGTAAATATCTAACCCGAGTGTAATCTCATGTGCCCGTGTCAGTGCCTCAAGTAGCAATATATCATATGAATGGGGTATGAATGCATGAAAACAGAATACATGTAAATGAAGAATTGTTTCCATAATTTAGTGAGATTTCCTTTGTATTTTTAAAATGAGGTATCATAATGAAATCAGCATAAAACAGTGCCTAGCATCGGCACAAAACGTAATCCCGATATCTCTGTATCACAGTCTCTGTACCTCAATATCTCGAAATCTTAATGTCTAAATCACAATATCTAGGGCGCCGTCAGTCCAGACCGGCCCCTACCATCCATCTCAAGACCACGACGGTATCCTCCGGATATCCGACGCGTCGGGTAAAATCACCGGTAGGTAGTGCTCCCCTGCCAGGCTCACATCGTCATCATCACACGCTTCTTACCCCGGGGTACCTTACCGGGTCCACCATGTACCCGAAACGGTTCATCCGCCTCCTCGAATCGGGTCTCGAAATCCATCAGCAAACTCATGGTGGACGACTCATACATCATGGGAAAACTGCAATTTTTATTTTAAAAGAGAGAAAACAGTTTATATATGTTTTGCGGTTTTCCTCCAAATCCAGAAAATATCATGGAAATCCGAATCATCAATAGGATGTAAAACCATGAATATAAGCATGAGAATCCATGAATAGGGCATAACAATGAATATCAGTATGCATGAAGCGACAAGTAATAACTACAATGTCTAATATGGCATATAAGGGAAGTACACTAATATCATGTCAAAACTACTAGCTAACAAGCTAAGTCAAGCAAATATATCATCTAAAGTGTACGTGACATGGCAATTACCGATGAAGATGTGTGTGAGCCGGCAAGTTGGTGTACGTGGTACATACGCATCATCGGTAATGGTGCTGGTGTCCTAACAGCATGATATCAATAATGGAATATGCAGCAAAATAAGTATGCGAGGCAGAGCGAACAGCAATAATGAGCGGAAGCTGAAAACTAGACTCAACTATAACGAATCTGCATTAATCTAATATAAGTCCTACAGATGGTGCCTTTTGAAATAACATGAATTATGGGGTTTTGAAAATAGGGGCTACGGTGTTTTTATGAAAAGATACGTCTTTTGAAATATCCGTAGGATCCCTTTGGGCTGTCTTTTAAAATACCCACGATTCGTTGGTTTTTGAAATAGGTAAGAATCAAATCTAATCTAACAACTAAACTAAACTAAAGGGCTAAGCTAACCAGCTAGACTACAGGTAAGGAAACCGCCTAATATCTGAGTCGATCCATATACATACCTGTATATATATTAGTCGGTGATCCCGCCTCAATAATATCATATCCGATACCATATCTATAATCAGACATCCCAAGTCAAGAGTGCGGATCAATCATCAAGATATAGCTCGTACGTAAATCCGTCGTACGGCATCCCCAAATCTGGGTACGGGTCAATATCATACTCATCACACTGTTCATCTGGTATCCTCTTTATCAAGATCATCATCTGGGGTACTGACCTACGTCTAGTACACTACTAATATCACTATTCACGTGGCATTGTCATCCAAAGATCCGCTATAATATCAGGACGTATCTCAAGTACGAATCCTGCCATATCACCGATCTCATGGCCTCAAATCAAATCTCATCGACTCATCTCAAACCCAAGTATCATCCGCAAATCCAGTATGTGAACACCTAGTCCCATACCCAGGTGAACACATAACCACCTCTCCCCATATACGCACAGGTAATAACATAGATGTATGCATGTGTGTGCGTGTGTGTGTGGGTGTAACAACTACTCTAGGCTTTCGCAACTAACACTAAACTAATCCATGAACACCTAGAATCCACCTTTATCATCATGTCTCATATCAACATAATATATATAATCAAAATATATGTGTGTATACGTATTCGTATACATCACCACGAACTGCGGGGGGGCTATACGCCATCCACCCGACTTCTCCCCATAGATATAAATCTACTCACCTGGTCCTCGCTCACCGGTGCCGACGTCGCCACGCGCTTGCTCATCGTCTCAAAGTCCGCATGGGGTACCTACATATCATAATGCACCGTATTGCATTAAAATCCGACTCATGACCAAAACGACTCACGAATCCCAAATAGGTCAAAACCTATGGTTGCCTTTATAAATCAACCCCAAAACCCTCGATGTCGGCGTACAAAAGCCAAACCATCGAGAAAACCCAAACACACTCATTTGCACAATCACATGCACTAATTATAATATAAAATAGGTTAAAATTCGAAAAAATCTCAAACTCACTTTAAAAGCCATTTTTCCGAAAATCTAGCAAGCAAAAATTTACCGTTTTAGTACAAAAATCAACATTTAAACAAATCTAGCAGCCGCAATATCCACTCAATATCATAACCAAGTCATATAAACCATTACAATAATTTATTCTCATCAAAATATATATACTTACAAAACCTAGTTAGCAAAACTAGCACAATTTTCCATTTTAGCTCAAAACATGATGTTTTAATCAACTTTAACTATTTTAACAATTCTAGTGGCTAAAATGCCCACTAAATAACTTAATTAAGGCACCCAAACCCAAACTAAATTTTAAACTCACTAATTATAATAGATCAAAAAAACTAGTTTGCAATTAGCTTAATTATGATAATTTAGAAGTAGAAATTAGCAAATTTGGCACTTAGATTACACTTTGCATGACTTAGCATGATAACTACACTATACAATCATAAACAATGTTAAAAACCCTCACTTGATTTTAAAAACCTAATTCTAGAATTTCCAAACCCTAACTTTAAAATTCTAACTAGCAATTCAAAACTTAATTTAAACCACTCATTAACTTAATTGAAGTAATAATCAAAAAATTTAACAAAAAGCCAAGATTTATTATACCTCAAGAACAATGGAACATACATAGAACATGGCCTCCAAATTGAAATCTTTGCATCAAGATCCATGCTAAAAGAGATAAGGGAAAATGGGTAGGGATTGGATTTTTATTTTGTGGGATTTTTGTGTTGATTTTTGGGCATTTGGTGATGAAATTTGGATGAGAAATGAGAGGAAAAGAGAGAGGGCTGCTTTTGTGGGAAGGAGAGAGAGAGGGTCGGCTGAATGGGGAGGGGGGAGAGAGAGGGAGGTGGGGAAAAAGTCAAGGCAATACCCAAAAGTCAAAGCCCAAACTCCTTTTGCCTAATTTCTTTCATTCCTTTGTTCTCTTTTCTTTTCTTTTCTTTTGCAAACCAAGTGGGGACAAGAGGGGGGGCTGCTGAATTCAGCCAAGGGGAGGAGTAAGTGGGTGTGTGTGGGTGTGGGTACGGGTGTGGGGTGATGAAAAATGATAAATACAATACCCCAACCATCCATTTACGCTAAAAAAAACTTTTTTTTCTTCAATAATTTCTAAACCGTTTTGGCAAATGATTTCGTTCCAAAAACCTCATGATAAAATTTTATTTAATGTTTTATGATGCACAAAATTTGTTTCAACTCATTCGAATTTGTAATTTTTCCTAATTAAATGTATTAGTTACGGCTTAAAATAATAATAAAATAATATTTTTTTCATAAAATTTGAAATTTCACCAGCGGCTCAATAAACACCAAATAATAGCAATTACATAGCTAGAATATGTATATTTAATTTTTTTAATAAGATATTTGTATTTTAACTTTTTACAGAAAACCCCCTTATTTTACCGATTTTTTTCGAAATTTCACCGAAACGATTTTCAAAACGTTACAGCCTCGACCTTCCTCGGGTCTACACATATACCATCCCGTGTAATCACGTGACCCAAGAAGTCTACGCTGTCCAGCCAGAACGCGCACTTGGAGAATTTTGCATAAAGCCGGTGCTCTCTCAAAGTCTGCTGTGTAATCCGCAGGTGCTGCTCGTGCTCCTCTCTGCTCCGGGAATATGATTTGATCTCAAAAACTATCTATTACCGCAATCAAGAACGGCGTCGCTTGGTAGCTGGCCGGTGAGTACGGGTCGGTCCAAAGGGATGTTATGAATTTCCTAGTCGCTCAAACAAGTTAATTCCGATTGTGGTCGGATTGATTATTAAATCTAAAAACTGAATCTTTCTATACTAAGATTATCTAGATCTAAATCTTGCTAGGGTTAGGTTTAGGAATGGTTTCGAAATGTAAATAAATCTCAACGCTTTTTATACCCAAATTAGGATCTAAAAGGAGTTATAGTAATTATCAATAAAGGGGATTAGATCTATTCGGGAAGGTGCTCCTTCCTCTAGGTTCTTGTCCTTCCTTTAGAGATCCTTACCCTAACCTCCATGGAAAACGCGCGCAACTGGGCCTTTATACTACGGTATCACTGCTACCTCGAGGGATAGGGTGCCGTAGGGCACGGTGTGCGTGTGTATGCATGGAGCCCTATTGAAAATATATAATGGGAAAGAAAGGGATGAGAGATCTCATCTCTCAAAAGCCTTCCCCAAAGATAACATCTAAGCCAAGGAATTAAAATCTAAACTAGAGCAATTAAATAAAACTACTTACAGATGGCTCTCTCCAAACATCAACACAGGGTTGTTAGATCTGAATTCATGAATTGAAAAGAGGCACCGATGATCTCCAAAAGAATTCTAAAATTTATTAATGAATGGAGGCATGAAAAGAATACAATGATTTGGGCTTCTATTTATAAGACATAGAAACCCTAGGTTACAATTGATTCGCACGTCTGCATTTACCAAAATATCCTTAGGAAGACCTAGTCAAAGTAGACTCCAAGCTTTGGTAAAATTTTATGTCTGGAAATTTTGGAACTGATTCTGGGCTTCTTGGGCTTTTTATTTTTTTGGATCTTTATTCAATTTGGCTTCTCTATTTCTTCCAGATCTCCAGTGAACAATTGTAGTGGACTTTTAACCATTTGCTTTGTAATCTTGGACCTTGCGTTGCCTTTTACTGATCTTTTGTGTAGGCTTGATTAAGATCCTTCTATTTGTTGGTCAAAGTCCTTTTTTTGTATCATCTTTTGTCTTTTTCACTGTTTTCGCTCCAAGAACCTGTAACCTGTACTATGTAGCAGACATGCGTCAAAAGCACCTGTTTATTTGTAAAAAGAATAAGAATGGGGAATATAATAATATAATATTATGGTGTGAACAAATACCCCCAAACTTATCTTTTGCTCGTCCTCGAGCAAACTTATTTTTTATTCTCTACAAAAAACCTAACCGCACTTTCGCAGGTAATCGCGATTGCACTGAGCTCGTGCAACAAGCCGTTAAACCTCTAGGTGTCCCTAGTAGGAGGAGTGTTGTCTCCTGAGGGTTTTCAGCGGATACTACCCACAAAATCCTATCAATTCGGCTTTTCGACTTTAATTCTCCAATTTGTTTTTCTAACAAGGAATTCTATTATCGTCGAACCGTAAATTATCCACCCATATTCTTCACACTTCTTCATCATTTAACTTAGGATTATATATGTTCTGCAGACCCACTTAGCTTTCGGCATCTCTTAAGTTTTCCCTCTACGGTTCCATCTCCACTTAGGAATTTTTATCAACTTTACTAAAGATACAAGTTCTATTCTTCACTCATTTCTCTCATCTAAACTCCAATCACATACCCCTACGTGTGTGTAAATATCACCCCTACACTTGAAAATTCAAATCAAGTAATCATACTCTTGTCAGTTGTCCAAAGTACTTATTAATTGGTGAATTTTTAATTGATATTTTTTGCTTACACATCCTTCATGCGACCGTTAATACTTCTTGAGGTACCAACAACCGATTACAAGATGCGTTAGCACTTTAAAGCGTACTTCCTAGTCTTGCAACACCCAAGGCTTTAGCAGTGACTCCCAAACCAGTTGGTCTAAGGCACTAGGAAATGAAGCACCCTCGCTAAATATTTTTCTGTTTTTTTAGCTTTAAGTAATCACAAAGACCAGTGTTCATTTTTTTATATTCTTTATTCACTTTTTTTCTCTTTTATTTTTATTGTACTAAGGACTTTAGACATGAGCATTTCAAGGTCTCTTCTACTATTCCAAGTTTCAAGGTGCGTGATGGTGCAAATTGTAGGGTATACATTTTCAGAATCTAGACTTAAGCTAGGAATTATTTTTCAAACTCATACTCTAATAAAAATATCAATACTTTTCCTTCGTCTCGACTTAGACCAAAAAGTGATCCCAAAATTTGCCTATTTCTAAATAAACTACAAAGACATATACTCTCTACCGTTAAACTTTAAGGAAGGTTATTTTTAGGGTTTTTAATTTACTAAGTCTAAGATCTAGTTTTTCCTAGCTAGTTGACCTATTTGTCAAACTCAAATCAAATATGGCCAAAATTGAATACAATAATTTTTATAATTTGCCAAAATTTTTCAATTTTTATGGGTTTTCAAATAAATATGCAAATGCAAAAATATACATATGAATGCGAAGGAAGAAGACGTACTGAGCATACCCCCAAACTTAAACTTGACAGTGTCCTCACTGTCATGCTACACCAAGAGGGTCAAAATTGTTGTCACTCCTCTGTTTATTTATTTATAATTTTTTATATATTTTTTTAATGTTTTGAATTTTTTTTATAGAAAAAGAAAACAAAAATATATATACATATATACAACAAGGTTCCCCCCAAACTTAAGCTTGGCCTTACACAAGCCAAAGGTGAGCACCAACCATTCAAAAATCTTATCGTGGTGATGGTCGAGTTGGTGAAAGAATAGAGTGAAAAGAAAAGAGATGAGAAGCACATGAGACCGTGTGGAGGTAGAAACGGGATACGGTCTCGGCGGGGGAGAAGAATGGCGGAAAAGAAAAAGAAATGGAGTACGATCTTGAGGGTGTAAATCAAGTGAATAAATTAGCACAATTTATGATGACCGATGTGTTAAAAGCGATTGTGCTGACCTATCAACCCGTCGAGAAATGGGGTCAAATACCTCATGATTCGCAAGAAAGCATGGGCACGCCGAACTTGGTATTGGAGACGAAAGCGTAACGGTCTCTTGTACGGTCGAAACGATAGGAGGTAGGGAAGGAAGTGAATTAGGGATAGTCTCATTCTCACCGTAGTAAACTATCTCAAACTGGAAAGATTCCATCAATGGTTCGAAACAACTGTAAGCAACCGAGTCTGATAGTTCGACTAACTCATCTGAAAATGTGAAAGACTCAAACTCGGGCGGTGAGTCATCAACATCGTCCGAAAAATTGAAACACTCGTACGTGTTATCGGCTGTGAGAACTGTGTCAGATTCAAAGGAAAAATTTTCAAGCTCACAGTCTTCAAGGGTGATATTAGGCGTGGACGGAACGATGGAAAAGAGGGAGGGTGATTTAATTAAAGGTTCAAGAGGATGAATTGGAAAATACGACACATCAAACAAAAATGGTTCAACTATCCTCAAGACTCTCCTCAATACTATCCTCATAAGTCTCCTCAATAGTTAACTCATCCATGCCATTATCATCAAAATCAAGACGCATATGAAGTTCGGGAGAAACATTTAATGACTCGAGATGATGAAACGAACATAACATTTCAATCAAATCTACGGGTTCATCATCCAAAATATTCCCGGCGTCTATATCCTCAATCAAGTGAAAATCAATTTTTTCTAACACCGCATCAAAAGCATGGATATTTATCGATTTAGGTTCTAGATTGGAGGTGTAAAGATCGAAAGGATTAAGTGTGGTTTCACTCGAAAGGGGCTCCTCATAATCTGGCAAATCAAGCACTACAAAGTCGCACAACTCATCATTTTGGACACATGTTTGAAAATTGGAGTTGTTGGATTCAATTGGGTATGGGTAGGTTTGATTGGGAAATCCTCTCAAATTTGCACTCTGTCCAACCGCCTCCTCATACATTGGAAAATTTGAAGCTAGTTGGAAACTAGCTGCCGGTTTACTCGGTTACATAAGGGCGGCCATGAACGCTTCCACATTTCTAGTCATTTTGTTTGTTGTTGCAATATAAGCTTCCAACGACTGTTCCAAACTAGACATGGGTTGTGAAGGGGTTTCGGTAAAAGATTCAAAGTTGTGTGGATACGTGAAATTCCCAAAAGGCTGTGTAGAAACAGTGTCTAGTGAAGGTGGGAAAGTCGGGTAGGACTGGTAGGAATTGGATGGTTGGACAGGAGTAGGGTCAACACGTGGATAAAAAGGTTAATGAATGTGTTGATCCCTAGAAATAGATGTGTGGAGAGGGGTGAAAGATCGGCTATGAGATTGAGCAATATGCTCAGCAATGGACATCGGTTTAGGAGTTACAACAGGAATTGAAAAAGTGGTATCAACGTACGAAGGTGGTGAAGGTTGACATGGTTGACACAAAGTGGGTTGTGAAGTCGAACTGTTTCTCCTAGACGCTTCTATTTGATCTTTCAAAGAAATTTTGGGCATGGAGGGATCTTCTTTAAATCGATCGAAACAATTGACGTACAAGGAAAAATTAGGTTCGGGATACCAAAGTTCAGCAAGAGATTTGTGATGTGGGGTACCCATGATAGAAGAAAGGAGAAAAAAGAATGTGGGGTGCACGGATTTCTTAGCGACAAAAGTTTGCAAGTTTTTATAAAAAAAATTCCTTTTTTCTTTTTCTCTTTATTTGGAACTGTTTGCAAAAAAGATTTTCGATAAAGGGCTTTGACACAAATGCGATCAACCAAAAATGCACAATCAGGCCAAGATCTAGGGTCACCTAGGTCAGCTAGATAGCTTCTAACTGTTCCAAAGGACTAGAAATAGGACCTCAAACCGCCTCTTCACAGCCATTGCGTCCATGTAAGTGCCAGGTGAGTGGGAGGCTCCCCACTACAAGTAGTGGTCCTAATTAAGTAACCACTCGCCTTGGAGACACTTGCCTAGACACTGCAAAGTCAGGTTAGGATAAACGGTCGATACCTATAACTAGTCCTCTGTCCTATTGAGCGCGACGTCCTTAGGGCTGAGTCTAGAATTTTTTTAATTAAAGATTGGTCAATGCAAATGCCTTATGTGATTTCTGGGGTCCTGGGAAGGGTGATGAAATCCCCACCCAATCTGAATTGGTCAAAAGCCCCTTAAAGTCAGTTTTAAAGATATGCAAAACAGAAAAATCACTTGCAATCAAATCGTTTTATTTTATGCGCGGCGCAAAGAATCCTGCACAAGATTTGTTATTTGGAAGGGAAGATTTTTTTTAAGCGCAAGGAATCCTGCAGAAGATTTGACAAAAGATATATGGGGATTGGCAGAAGAGGGAATAGGGGAGCAAACAGTGCAAAACACGCGCGCTAACGTGGCAAATGGACCGCGGAAACTCGGCAGGAGCGCGCTTGCGCGGCGGAAGGGCGGCGGATTTGAAGCTTCAGGTCTCTGAAAAAATTGTGATGCTCTGTTGTTCCAATCCCTTTCTGTTCTGATCTACCTTTTTCTTTTTCGCACTATAGAATTTTCCAGATCCGTCGATCCTGCAAAGATTCACAAAAAATACCCTTTCCAAAAAATAACAGATGATATATTTTTATTTTATTTTTTTGATTTTTCAGTTTTTATGATTTTTTTTAATTAAGATTAACCCGAAATTGCAAAAAGGAAATAACACACCATCCCCGGCAACGGCGCCATTTGATTTGATCTCAAAAACTATCTATTACCGCAATCAAGAACGGCGTCGCTTGGTAGCTAGCCGGTGAGTACGGGTCGGTCCACAGGGATGTTATGAATTTCCTAGTCGCTCAAACGAGTTAATTCCGATTGTGGTCGGATTGATTATTAAATCTATAAACTGAATCTATCTATACTAAGATTATCTAGATCTAAATCTTGCTAGGGTTAGGTTTAGGAATGGTTTGGAAATGTAAATAAATCTCAACGCTTTCTATACCCAAATTAGGATCTAAAAGGAGTTATGGTAATTATCAATAAAGAGGATTAGATCCATTCGGGAAGGTGCTCCTTTCTCTAGGTTCTTGTCCTTCCTTTAGAGATCCTTACCCTAACCTCCATAGAAAAAGCGCGCAACCGGGCCTTTATACTACGGTATCACTGCTATCTCGAGGGATAGAGTGCCGTAGGGCGCGGTGTGTGGTGTATGCATGGAGTCCTACTGAAAATATATAATGGGCAAGAAAGGGATGAGAGATCTCATCTCTCCAAAGCCTTCCCCAAAGATAACATCTATGGCAAGGAATTAAAATCTAAACTAGAGAAATTAAATAAAACTACTTACAGATGGCTCTCTCCAAACATCAACACAGGGTTGTCAGATCTGAATTCATGAATTGAAAAGTGGCACCGATGCTCTCCAAAAGAATTCTAAAATTTATTAATGAAGGGAGGCATTAAAAGAATACAATGATTTGGGCTTCTATTTATAAGATATAGAAACCCTAGGTTACAATTGATTCACACGTCTGCATTTACCAAAATAATCTTAGGAAGACCTAGTCAAAGCAGACTCCAAGCTTTGGTAAAATTTTATGTCTGAAAATTTTGGAACTGATTCTGGGCTTCTTGGGCTTTTTATTTCTTTGGATCTTTATTCAATTTGGCTTCTCTATTTCTTCCAGATCTCCAGTGAACAATTGCAGTGGGCTTTTAATCGTTTGCTTTGTAATCTTGGACTTTGCGTTGCCTTTTACTGATCTTTTGTGTAGGCTTGATTAAGATCCTTTTATTTGTTGGTCAAAGTCCCTTTTTTGTATCATCTTTTGTCTTTTTCACTATTTTCGCTCCAAGAACCTGTAACCTGTAGTATGTAGCAGACATGCGTCAAAAGCACCTGTTTATTTGTAAAAAGAATAATAATGGGGAATATAATAATACAATATTATGGTGTGAAAAGAATACACCAATATATCGTCAATGAATACGATGATGAACAAGTCAAGATACGGCCTGAATATACGGTTCATCATGTCCATGATGGCTACTGGCGCGTTGGTGAGTCCGAACGACATCACGAAAAACTCATAATGGCCATAACGCGTACGGAAAGCTGTCTTCGGAATGTCCTCCTGTCGAACTCTCAGCTGATGATAGCCTGATCGCAAATCGATCCTCGAAAAATATCCTGCCCCCTGAAGCTGGTCGAACAAGTCATCGATGCGTGGCAACGGATATCTGTTCCGCACGGTCACCCGGTTCAGCTGCCGGTAGTCGATACACAGACGCAAACTGCCGTCCTTCTTTTTAACAAACAGGACCGGAGCACCCCAAGGAGAAACACTGGGTCGAATAAGTCTCTTGTCCAGCAAATCTTGCAACTGACTCTTAAACTCACTAATCTCCGCCGGGGCCATCCGATAAGGCGGTATAGAAATAGGCCCCGTGCCGGGAATCAAATCAATACAGAACACAACATCACGCTCAGGCGGTAGCCCAGGAAGCTCGTCAGGGAATACGTCAGGGAACTCATATACAATCGGATCCTGATCCAACGGAACCTCTGTGGCTCTAGTATCACAAATATAGGCTAGAAATCCCTGACATCCCTTCCTCAAAAGCTGTCCAGCGCGAAGAGAAGAAATCAATCTGTGAGGGGCGGCACCACAGTCCCCCTGCACAAAAAAAGTCGACTCGCCGGGAAAACAAAACCTATCTGTCTTCTCGCGGCAGTCCACAGAAGCATAGCACGTGGTCAACCAATCCATGCCCAAAAGAACGTCGAAGTCCAACATCTCCAGAAGGATCAAGTCGACAGGCAAATCTCTCTCGCCAATACGGACAACACATGATCGGAACACGTGCCTAGCAACAAACGACTCTCCTACGGGAGTGGTCACAACAAGCGGTTGATCAAGCAACCCAGACTTTCTACCCAAACTCGGCACAAAATGTATGGAAACGTACGAGTGCGTAGATCCGGGATCGAATAATACGTGTGCATCAACAGAACATACTGATAAGGTACCTGATACCACCGCATTGGACGCCTGCGCGTCCTGATGCGTCAAGGCGAAAACCCATGCCTGTCCTCCACCTGTAACTGGTGGTCCCCTACTAGCAGCTGGCTGTACTCTACCGGTGGCTGGCTATCCTCTGCCTCGACCGCCTCGACCTCTAGGAACAAACCCTCCGTGACTATGGCCTCTCTGTGCATGAATCTGACGCAGAGCAACTGTGGGTACAATAGGTAACGCCCTTTTGGGTGGAGAAGGTGGAAGTGTGACATGCGGTACGGCTGGCTCCCTATGGCGTGTCTCGGTACAATCTCTTACGCGGTGATGAGGACTACCACATCCAAAGCATCCACGAGATGACTATTGACCCTCCTGGGGGTATGAGCTAAACATATGACCTCTCCCCGAGTCTCTGCCACCTGTATAACGTCTATCACGGCGTCTGAACGGATGTCTCTGAGCTGCTGTGTCAGTACGAACCCCCTTCAGCCCTGGAACTACTGAAGTCTCGGCAAGGCACTCCTCGACTAATAGGGTTGCGTCTACAGCTATGACATATGTCTCGTAATGCTGTGCGCTGATCGCAAGGAACAGTGGGGTAAGCAAGCCTCGGACAAATCCCTTGACTCGCAGTTCCTCAGTAGCCACTAGTTACGGAGCATAAACTGATAGCTCGGTGAACAGCACATCGTACTCCGCCACGGTCATCTCTGGCGTCTGGCGCAAGGACTCAAATCTGCGTGCTCGGGCATCCCCGACACTCTGGGGAAGGAAGCGGGCTAGAAAGATCGTCACAAACTCTGTCCAGGTCATAGGAGGAAGACCTGCGGCTCTACCCTTCTCGACCGATTCGCACCATTTCTGCGCAAGTCCTTCCAGGCGAAAGCTCGCGAACTCCACCCATCTCGTATCTGAGCATCTAAGGGAACGGCATATCCGGGCCATCCTATCAATGAAGGACTGTGGGTCCTCGGCTGCGTCGGTGCCTGTGAAGACCGGAGGCTTCAGCATCATGAATTCTGCGAACGATATTGTAATCACCTCCGTGGCTGCAGGGGCAACTGCCTGTGCTGTAGATACCATCGCGGTCCCCGTGACTGGTGGAGCTACCTCCGGTCGCTGCGCTCGAAGCGTCTCAACTAGCGACCCTATCATCTGACGCATCTCCTGCATGCTGGATCCCACCGTCTGGCGCATCTCCTACATACCAGCCCCTAGCGTGGCGATCTGATCTGTCATAGGAGGAACAGTCTGCTCGGGTATAACAGGGGTACTACCCGGATCAGTCCTCGTCTCGGACGAGTCAACACGAACCTCGGCTCTCGCAGCCGCTCTCTGTGCCCTCGTAGTCCTTGGCGGCATAGTGGCTGAAAAGGAAGGTAGGATTCGATAAGGATATGGAAATCGAATCGCAAGAATTTATACAGTCATGAAGGAATTTTAATCAATAAGTCATAAGGTCTCTTAGGCGGAGTACTATGTCGTGAGTATGCCGCGGAACATACACACGCCACGCCACCCTGCTGCAGCTACCTACTCCATCATACCAGGTTCATCCTACACTCCGAAGGTAAAACCTACGCTCTGATACCAACTTTGTCACGACCCAAAGTTCGGCCCGTGACCGGCACTTAACCACGCAACGTCTACAGGCGTAACGTGACTAAGTAAGCCGAACCCAGAAATCAAAACCATTAAAATATAGAGTGTTAAAACATTTATTAGAATATTTGTCGAAACATTTAGAAAACATTAAGTTGTTCAGTAGAAATCATTTTTGGTCCAAGTTATTATTTAAATAATTTTAACCACATTTCCTTTATCAAAAATTTGTCCCGAAATCGGGTAAAAGGCGAGACATAAGTAAAAGTAACATGTGAAATGAATAGAGCATCTCAATGGGAGAATCGCGCCCAACGGCGGAGCAATCACCACAATATAATATACGACGCCGAAGCGAAGAATGAGCAGTAAGGTGAAATCAAATATCATAAGAGGTAAAACGGCATAAACAAAGTCGGCTCACAACGAGCTCGATACCAGAGTACAAAAAAACATACATCGTCCTCACAACTGTCTCTAAGTCAATACATGAAAGTAGATGGAGAATACTAGATACATCAAGATGCAACTGAAAAGTAAACAGATACCGTACAAAACCCACCTAATAGCAAAAGGGCTAACACACCTCAGCAATGGTATCTGTGTCAAAAGATGCGGTAAACAGCCAGCCGCGACTACTCCAAAGGGCAACCTGCAAGCACTGTGGCACAACGGGGGTGAGTTGCCAACTCGTGAATAGTAGATAATATATAAAGGTAATCGCGAGTATGCACGTGCTGCGATACTCTAACCTATGCCAAGAGATAACATCTATATGATGAACTGAATGCTCACATCAGGCAACAAGTGCAATCTAAAAGTCTCTCCATATGATGTGCAAGATATGCAATAATCATGTCTGATATGGAATCTAACAACCCTATATAACATGAGCAGGGTATGCGATAGTCATGTATAGCTTGTGTACAATATCAGGTACAATAGGTACATGATGAGATGTCAAATACTAAATGCTGAGTATGAGAACAAATAGTGTCTACACGGAATATCAACGTGGAAAAGTGACCGGTGTCCATCAATACACCCAAATCCCAGTAAAACTCAGGCGCCGTCATCCACATCGGCCCTCAAATCCTGTGAATCTCATACAATCATGAGTGCCCAACATCGGCAATCCAAATCTCATAAAATCAGTCGTGTCCAGCAACGACACGCAAATCCTCCAGTTTGGGGCGTCCGTCCATCGGATCCGCCCACGGGCTCCGTCTGCGGAATCGGCCCTCGGCCCCCGGCAGTACGCGTCGTCCCGTATCCATCTATCGACTATTGTCGGTATCCTCCGGATAATCGCCAGGTCTAACCAATCACCGGTAGGTAGTAGTCCCTCCGCCGGGCTCACCGTCTAACAATACGAGTCTTCTCACCCTGGGGTACCGTACCGGGTCCACCATGTACCCGCAATCGGTGCCTACCTCTTCTCGAATCGGGTATACTCACACAAGCTCTCTGGAACCGAGAAAACTCATGGTGGACGCACTAAAATATCATATCAAGGGAAACCGGGTTTTTAAACAGTGCGTATTTTCTTAAAATAGTACTCCGGTTCCCAAATCCAGAAATCACATAATCAAATACAATGTGTAAATCCATTCCATGTGTCGTATGATGCTAAGAGTAAAAGAAAGGGGAAGCCGCTCTTTTAAAAGATCTAGTTTTGAAAATATCGCTTGCGGTCCCTTAGTTTTAGATCGAGTCAATATCATCCATGTATGTAGCATATGAATATGTGTATAGGTATGGATGTGTGAATGGATAAGTATGCAAAGTAAATGTAGCAATGTACATGTGCACTATTGTAGACATATGATGCATATGTGCCCCAATAGTGATATATCAATGAAGGTACGCACAAAAGTGCGTATACAGTGTGCATGGTATGAATATACATGTGATAGTATGCAGCAAATCATGACAACGTCAACAAAGCAGAATCAAATATGCAGGTTATGGCAATCCTATAATGTGAGTGTCAAGGCAATCACTAACGGTGTGAGTGTAGCATATAAATCGTGCTCGTGCAACTTGGACCGTTAGTGACAGTGCAGTGTTCTATACTACCAGTTCTATATATAACAAGAGAGTATGCTACTGGTATATCTATATGAACACATAAAACTAATATCCTATTACGCCCTGACGCTTAACGCCATACGGACGATTTCCCTGTAGATGTTAAATCTACTCACCTGGTCGCGTGCTAAGTTTAGCCGACCACCTGCTTCCCTTTCCTGGTGGCGTCTGACGTTCCCGCCTGCGAACCTGGAATTTACACAAGAATCCCAATATATCAAAATCTCGTAAAATGTGATATCAGAACGAAACGAGAAACTCGCGTCGTGAACTAACGCGCGTGCGCGCGATACGCTGGAACGTATGTGTGTGTCTAAAACTCTACCCGATACGCCGCGATACGCTGAATCACAGAATCCACTCGCGTATCGCGCAAACTAAAAAGTACCAGAAAACGACATACTGCCCCAGATTTTACCCAGGTTAGAATATTACAAAACTATATATACCATGGACCTAAAAAATGTAGCATACACCTGTACCAAAAACCCTAGCTTCTAACTCCCAGGTTTGGCCGCAATTTGCGGCCAGAATGATTTTTTCGGCGGCCGTAGGTTGGAGTGGTGGGGTCGGGCTCTGATGGTGGGGTCAGGGCATCACCAGTAGGCTACGGTCCACTAAATTTCATTCTGAACTTACAGGGGTAACAGCAGATTTCAAAAAGCTATGTTTTGCTCAAAAACGTCAAGTTTTGTACAATTTAAAAACTGAGGGTATTTTTGTGTAATCTGGGGTTTACCTAGGTTAATTTGGCCCTAATAACACTTACTTAGGCTATTCAACCCAACACTAACATCCCTTAAACAAAATTTCACATAAATCACCAAAACAAGCACAAAATCTCATATTTTACACTAATCGAAGCTATTTATACATATAAACTTAGCAAGCTAAGAAGCTAAGCTAAAGAAGTATACCTCCCTTGACCCCTACACCAAGGAGAAGAGAAAAAGTGGAGGGAGGGAGTTGCTGCAGCAGCTGGAGCTGCCTGAAGCTGCTGCTATTGCTGCTGCTCACAACTCAGGCTGATGCAGTTCAGGCTGCTGCTAGTGTTATATTTCTTTGTGCTGGTGTTGCTGCTGTTTTGGTGTTGTGTGGCTGCAGCAGCTGAAGAAGGAGTTGTTGTAGGTGTGGGAATGCTTGTTGTGTGG
This sequence comes from Agapanthus africanus, assembly GCA_030015575.1. Lineage (NCBI taxonomy): Eukaryota > Viridiplantae > Streptophyta > Magnoliopsida > Asparagales > Amaryllidaceae > Agapanthus > Agapanthus africanus. The sequence continues at coordinate 508,467,391 of JASDDO010000014.1, forward strand.
TGTTGTTCGTGGTTACAGCTGCTGCTGCTGGGGCTGAAAACTGCTGTTGCTGCTACATGAAGCTGATGTTGTTGTTATTGTGTTTGTTGTTGTGTTTGGGGCTGATGTAGCAGCAGCTACTGCTGTAGTGTTTGAGTGAGAGGGTGAGTTAGTGAGAGATGGGTGTATGTGTGAGTGAGAGATGTGAGGGATGTGAGTGAGAGGGAGAGTGTGAAGGATATGAAAAAGTTTTGAAATGAAAAGGAGGTGACATAAGCTTAGCCGCCCTTCTCTCTCTCTTTTTAAATGCTAACATGACACCCATCATGCCCTCTCTCCCTTTAACCCAAGTCAACCCCAAAACCAATTTGAATTTCCAAAACTAAAAACCTTAATTAAAACTAATTAGCTTAACAAAGAGGTTAGACCACCATGGTTGCCTAAACATGGTTTAACCCAAATTTTAACCCTAGGTTACATGCACATGTTTGTGCAAGCCTAGGAAAATTCTAGAAAAATGTTTATTGATTTTGATAAAAATTTGAAAGTCAATTTGGTAAACTTTTATTAAAAAATTTCACTTATTAAAATATAATTAGTCGCTAACATATTCTTAGGTGTTACAAGTCCCGAGTCACATAGAGGCAATGAGCAATAGGAGGGGTTTCGTCTCTCCCGGTATTGGGGGTTGATATTGCGCTGTGCTCGATTGGCTATAACAGGAAGTCCCTGGCCAGGGCTGATACTGAGATTTACTGGTAGGTGTTATCAATAGTTTCTCGACCCGTTATGAGCCTCACATTGGCATGACTTATCAAGTTACTATGGTCTGACGTTTACCACCCCTAGACTCGATATGCGACATATAAGACGAAGAGACCGGATTGTACGGTAGTGTTGATGTTGGATTCATAGGAGTAAAGACAAGCTTGCTTGTTGATCTTCTGATCGCTCAATACCCGGGTAGCCGTTACGCCCAGCTAGTACCGCTAACGGCTTGTGGGTGACTGATATGATCATCACCTACTGCCGGCGTATTGACGAGTCATTAGAGTCCTACATAGAGATTTCCTGGCTCATGCTAAACGAAGTAGGGAACATATGTGATATGTGTGGGACCGAGATTAATACGTGTATGTGATACCGTAATACAATCTTGCGATACAGGTTATATGTGATATAACCGGATTGTTGAATCAACTGTTGATTCAATGATATGTTATATGTATATGTAATATGCATATAAATGATATTAGTCGGTTGTATGCGATACAGCCGGATTATTAAATTAAGTGTTGAATTAATAATTTAATATATATTAACTAATATTAGCTCACTATTTTTTTCTCATTGTACATTTAATATATATGTGATATATATTAATGTATTATTTCTTTGTGTCATGCTTGATCATACATTATACATGGGTGTATGAGATTCATACCTAACTTAAGATAATTTGGGTATTTAAATATTAAAGGGGAAATCAAAATTAGGTGGAAATTAGCATGGCTAAGATGCTTGTGGAAGCATGGAGATGCTTTGACTTTAGTCCACTAATTTTGTTTTACTCTAGATATTTATTAAGCTAACCATTATCTTTATCCATGGTTTAGTCTCTATATGAGTTGATATAAGATATTTTCTCACCCATGGTTCACACTTGATTCATTCATCTTCTTCTTCATCTCCATTCTTACTTTCTAGCTTTGAGTGAGGTGAAAAAGAAAAGAGAGAAAAATTATTCTAAAGTGAGCAAAATTCATACTTCATCAATTTATATCAAACTAGCCATTTAGTATAAGTTGTTTGCTTCACTAATTTTCAATTAGTGAAGAGGTTGCTTGAGTTAGAGATTCTTCGATGTAGATCATCTTCAGCCTCGAAGATCCTTGAGCAAACTTGTTCCTTTTGCCTAGTGGAGCCTAACGAAAGTCCGGGAGACCACTACTTGGAGCTAAGGGACTACTACATGAAGCTTTAGAAGTGAAGGACCGGACTACAAAGGTTGTATTCCTTGTTCACTTAGAGTAAAGTTGTTTACTTGCTTAGTTAAACCCTAATTCTCTAGTTAGATCCTTGGTTTGGGTTGCTTTTCTCTCTAGATTTCTTAAAATTGCATACCCGATGCCTTATAAAACCTAGTGAAAGTGCTAAGGAACCCTACAGCTATATGATCACATCACAGAACCAAGCAGCAGAAGTCAACATATGTAATATTGGATATACTAGGAGGTCCGTGTTTTAAATTCAGCCAGTAATGAAAAACACGGATTCCACAGTCGTGATGAATAGCCAAACCCACATCCCTAGACCCCTACGAGAGCAGCAAGCAACCCTACCAATTCTAGAGTTAGGAGACCCGGTCTCGACTCTTCGAGATAGTCTCCTACTGGACTCTAGAACCCGGTTACTTGTGCTCCCCGCCTTGGGTCTATCCTAATGTGGAAAAGTAAATAATATACATCAATGGTGACATCATCCTCAACCCGAAAGTGCCCCAATAAAAGAATATTACATACATATTTTACATGAATGAAAATGAAAAACTCTCATCTCACATAAAAACCCCGGCTATTAAATCATGACGATCCAATAAAATATATCATAGTAACATATAATATCACATATCATCAACGTAAGTAAATATGCGTATCCCGAAAATCATTGACATATTGCAACGAGATTGGGATACTCCACATATAACACCTACTGTCGCAGAAAAGAAATGAAAAACTACAATAATTAGAATCTGCTTATCCTTAGACATCATAAACCCGGAATATCTCATATTCCGGATTTCATGCCTAACTTATAAACCTTGCATTTTAGTCTCAAATTGAAAACTCTTTTCAATAAGCTGTCGGATAATTCAATAAGATTCCTGACTAAGTGATCGCGTACTATATGCAATTACGACGGAGTTTTGATCCGAATCAAAACTCTGTGGCAATCGATCAAATGAGACTAAACGGCTAGATTTACAATATACAAACTAGTTTTCACACAACTAATTTTTCCAGATTCTAACAATTGTATCACATATCATCAAGATCTATACAAAGTTAAACTTTTCAATTGATTTATCAAATACCCACAAATCCCAAAAAGCTCAACAACTTGAGAATCATTAAAAACATGCAAAAAGTGCCAAATACCCAAATGGAGCAACAAAAGAAAAATGACACCTCAACCCTACAAACTTGCCGCGGAACCATGACCAAACATGATGTTTGGTCGCACTTCCGCGGTCGTTTATTGGAGTTGGGTCCTCAAATTTCTTGAGGCTCCATTAAAAAGCCTGCACGATTTTCTGCATATTTTTAATCACCAAAATTCCAACTTTTGAAAAATCGACAGAAACTTGATAAATCCGGTTCTCGAAAATTCGATCGAACATTTTAACATCGTAAAGATCCTACCTAAATTTCTAGTCTGGCTCTGATACCATGAAAATGTTTACTAGCACGGTGACTTGGTTTAAAACGGGCATCACACATGCAATTTTCAAATTTTAGAGGTGCTAATGAACACTAACCAAAATCTAACTAGAATATTAGGGTTAACCATGATTATATCACAAAAACCTAGCTAAGAGAAGAATGCTACAACTTTTGTAGACCGTGTCCTTCTCTTCTAAAGCTCCGGGTTATAGTCCACGCGACTCTAGTAGGCTCCACTTGAAGGTTGAACGAACTTCCTCCGATGAACTTCGTGCCGAAGATAAACCACCCGAAGTCCACCAATCCAAGCTACCTCTTCACTAAACTCTTTAGTAAAGGAAACACACCACATCAAAGTGCTAATCTAATGTGGGATGGTGAACTATGTGTTAGTTATGTGTATGCCATAGAGGCCATTATTGTACATATGATGTATATTATAGTGGATGCTTGGACAAATATAGTGAGGACTTTCTTGCTCGACATGATAGTATGCTATCTGGTTGCTCTTTATCTTAACATGTAGACTTGTATTGTGATACTGTCTTGCTCTCACATGTTGATAAAACCCTTAGGATGTGTGCTTGACTACCAGGACAATGATGGAGATCATACTAGTGGGGCCAGGGTAGTCCACAAGTTCATCCTTTAATTGTTCCTAGTCGAGGGTGTATCGAGACAGAGCATCGATATTCTAGAGTAGACTAGCGTATACGCTTCTTGACCCATATGATGGGTGATGGATGATCCCACATCCATTGGTGTTTGACATCGAAGATGGTATACGGGTGCACAGAGGAGACTGGGTACACTGAACGGACTCGCAGAGAACTCCTAGTTAGTATTATACCGATCGTCAGATAGCAGTTCTCTAGTGACACTGTACAGGTTAATCTGTAGACCCGAGATCGTCACAGATTCTTGCATGATTCCCACTGTTCTTTGATTTCCACCTTACCATGTTCAAGAGAACGTGCAAAACGGTGGCTTTTGTGTACAGTCCCGAGTCACATGAGGCAATGAGCGATAGGAGGGGATTCTTCTCTCCCGGTATTGGGGGTTGATATTGCGCTGTGCTTGATTGGATATAACAGGAAGTCCCTGTTAGTTATATGTATGCCTTAGAAGCCATTACTGTACATAGGATGTATATTGTAGTGGATGCTGGGACATATATAGGTAGGACTTTCTTGCTCGACATGATAGTACGCTATCTGGTTGCTCTTTATCTTAACATGTATACTTTCTGTCTCTCTGATTACATGTTGATAAAGCCCTTAGGATGTGTACTCGACTTCCAGGACTGTGATGAAGATCATACTAGTGGGGCCTGGGTAGTCAATGAGTACATCCTTCATTGTTCCTAGTCGTGGGAATATCGAGACGGGGCATAGATATTCCAGAGTAGACTAGCGTATATCTTCTCGACCTATGTGATGGGCGATGGATGATCCCATATCCATTGGTGTTTGACATCAGAGATGGTATGCGGGTGCTCAGTGGAGATTGGGTACACTGAACGGACTCGCCGAGAACACCCAGATGGTATTATACCTCACGTCAGATGACAGTTCTCTAGTGACACTGGTACAGCTTAGTCTGTTGACCTGAGATCGTCATAGAGTCTTGTGTGTCTCCCACTGTGCTTTGATTTCCACCCTACCATGGCTCTACTGAGTCGTGCAAACAGGTGGTTTTTGGGTACAGTCCCGATTCAAATGGAGGCAATGAGCGATAGGAGGGGATTCGTCTCTCCCGGTATTGAGGGTTGATGTTGTGCTATGCTCGACTGGCCATAACAGGAAATCCCTGGCCATGGTTGTAGTGATATACTAGTAAGAGTTATCAATAGTTTCACGAATGTTATGGACCTTACGTCGGCATGACTTATCGAGCTATTGGGGTCTGACGTTTACCACCCCTAGGCGAGATATGCGACATATCAGACGAACAGACCGGACTGTACGGTAAGTGTTACTGGTTGAATTCACAGGAGTGTGAGCGGGCTTGCTCGTCGATCTTCTGATCGCTCAATACCCGGGTGGCCGTTACGTTTAGCAGACCGCTTGCGGCTTGTGGGTGTTTGATATGATCATCACCTGCTGCCGGCGTATTGACGAGTCTTTAGAGTCCTACACAGAGTTTTCCTGGCTCAAGCGAAATGAAATAGGAGCGCATATGAGATATGTGCGGGACCGAGAATAATGCGAGTATATGATACCGCATTCCATTCTCGTGATGAATGTATCGAATGGTTGTATGTGATATAACCTAGTTATCGAATCAAGGATTGATTCGATAAGCCGATACATTGGATACTAGTCGGTTATATGCGACATGACCGGATCATTGAATCAAGTGTTGATTTAATGATTTGATGTATAATTATATATTTGATATATTGCTTTGCATTAACTAGTATTGGTTCACTTTAAATGGATTTTCTTACTTGAATTGCACATTGTATATGTGATATATTTTTGTGCACTTGTTTGTATCATGTTTGATGATACATGCTCACTTGGGTTTGTGTAAAGAATTAAACCATGGTTATATGAATGGTTAGGGTTTTGTTTATTTATTTATTTATTATTCTTTTTGAAATGATAAAGAAAAGAATGCTGGCTTATTTTGTTTGTTTGTAGAAGCTTCATGAAGCTTTGAACAAGTCCATCATTCTTATCTCATGCTTAACACTAACCAATCAAACTAACCATAGTCTATTCTCTACACCTAACCAAGGTTGGATTATGATAAGAATGAGTTGGATTTTCTTTTTTGAAAATAATCCTTTTTATTCTATCATATTCTTTCTTCTTCTTCTTCATCTTCAACAAGAAGAAAACCTTGCCTCCATCAATGGCAACTTGAGCAAAAGAGTGAGAAATCCAATTCTAAAGTGAACCCACCTCCTATTTCTTCATCCTCTACCTCTTGCCAAGTACTATAGGGTATTTTCTTCACAAGTTTCATGACTTGGTGAAGTGGGAGCTTGATCTTGTGATGCCTCGACGTAGATCATCTTCGGCATCGAAGTCGACGACCTAGCCCGCCCATTTCTCCGATGAAGCCGATGCTAGAGTCCGGAATCCGATATGGACAGAGAGGGGATGTCATCAAGGAGCCTAGGAGGTGGAGGAACGGATCGACAAAGGTTGTAGCCCCTTTCCTTTAGCTATAAATTCGTTTATTTGCTTCGCATCGCCTATACATCTAGTTAAAGATCCGTATTAGGGTTTCTCGGCACTTGTAAAATTTAAATTGGCCATGTTTGATCACTTGTGAGACTTCATTAGTGTGCCTAGGAACCCTTCAGTGGTATCAGAGCCTAGCTAGAGCCTTAGGCGATGCGTTGACGGAGTTTGAAGTCCGATCGAACCGAAACCCTAACACAAATGCTCTCTGGACTTTTTTCAAAAACTGGGTTTTTTCCAGATTAAAAATATGCAGAAAACCAACCAGGAATATCTAAGAATTACGGTGAAGCCCGAGCACCTGAATCGATAATAGCGCGGCGGAACCGCGGCATTTGCATGCCAAATGCGGCGGTTCCGCGGCCACTTGGTCTCTTCAGACAATTTTTCCTGCACAGTAATTTTTATATTTTGTTGCTGTAATTTCTGGGAATTTTTAAATCTGACTCAAGAGTTGAGTTTTCTTGGTTGTATTGGGGACTCGGTGTTTCGATCGGATTGTCAAACTGTGTCTATGTGTTTTCCGGATATTTTTGAATATGTTAAAAAGTTCGACCGGATATAAATACCCAATTTTTCCCCTGCCGGGAAAATTCCAATTGTTAGACTTTTCCGTAGTTTAACGACGTTCTAAGTAGTACAAGTAACGCGATGGTCCCTCTAGAAAACAACAAACCTTAACTCGATTATGTGACCGTCTTGAACCGCCCTTTGAACCTTCGGGTTTGGGGCAGTACGGCGTGCCACATGTGAGGCGTTGGCTTGACCCTTCTACGGCTGGATCGTTGGTACTGAGGCACTAACTGAATGTTTTTAGACTTATTTCATGTGTTGAGCTGTATCGGGAAAACTTGGGTGTTCGATTGTTCGATCGGAAAGTTTAACATTTTCTATTTATTCGGAATGTGATACAATACTTGGAATTCGCAAATAGTTATGAGATAACTGAATGAATGTTATAAACACAGCAGTTTAGTCTCATTTGATCGGTTGCCACGGAATTTTGATGTGATCAAAAGTCCGTCGCAATCACGTAGCGTACGCGGATACTCGCCGGGTAAACTTAATAGACAGCCTCACCCCAAAGCCCCGACCAAGTTATTGTAGGAGAACCCCGTCGCCGAAAGCTTCCGTTCGGGTGCTCGCGGCAGCGGTGTTCCGCCTTAGTACACTTCGTCGACGGCGTCGGGGGTGTGGCCGCTTACTAAAGTTTGCGACGAGCATTCGATCAGAATGTCGGGAATCCTGTTGAATTTCCCGACTTGATATTGAAATGTGTTTTCGATAATAAGACTAAAATGCGGGGTTTATAATTGTTAGGCATGCGATGTCTAAGTATTTCATTTGATTAGGCATGCGATGTCTAAAGAGGTTGCGGATTCCAACTGTTGTAGTTTTATACTTTCTTTTCTGTGACCGTAAGTGTAATATGTGATATCGCCGGTTTCGTTGCTATATGTCAACGACAATTGGGATGTGCATATTTACTTACGTTGATGACATGTGATGTTATGTGTTGCTGGATATGTTATATTGGATCGTCGTGTTTGAATAGCCGGGTTTTTTTTATGTGAGATGAGTGTTTTTCTTTTTCATTCATGTAAAAACTTGTATGTAATATTCTTTTATTGGGGCACTTCCAGGTTGCGGATGTTGTCACCATTTGTATATTATTTACTTTTCTGCATTAGGATAGACCCAAGGAGGGGAGCACAAGTAACCGGGTTCTGGGGTCCAATGGGAGACCATCTCGAGGAGTCGAGTTCGGGTCTCCTAACCCTAGAATTGGTAGGGTTGCTTGCCGCTCTCGTAGGGGTCTATGGGTGTGGGATTGGCTATTCATCACGACCGTGGAATCCGTGTTTTATACTGGCTCGTATTAAAAACACGGACGTCCTAGTATATCCAATATTTCATATGATATTTTCTGCTGCGATATCTGTGATGTGATCATGCGATGTTCTGTGATAGATATAATATATAGTATATATGATATATTATATAGACGTTGCTTATGTTTTACACCCGCGCTAGCCCTGCCCCGCTCTGCCGTTAGTTACCTAACCTAACGGTGCAGACGGGACATCGAGGCGAATGCGGATGGCATAAGCGTACGTTATATTTATCTGTGATGATTAGGTGGACTTAAATGATGGGATATTCATTAATGAGATTAATGAAAGAAAATAAACCTAATTGATGTTGTGGAATCGAATTTCAAATTAAAACATGTAGCTACAGTTCTTACTTTGCATCGCGGTGTTCCTTGTAGAACATCCTGCACCTTATTCGATAAGGAAAGGACCGAGATCCCTTCACCGGGAGTGACTCCTTTAGCAATAACTGGCAGATGGTACAACTCTCGGTTTGTCTTTTGATTGCTTCTATAGTTTCTGCTTTAAACAGTGATATATATGATATATCCCGCACCTCATTCGACGAGGAAAGGGCCGACGATCCCTTCACCGGGAGTGACCCCTTTAGCAAAACTAGAAAAGCCTCAAAAACATTCCATTTAAAAACCATTTGATTCCGCAACGAGATCAAGTTCAAAGCGTTAAAGGTTTTCATAAAAACCAGCCGCAACCCTCCGTCATTTTAGGAAGTAGAGTACTTAGTATTCGTGCTGTGTTTGTTGACCTTAGTTAAGGCACAGTGTACGGTAGCTAAGTGATGTCTTCCTACACCGCATATGATGCGATTAGTTAGGATAGTCGCGTGACTTTGTTGACCTTAGTTAAGGGTCATGTGGGTGGGTCTAATTAATCACGAAATGACGGGTAGAACTTGACTAGTGCTTATGATTTGTTGACCATAGTTAAGATCATAGGTGCTAGGGGTAAAAACCTTTATTGGGAGTTTCAAGTGTTGAAACTTGCAATGAGATTGCATACCTTCTATATGATAGTTGGATCCCGATACCCACTGCGAGTAATTCTTACTCCTGGGAGAGTTTTGCACTTTACAATTAGCCGATTAAGTAGGTGTCTAGAAAGGTGTCAACGGGGTTATACCTCTGGGAAAACGAGGTTTACAGTAATTAGGTCTGTGCGAAAGCACGGGGAACCTCCCTCAAAGTACCGACACTGGCCTGGCTGAAAGATTGGCGAACTTGTAGAGTGTAATTAATCCCGGCTAGTCTTTCCTTTTAGGGTTTGAAGGAAGATTTGATAAAAACAGTGGGAGCCATCCTGATTAGATAAAATAAATAACCAATCTGATCTTGCAAGAGCGCACGCAGAGTGTTTTCTTCTCTCTCTCTCCAGGTAGCGACCATATCACGCGTTAATCAAGATAATAATATGGATGTATTGACCGAACCCGCTTGTTATACTGAGCTGGGGAACGTTGGTCCCGCTCCAACTTATAACTGTTATAAGACCGAGCAGGAAATAGGGGAATACCAGAATTCCTATGCCGCCCGAATGAAGAAAGTGCATATGATGCATCTCCTTCGGGTGTGTTCATTATAAAGAACTGTTTCTCAGTATCCTCCGCATCCTGGGTATTTGATACCGGATCAGGATCCCAGATATGTAATCTGTTACATAGGGCTACAAAAAGGTAGAAAAACTGAGAACGGGTGATAAGTTTTATGAGACAGAAGACGGGGCAAGTGTTGCAGCCAAGTCTGTTGGTCACTGTCACCCTGTATTACCAATACATTGATTCTGAACAAATGCTATTAGATACCGAACCTGATATACAAAATCATATCAATCTCTTTTTTTAATAAAGTAATGATAAAATTTTGTATTGCTGGATAATGTTTTGAACATTTCCTATATCAAAAGTTGATCGGTTCAGGCACGTTATCTAAAAGCATTGACGTTCTAAATCAAACTACAGTTCCTAGTATACAGAATACACACAAGAGGAAGAGTTCATAAATGAATGAATCCTTCTTGAGGCATTGTAGACTAGGTCATATCAATGCGACCCGACTGGCTGAAGTTACATTTTAGATGCATATTTAAATCAGTTTGAATTTACATCTTGTGAAACTTGCCAGTCATGTCACAAAGACAAGATGACCATAGCTCTGTTTATTGGAAACAGAGAAAGAGTTAATGAACTCTTGGGACTGATACATGATGATGTATGTAAGGTCTCCTGTCTACACATGCCAGGACTGGTTCTTTATACTTCATTATATTCTCTGATAATCACTCAAGATTCAGTTATATGTTTCTGTTGAAACATAAGTCCGAAGCTTTTGAGGTATTCACAGAATATAAGTTACAAGTAGAGAACCAAAATACGGGTATAAGTATTATGTCCTATGATAAGATCAGGGAGGAGAATACTTGTGCATGGCACTCCTGGACTATTCTAAAAGAAAATGAGATTCGCTCTCAGTATTACTCCTCTGAATACACCACAGCACAAAGGTGTATCGGGGCGGAGCAATCACACAATATTAGATATGGTGTACTCTATGATGAGTATTACTGAGTTACCTGTTTCTTTTAAGGGGTTGTGCACTTGAGAAGTTGCATACCTATTGAATTTGGTTCGAATCAGATCACTGCCTACCACTCCATATAAGATATGGTATGGGAAGAGCCTATCTCTTAAGTAAGTTAAGATTTGGGATTGTCTGGCCTATGTCAAAAGCAAAATCCGGACAAGATCGAGGCAAGGTCAGTTCTGTAGAACTGGAAAGGTTCCAGCTATACAAAACTGCAGCTGCTGATTTGATAGAACCAAAGGATTCAATAGTCCCCGATGAACCTCAGCCTCTCCGCCGATCTAGTAGGATTCCTCACCTGCCTGAGAGATACTTCGGTTTCTCGATGACAGTGGGAGCGAGGAATGCATCATGAGATGATGACCCAACTAGTATCGAGCAGGTCATCGAGAGTAGGGACTCTGCAAGAATGGCTGGATGCTTAGCGATCTGAGATGGAATCCATGTACACCAACAAAGTATGGACTTTGCTTGCTATATTTGAAGGGTTGAATCCCCATTAGGAGAAAGTATATCTTGAGAAGATTACTTGGTGTAGATGGAAAAGTTGAGACTTTCAAAGCTAGACTTGTTAAAGGTTTTCGTCATCGACCAAGAGTGGAAAATGATGAAACCTTTTCCAGGGACTATACTTAAGTCCATCCAGATCCAACTTACCATTGCTACATACCATGACTGCGATATCTGGTGGTTGGGTGTCATGACTGCTTTTCTAAATACTGATTTAGAATAGAATGTCTATAAGTACATATCCAGAGGGCTTCGTAAACAGTAGGAGCAGCGGAAACATGTGCAAGTTGCTTTACAGGATAAAGCAGGCATCGCGGAGTTGGAACATCTGTTTTGATGTGGTAGTCAAAGAGTTTGACTTCATCAAAATGGTAGATGAACCTTGTATGTACAAAAGGGTAGTATGGAGTATGGTAATGATCCTCGTAGAGTACGTAGATGACATACTCTTGGTAGGAAAATAGTTTCCTATGCTACGATCGGTCGATCTCCTCTTATCACAAGGATTCTCCAATAGGATCAAAGTGATACCTCCTAAATCCTGGGATTTGGGTCTATGAGATAGATCTAAATGGATGTTAGGATTCTCACTAGCTGTAGTAAGAATGTATCAATCGATCCTGGGGAGAATCACTGGAAAGGTTCCAGGGTGATAAAGAAGACTGAATGTCAGTCACAGGCATTGTCTTTACCCTCAGTAAAGGGACGGTATGTTGGAAGAGTTCCAAGCTAGATACCGTGGCAAACTAGACGATAAAGGCTGGTAACATCGCTATTAAAGATACGACCAAAGAGGCAGTTTGGGTGTATATTGGTTCATAAGATGAACTAGGTTCCTACCATTGTATGACAATGGAAGTGTGGCTTTGGCCAAGGAACCATGATCCCATCAGTGACCCAGACATATTCTGAGGTAGCATCACCTGATCATGGAGATAGTTGATCTCCAGGGTGATCGAGGTAAGGAGAGTAGACTCAGAGGACAACACAGCGGATCCACTCACGAAGGCCTTTTCCCAAAGAGAGACTTTTATGGGATGGTTGAGTATGTGATACTGCAACCACTGCTACAGATGGCCCTAGTGCAAGTGGGAGATTGTTAGTTATATGTATGCCCTAGAGGCCATTACTGTACATAGGATGTATATTGTAGTGAATGCTGGGACATATATAGGTAGGACTTTCTTGCTCGACATGATAGTACGCTATTTGGTTGCTCTTTATCTTAACATGTATACTTTCTGTCTCTCTGATTACATGTCGATAAAGCCCTTAGGATGTGTACTCGACTTCCAGGACTGTGATGAAGATCATACTAGTGGGGCCTGGGTAGTCAATGAGTACATCCTTCATTGTTCCTAGTCGTGGGAATATCGAGACGGGGCATCGATATTCCAGAGTAGACTAGCGTATATCTTCACGACCCATGTGATGGGCGATGGATGATCCCATATCCATTGGTGTTTGACATCAGAGATGGTATGCGGGTGCTCAGTGGAGACTGGGTACACTGAACGGACTCGCCGAGAACTCCCAGATGGTATTATACATCACGTCAGATGGCAGTTCTCTGGTGACATTGGTACAGCTTAGTCTGTTGACCCGAGATCGTCATAGAGTCTTGTGTGTCTCCCACTGTGATTTGATTTCCACCCTACCACGGCTCTACTGAGTCATGCAAACAGGTGGTTTTTGGGTACAGTCCCGATTCACATGGAGGCAATGAGCGATAGGAGGGGATTCGTCTCTCCCGGTATTGGGGGTTGATGTTGTGCTATGCTCGACTGTCCATAACAGGAAATCCCTGGCCAGGGTTGTAGTGATATACTGGTAAGAGTTATCAGTAGTTTCACGAATGTTATGGACCTTACGTCGGCATGACTTATCGAGCTATTGGGGTCTGACGTTTACCACCCCTAGGCGAGATATGCGACATATCAGACGAACAGACCGGACTGTACGGTAAGTGTTACTGGTTTGATTCACAGGAGTGTGAGCGGGCTTGCTCGTCAATCTTCTGATCGCTCAATACCCGGGTGGCCGTTACGTTTAGCAGACCGCTTGCGGCTTGTGGGTGTTTGATATGATCATCACCTGCTGCCGGCGTATTGACGAGTCTTTAGAGTCCTACACAGAGTTTTCCTGGCTCAAGCGAAACGAAATAGGAGCGCATATGAGATATGTGCAGGACCGAGAATAATGCGAGTATATGATACCGCATTCCATTATCGCGATGAATGTATCGAATGGTTGTATGTGATATAACCTAATTATCGAATCAAGGATTGATTCGATAAGCCGATACATTGGATACTAGTCGGTTATATGCGACATGACCGGATCATTGAATCAAGTGTTGATTTAATGATTTGATGTATAATTATATATTTGATATAGTACTTTGCATTAACTAGTATTGGTTCACTTTAAATGGATTTTCTCACTTGAATTGCACATTGTATATGTGATATATTTTTGTGCACTTGTTTGTATCATGTTTGATGATACATGCTCACTTGGGTTTGTGTAAAGAATTAAACCATGGTTATATGAATGGTTAGGGTTTTATTTATTTATTTATTTATTATTCTTTTTGAAATGATAAAGAAAAGAATGGTGGCTTATTTTGATTGTTTGTAGAAGCTTCATGAAGCTTTGAACAAGTCCACCATTCTTATCTCATGCTTAACCCTAACCAATCAAACTAACCATAGTCTATTCTCTACACCTAACCAAGGTTGGATTATGATAAGAATGAGTTGGATTTTCTTTTTTGAAAATAATCCTTTTTATTCTATCATATTCTTTCTTCTTCTTCTTCATCTTCAACAAGAAGAAAACCTTGCCTCCATCAATGGCAACTTGAGCAAAAGAGTGAGAAATCCAATTCTAAAGTGAACCCACCTCCTATTTCATCATCCTCTACCTCTTGCCAAGTAGTATAGGGTGTTTTCTTCACAAGTTTCATGACTTGATGAAGTGGGAGCTTGATCTTGTGATGCCTCGACGTAGATCATCTTCGGCATCGAAGTCGACGACCTAGCCCGCCCATTTCTCCGATGAAGCCGATGCTAGAGTCCGGGATCCGATATGGACAGCGAGGGGACGTCATCATGGAGCATAGGAGGTGGAGGACAGGATCTACAAAGGTTGTAGCCCCTTTCCTTTAGCTATAAATTCTTTTATTTGCATCGCATCGCCTATAGATCTAGTTAACGATCCGTATTAGGGTTTCTCGGCACTTGTAAAATTTAAATTGGCCATATTTGATCACTTGTGAGACTTCATTAGTGTGCCTCGGAACCCTTCAGTCCCTGGCCACTGCTGATACGGAGATCTACTGGTAAGTGTTATCAGTAGTTTCTCGACCCGTTAGGAGCCTCACATCGGCACGACTTATCGGTTACTGGGGTCTGACGTCTACCACCCCTAGACTGGATATGCGACATAACAGACGAAGAGACCAGACAGTACGGTAGTGTTACTGACAGGCCTTACAGGAGTATGAGCAAGCTTGCTTGTTGATCTTCTGATCTCTCAATACCCGGGTAGCCGTTACGTCCAGCTAGTACCGCTGACGGCTTATGGGTGCCTGATATGATCATCACCTACTGTCGGCGTATTGATGGGTCTTTAGAGTCCTACACAGAGATTTACCGGCTCAGGCAAAACGAAGTAGGAGCACATATGTGATATGTACGGGACCGAGATTAATACGTTTATGTAATACCGTATTCAATTCTCGCGATTTAGGATATCGGTCGGTTATATGAGATATAGCCGGGTTATCGAATCAAGTGTTGATTCGATAAGTTAATACAAATAATATTAGTCGGTCAAATGAGATATAGCCGGATTATTAAATCAGGTGTTGATTTAATGATTTAATGTATATGTGTATATTTGATATATTAATTTACATTAACTAATATTATCTCACTTAAGCATTTCTTTTCTCACTTATGCATTTAATATATATGTGATATATATTAATTGTATTTCTTTTTGTGTTATGCTTGATGATACATGCTACATGGGTGTATGAGACCCACACCATGCTCATGATAATGTAAGGTTTATTTATTTAAAGTAAATCCAAATTAGTTGGAAATTAGTCACATGGTTGAAGCGTGTGGACCCATTGACTTAGTCCACTAGTTTTGTCTTACCTTAGATATTTATTAACCTAACTATTATATAAACCCATGGTAAAGTCTCTGCATGAGTTATATGATATATTTCTCACCCATTGTTATCATAAAATTATTGGCTTCATTTTCTTCATCAACAAGAGAGAGCTCTCTAGGTTTTGAGGAGGTGAGGAAAATTAGTGAGAAAATTAATTCTAAAGTGAGCAACAATCTTACTTCATCATACTCTACTACATTAGCCATTTAGTTTAGGGTGTTAGATTTACTTATCCCTAATTAGTGAAAAGGTAGCTTGGGTTGGTGTCTCCTCGACATAGATCATCTTCGGCCTTGAAGACTTTGTGCAAGCTTATTCCTTTCATCTTGTGGAGCCATTTTAGAGTCCGGAAGATCACTACTTGGCGCGAAGGGACTTCTACACGGAGCTATTGATGTGAAGGACCGGTCTACAAAGGTTGTATTTCTTGTTCACTTAGATGTAAAGGTGTTTACATGTTGCATTGTCTAATTCTCTAGTTAACATTCTAGGGTTAGGGTTGTTTAGCATGGAAATTTTTTGAAAATAGCATGGACGATGCCTCCCGAAACCACGCTGTCGTGCTAGGCATTCCTACAGTGGTATCGGAGCCAAGCTAGAGAATTAGACGATATTTATAGAAATACGAAACTGAAACAACTCCGAAACACTCGGAACAAAAACCTAGTTTCTGTCGAAATTTTTAAGTCGTCTAAAATTTTTTTTAAGCGACTGCAAAATGTTATATGAGATGTAACATGGACACTGGACAAACATGAACCCAATTGGCTGGATTTCACCCGGCGAAATGCACCAAAAATCCGGCCTGGCCGGCCCCCTTTTGTCTTCTTGGGTTCGTTTTCGTTCGGTGTTCTGGTCTCTTGGTTTTGGTGTTTCAGGTGTTGCTTGTTTTTGCTGAAATTGCATGAAATGTTAACTTTTTGTAAAGGAAATTCGGAGTGTTTCGTAGTCGTAATTCTAACATCGTTTCGGGTTATTTAGACGGCGTTAAAAAGTTCGAACGCATATCAAATACCCAATTTTCTCCCTCGCTGGAAATTTTCCAAAAGTTGGATTTTTCCAAGTTAAAAAACATTCAAAAATCATGCAAGTAATTCAATGGACCCTCTAGAAGAACAAAACCCTAACTCGATTCTATGACCATCAGAACCGCCACCAAACCATAGGGTTTGTGGTCGTTCCGTGGTGCCATAGATGAGGCAAGGGTTGACCCTTCTACGGTTGGTCCATAGGTACTGTGGCATGTTCTGAGTATTTTTAAACTGCGCTCAAGTGTTGAGCTCTTTGGGAAATTTTGGGTGTTTTTTGATTCTATCGGAATGTTTAATATCGTCTAGCAATCTGTGGAATGTGATACAATATTTGGAATTCATATTTGTAGGCATGAAATCCGAAGTATGTGATATTTCGGGTTTATGATGTCTAAGGTGATTGTGGATTCCAAATATTGTAGCTTGACATTTTATTTTCTGCGACCGTATGTGTAATATGTGGTGTATCGCCGATTTCGTTGCTATATGTCAATGACAATTGGGATACGCATATTTACTTACATTGATGACATGTGATGTTATGTGTTGCTGGAATATGTTATATTGGATCGTCGTGCTTTGAATAGCCGGGGGTTTTTGCGTGAGATGAGAGTTTTTCATTTTCATTCATGTAAAAACATATATGATATTCTTTTTATTAGGGCACTTCCGGTTTGAGGATGATGTCACCATTGTTGTATATTGTTTATTTTCCGCATTAGGATAGACCAAAGTTAGGGAGCACAAGTAACCGGGTTCTAGAGTCCAGTGGGAGACCATCTCGAAGAGTCGAGACCAGGTCTCCTAACTCTAGAATTGGTAGGGTTGCTTGCCGCTCTCGTAGGGGTCTAGGGATGTGGGTTTGGCTATTCATCGTGACCTTGGAATCCATGTTTTATACTGGCTTAATTTAAAACACAGAATTCCTAGTATATCCAATATTTCATATGTCATCTTCTGCTGCTGATATTCTTTGATGTGATCACTTTATACGCGTGAGATGAATGCTTTATTATTATATATATGATATATAATAAATATTGCTTATGTTTTGCACCCGCGCTAGTCCCGCCCCGCTATGCCGTTAGTTAAATAACCTAACGATGCATAACGGGACACTGTGGCGAATGCGGATGGCATAAGCGTACGTTGTATTTTCGTTTCTTTTGCGATACTTAGGAAGCATAAATGATGGGACATCATTAATGAGATTAATGAAAAAGAAAGAAACATAAAAAGATGTTGTGGAATCAAATTTTCAAAAAAAAGGGTAGATCTAGTTTTTGCTTTGCATAGCGATATTCCTTGTAGAATATCCAGCACCTCATTCGATGAGGAAAGAGCCGAGATCTCTTCACCGGGAGTGACCTCTTTAGCGAAACTAGAAGAGGCTACAACCTACTCGGTTTTGTCTTTTGATTGCTTCTTTTAGGTCTTGCTTTGCATGGTGGTATTTGTGAAATATCCTGCACCTTATTCGATAAGGAAAGAGCCGAGATCCCTTCAACGGGAGTGACCTCTTTAGCAAAACTAGTAAAAAGCCTAAAAAACACTCCTTTAAAATCACTCGATTCTACAACGATATCAAGTTCATTACGCAAAAGGTTTTCTTAAAAACCTGTAGTAGCCCTCCGACATTTCAGATAAAGACTATTTAGTATTCGTGCTACATTTGTTGACTATGTTAAAGAGTAGTGTGCGGTAGCTAATTAGTGCTTATCTGCTAAAACATGAGATGCGACTGGATTAGGGTAGTCGTACGACTTTGTTGACCATGTTAAGGGTCGTACGGGTGAGTTTAATTCAATCAGGAAATGACGGGTTGAACTTGGCTAGCGCTTATGATTTGTTGACTATGTTAAGGTCATAAGTTGCTTTGGGAAAAATATTTTCAGGAATTTCAAGTGTTGAAATTTGCAATGAGATTGCATACCTTCTATGGGATAGTTGGATCCCGATACCCACTGCGAGTAAGAGTTACTCCTGGGAGAGTTTTACACATCACAATTAACCGATCAAGTAGGTGTCTAGAAAGGTGTTAACGGGGTTATGCCCCTGGGAAAATGAGGTTTATTTTAATTAGGTCCGTGCGAAAGAACAGGGAACCTCCCTCAACGTACCGACACTGGCCTGGATGAAAGATTGACGAACTTGTAAGGTGTAATTAATCCCGGCTAGTCTTACCTTTTAGGGTTTGAAGGAATATTTGATAAAAACAGAGGGAGCCATCCAGGTTAGATAAGATAATAATCAATCTAATCTTGTAAGAGCATACGCTAAGTGTTTTCTTCTCTCTCTCTCTCTCCAGGTAGCGACCATGTCAGGCCTTAATCAAGATAATAATATGGATGTATTGACCGAACTCCCTTGTTATACTGAGCTGGGGAACGTTGGTTCTGCTCCAACTTATAATTGTTATAGGTCCGAGGAGGAAATAGGGGAACATCCGGATTCCCACGCCACCCAAACGAAGAATAAGCACTTTGATGCATCTTCTTCGGGTGTGTTAGTTACCGAGAACTGTTTCTCAGTACACTCTACGTCCTGGGTATTAGATACCGGATCGAGATCCCACATATATAATATGTTACTTGGGCTAAGGAAAGGTAGAGAATTGGAAATAGGTGATCATTCTCTAAAAGTATGGAATGGTGCATGTGTTGCAGCCAAAGCAGTTGGTGAATATCACCATGTATTACCAAATGGGAATGCTTTGATCTTGAACGACTGTTATTACGTACCCTCTATGATATGCAATTTAATATCAATTTTTTTATTAGATAAAGAAAGATATAACTTTGTAGTAGAGAATAATATTATGAACATTTACCTAAATCAAGTGTTGAGTGGGTTTGGTGCATTATGTAACGGTTTATACGTTCTGAATCAAAACACAGTTCTTAACGTACAGAACACACACAAGAGAAAGAGTTCAGAAATGAACTAATCCTTCTTGTGGCATTGTAGACTAGGTCATATCAACGTGAAACGACTAGCTAAGTTACATAAGGATAGATATTTGAATCCGTTCGAATTATCATCTTATGAAACTTGCCAATCATGTCTCAAAGGAAAGATGACCAAAACTCTGTTTACTGTACACGGAGAAAGAGTTACGGAACTCTTGTGACCGATACATAGTGATGTATACGGTCCAATGTCTACATATGCCAGGAATTGTTCCTCATACTTCATTACATTCACTGACGATCTCTCAAGATTCGGACATGTGTTCCTGTTGAAACAAAAGTCTGAAGCTTTTGAGAAATTCAAAGAATATAAGCATGAAGTTGAGAACTAAATGGGTAAAAGTATTAAAATCCTACGATCTGATCGGGGAGGAGAATACTTGAGCACAGAATTCCATGACTATCTAAAACAGAATGGGATTCTCTCTCAGCTTACTCCTCCATATACACCACAGCACAACAGTGTATCGAAGCGGAGAAATCGCACCCTATTGGATATGGTGCGCTCTATGATGAGCACTGCTGAGTTCCCTATTTCCTTTTAGGGTTTTGCTCTTGAGACAGCAGCATACCTATTGAATCAATTTTCATCTAAATCTGTACCTACAACACCAGATGAGATATGGAGTGGGAAGAGACCATATCTTAATCGAATTAAGATATGGGGTTGTCCGGCCTATGTCAAAAGGCAAAATTCGGACAAACTCGAGGCACAATCAGTTCTTTGCAAGTTTGTGGTGTAAGTCGACGTTGTACACCCCACGAGTTGTGGGTAGGCGGAAATATGAAAAAACAATCTTTTTCTTTAAACTAACATCGACTAACCGAAAGGATCTTTGCTAAACTATAACTAATACTAACATAGGAGTAATTAGCTACTATGAAAGAAGATTATACCTAATGAACCAAGTCCTTCTTCTTCTCGTTAATCACCTCCTCGTTGGCCTCCTCTTTGTAATAGACGAACCACCCAAGAGCTTCTACTCCAAGCTTTGCCTCTAACTTGAGGAAACTAGGTTACTCCAATTGCTAATCAAAGTCACATAGGGAATATAGAGTGTGATTATGGATTAATGAGTCTTGCTAATCCTTGATCTCAACACATGAGAGGTTATGATTAGGGTTTGAAGAGAGAGAGCTTGAGGAGAGAGAAGGTGAGAGTGCGAATGAAATGAAATAATGATACCATTTGAATATATGAAGCATAATGATTTATTAAATGGATAAATCAAATGATTTATCAACCATGCTTCATTTATTCATTATGAGTGATTCATCTCATGAGTCATTAGTCATTAAATGCACCATTAACTACATGAATGAATCACACAAATGAGTCACTAAATTAATAAATGCAAATGCCACCTTAGCCCCCAAGTCATCATCCTTCTAGAAGCTTCTCGCCAAATTACGAGAACGCCCCACCTATCCGTGGAAACACGGAAAAACTATAGACTGTATAAATCCAATAATCCGATACTAGAATCTGGCTTAAACCAAAGCCGACTAGTAAAAACTTTCCGAACATCGTACGTGCATAAAAACATGTATGCGTCCGAACCCTTGTCATAAAACCATATGACCTCTATATCGTTTCGACCGGAGTAGGGAAACTCTCTGTGTGGGACTCTAAATACTCGAATACTACGCTGGCAGTGGGTTTAACCACAGACCGCAAGCGACACTAGCTGTACGTAACAGTCCCCAGGTAGATGTCGATAAGAAGGTCGATAAGGAAACCCATCCGAACTCCTACTAAGCCTGATGTGACAATCTCCGTACAGTCCGGTCTGTTCTTCTAGGAATATCTCATATCGGGCGTAGGGGGGCAGCAAGCGTCAGTCCCCTAAAAGCGGTATAAGTCGTGTCAGAGCGAAGCCCATTACACCTTGAGAAACTACTGGAAAACCTACCAGTAAATCTCGCTTGCCCTGGCCAGGGACTTTGCGTAATGGCTCTCCAGACACAGCGCGATATCAACTCCCAATACCGGGAGAGACGAATCCTGTCTAACCACTACTGCCTCCAAGTGCTCAGGACTGCACCCAACTGCTACCTGTTTGCACGACTCCTTTGAGCCGTGGTAGCGTAGCAATCTAAGAACAGTGGGACACACTCGAGGCGAAGTAGAAGTGTCAAGTCTGCGGACTATGCTGTACTCATGTCACCTGGGAACTGTTAACTGACGACGGGTATAATACCAACCAACAGTTCCCTGCGAGTCCTGTCCGGTATACCCGTAACCCAACAAGCACCTGTATACTATCTCCAGTACGACGTACTGATGGCTGTGGGACAGACCATCTCCCCAACTGGGATGAGAAGCGTACACACTAGTCTACTCCGGAGTATCGATGCTCTGTTTCGATAATCCTACGACTAGGGACCTGTAAAAGGATGTGCTTGTAGACTACCCAGCCCCCACTAGTGTGACTGCCATCACAACGTTGGTAGTCAAGCAAGATCCTAAGGGCTCTATCAATACGTACACACATATTAAGATAGATATAACCAAGTAGCATACTACCAAGTTTAGAAAGACTGTTAATATAACTGTGAATATCCCAAGCTTCCATTAAGTAATATACAAGCTAGTATGATACAATAATGGCCCCTAGGGCATATACACTAACATGTGGGATATCTAAAGAATTCACAAGATATATTTTGTACTACGCTGAGAAACAAAAGGTGTTTGTTTCTCAATACGCCATCTTTTTAGAAAATGAATTTCTTGTAAAAGAAATTAGTGGCAAAGAGGTAGAGCAGGAAGAAGTTCCAGCGTCACAAACTACAACTGATGATTTATTGGAACCAGAGGATTTAGTAGTTCCCAACGAACCTTAGCCTCTCCACCGATCTAGTAGGGTTCCGTATCCACCTGAGAGATACTATGGTTTTCTCATTGATGGTGGGAGCGAGGATTACATCATAGAAGATGATGACCCAACTAGCTTAGAGCAGGCCATCACGAGTGGGGACTCTGTGAAATGGCTAGATGCAATGCGATCTGAGATAGAGTCCATGTACACCAACAAAGTATGGACTTTGGAAGATGCTCCTGAAGGGGTAAAACCCATCGGGAGCAAATGGATCTTTAAGAAGAAACTTGGTGTTGATGGAAAAGTTGAGACTTCCAAAGCTAGACTTGTTGCAAAAGGTTTTCATCAACGACCAGGTATGGATTATGATGAAACCAATGGCTATGCTTAAGTCCAACCTGATCCTACTTGCCATCGCTGCATACCATGAATACAAAATTTGGCAAATGGATGTAAAGACCGCCTTTCTAAATAGTGATTTAGAAGAGAGCGTGTACATGACTCAGCCAGAGGGCTTCATAGACAGTGGGAGCAGCGGAAAGGTGTGGAAGCTGCTTAAATCCATCTATGGGTTAAAGCAGGAATCGCGGAGTTGGAACATCTATTTTGATGTAGTAGTCAAAGAGTTTGACTTCATCAAGAACGTAGATGAACCTTGTATATACAAGAAGGTGGAAGAGTGTAAGGTTGTCTTCCTCGTATTGTACGTGGATGACATACTCTTGATAGGAAATGATGTTCCTATGCTGCACTCGGTCAAGCTCTTCTTATCACAAAGATTCTCAATGAAAGATCTAGGTGATGCCTCATATATCTTGGGGATTAAGATCTATAGAGATAGATGTAAAAGGATACTGGGATTGTCCCAATCCCGGTACATAGACACCATACTAAAGAGGTTTAGTATGGAAGATTCCAAGCGTGGGAATTAACCCATGATTACAGGACTCACTCTCTCCAAAGAGATGTCTCCCAAGACTGATTTGGAGAGAGCTCACATGCAAAGGATAACCTATGCTTCGGCAGTAGGATCTATCATGTACGCGATGTTACAGACCCGATGTAGCATACTCACTAAGTGTAGTGAGTAGGTATCAAGAAGATCTAGGAGAGAATCACTGGACAGTTGTGAAAAACATTCTCAAGTACTTGAGAAGGACTAAAGAGATGTTCTTGGTGTATGGTAACCGTAAACTCCAAGTGGAGTCCTTTACCGATTCGGGCTTCCAGAGAGATAAAGATGACTCTAAGTTGGTCTCAAGATTTTTCTTTACCCTCAATGGTGTTAGTTATATGTATGCCCTAGAGGCCATTACTATACATGAGATGTATATTGTAGTGGATGCTTGGACATATATAGGGAGGACTTTCTTGCTCGACATGATAGTATGCTATCTGGTTACTCTTTACCTTAACGTGTACACTGATTGTCTCTCTGTTACATGTTGGTAAAGCCCTTAGGATGTGTACTTGACTACATAGACTATGACGCGGATCATACTAGTGGGGATATGGCAGTCCATAAGTACATCCCTCAAGGTCCCTAGTCGTAGGTGTATCGAGACGGGGCATCGATATACCAGAGTAGACTAGCGTATACCTTCTCGACCCATGTAGATGGGCTATGGATGATCCCATATCTATTGGTGTTTGACATCAGAGATGATATACGGGTGCTCAGTGGAGACTGGGTACACTAGACGGACTCGCCGAGAACTCCCAGATGGTATTATACCTTAAGTTAGATGGCAGTTCTCTGGACGGACTCGCCGAGAACTCCCAGATGGTATTATACCTTAAGTCAGGTGGCAGTTCTCTAGTGACACTGGTACAGGTTAGTCTGTAGACCCGAGATCGTCATAGAGTCTTGTGTGATTCCCACTGTGCTTTGATTTCGACCTTACCACGTCCAAGAGGGCATGCAAAACTGTGGTTTTTGGGTACAGTCCCGAGTCACATGGAGGCAATGAGCGATAGGAGGGGTTTCGTCTCTCCCGGTATTGGGGGTTGATGTTGCGCTATGCTCGATTGTCCATAACAGGGAAGTCCTTGGCCAGGGCTGGTATAGAGATTTACTGGTAAGTGATACCAGTGGTTTCTCGACCCGTTATGAGCCTCGTATCGGCATGACTTATCATTTATTGGGGTCCGACGTTTACCACCCCTAGACTTGATATGCAACATATCAGACGAGGAGACCTGACTGTACGGTAGTGTCACTGTCATGCTTTTTGCAGGAGTTGGAGCGGGCTTGCTTGCTGATCTTCTGATCGCTCAATACCCGGGTAGCCGTTACGTCCATCTAGTACCGCTGACGGCTTGTGGGTGGTAGATATGATCATCATCTACTGCCGGCGTATTGACGAGTCTTTAGAGTCCTACATAGAGGTTTTACTGGCTCAGGCAAAATGAAATAGGAGCGCATATGTGATATGTGCGGGACCAAGAATAATGCGAGTATGAGATACCATATTATATTCTCGCAATGTTTGTATCGATTGGTTATATGTGATATAACCAGGTTATCGAATCAAGTGTTGATTCGATAAGTCGATACATTGGATGTTAGTCGGTTATATGAGATATAACTGGATTATTAAGTCAAGTGTTGATTTAATAATTTAGTGTATAATGATATATTAGATATACTAATTTACATTAACTAACATTGGTTCACATAAGCATTTGTTTTTCTCACTTATGCACAACTTAATATATATGTGATATATATTTATTTGTGTTCATTTTGTATCATGGTTGTTGATACAACTTACATGGGTGTATAAGACTTATACCATACTAATTATAGTGTTAGGTTTTTATATTTAAAGTAATTCTAAAATTAGTGGATGATGAGCTCAAATGCATGAAGCTTCATGAAGCTTAGGGTTGCATTGACTTAGTCTACTAGTTTTGTTTTACTTGAGGTATTAATTAACCAAACCATTATAATGTAGCCATGGTTATGTCTCTACAAGAGTTAATATATGATATAAACTCACCCATAGTTCACTCTCTCTCTCTCTTGATTAGTTTTTCATTCTCATTTTTGAGCTCATCTTCTTCCTCCTTCAAATGCTTGCTAGGGTTTGATAAAGAGAAATATAGTGAGAAAAGAAATTCTAAAGTGTACCCATTTCCTATTTCATCATCCTCTACTAGACTAGCACTTTAGTTTAGGGTGTTTGCTTCACTAATTCTCTAGTTAGTGAAGTAGAATCTTGAGTTCGTATTCCCTCGACGTAGATCATCTTCGGCCTCGAAGACTTCAAGCAAGGACGCTACTTTCGCCTCGTGAAGCCATGCAAGAGCCCGGGAGAACCATGATCGCAGCGAAGGGACTACAACAAGGAGCTTTAGAAGTGAAGGACCGATCTACAAAGGTTGTATTTCGACATCACTTAGTGATAAATGTTATTTACTTGCATGTGTAACCCTAATTATCTAGCAAAGATCTTGTTTAGGGTTGTTAGGCACGGCTAAAATTTTAATCGGGCATAGATGATGCCTTGTAGAACCTTGTTAGAGTGCCTAGTAACCCTACAGTGGTATCAGAGCCTAGCTAGAGCATTAGGCGACGTATATACGAAGTTAAAACTCCGATCGAACCCAGATATATCGAACTAGACCCCCTCTCTGGAAATTTTGTAAAAATATGATTTTTTCTGCATTAAAAATACTCAAAAAAATCAGCAGAGAATTCTAAGAGTTACTGTAAAACACGACATCCTAATTCCACCAAAGCGCCGCGGAACCTCGGCGATAGCTTGCTTGCGCGGCGGTTCCGCGGCGGTATAGTAGAATTAGGGTTAGTGTTTTGTGCAGTAATATCCGTAGGTACTTGTACATTCTTCTGGGTATTTTTAATCTGACTCAAGTGTTGAGTGTTCTGGGAATTATTTTTTATTCGTTGATTCGATCGGAAAATTTAATTTCGTGTTTTTTCCGGGTAATTTTTAGAACGTGTTAAAAAGTTCGAACGGATATCAATAACTCACTTTTTCCCCTGCCGGAAAATTTCCAAGTGTTGGCTTTTTCCGTAGTTTAAGAACGTCTAAATCGTGCAAGTTACGCAATGGATCCTCTAGAAGACAACAAACCATAACTCGATTATATGACCGTCTTGAACTGCCATTTGAACCTTAGGGTTTGGGGCAGTACGGCGTTGCCACATATGAGGCGTTCGCTTGACCCTTCTACGGCTGGATCATTGGTACTGTGGCATGTGATGGATGTTTTTAAACTAATTTCAAGTGTTGAGAACTATTAAGAAAAACTTGGGTGTTTGATTACTCGATCGGAAAGTTTAACATTGTCTATTTATCTGGAGGTGATACAATATTTGGAATCCACAAGTAGTTATGAGATAACTAATTTGAATGTTATAAACATAGCAGTTTAGTCTCAAATGATCGGTTGCCACGGGATTTTGATGAGATCAAAAGTCCGTTGCAATAACGTAGCGTACGCGGATACTCTCCGGGTAAACTTAATAGACAGCCAGGCCCCAAAGCCCCGACCAAGTGACTGTAGGAGAACCCCGTCACCAAAAGCATCCGTTTGGGTGCTCGCGGCAGCGGTGTTCCGCCTTAGTGCACTTCGTCGACGGCATCCGGGGGTGCGGCCTTCTACTAAAGTTTGCGAAGAGCATTCGATCACATATCGCGAATCTTGTTGAGACTAGATATTGAAAAGTGTTTTCGATATAGAGACTAAAATGCGGGGTTTATAATTGTTAGGCATGCGATGTCTAAGGAGGTTGCGGATTCCAACTGTTGTAGTTTTACACTTTCTTTTTTGCGACCGTAAGTGTAATATGTGTTATCGCCGGTTTCGTTGCTATATGTCAACGACAATTGGGATGCGCATATTTACTTACGTTGATGACATGTGATGTCATGTGTTGCTGGATATGTTATATTGGATCGTCGCGTTCTGAATAGCCGGGGCTTTTATGTGAGATGCGGGTTTTATTTTCATTCATGTAAAATTCATTGTATGTAATATTCTTTTATTGGGGCACTTACGGGATAAGGATGATGTCACCATTGTATATTATTTACTTTTCCGCATTAGGTAGACCCAAGGAGGAGAGCACAAGTAACCGGGTTCTAGAGTCCAGTGGGAGACCAACTTAAGGAGTCGAGTCTGGGTCTTCTAACTCTATAATTGGAAGGGTTGCTTGCTGCTCTCGTAGGGGTCTAGGGTTGTGGGTTTGGCTATTCATCGCAACCGTGGAATCCGTGTTTTATAGAAGCTCAAAATAAAACACGGACATCCTAGTATATCCAATGTTTCATATGTTTCTTCTGCTGCGATATCTGTGATGTGATCATTTGATATGTGTTGATAGATACTGTATATAGTATATATGATATATTATATAGACATTACTTATGTTTTACACCCGCGCTAGCCCTGCCCCACTCTGCCGTTAGTTACCTAACCTAACGGTGCACGAGGGGACATCGAGGCGAATGCGGATGGCATAAGCATATGTCATATTTATCTGTGATGTTTAGGTGACTTAAATGATGGGACTTCATTAATGTGATCAATTAAAGTAAAGAAACCTAAAAGATGTTGTGAAATAAAATTTTGAAAAACAAGGTAGATACAGTTCTTGATTTGCATAGCGGTGTTCCTTGTAGAACATCCTGCACCTTATTCGATAAAGAAAGGGCCGAGATCTCTTCACCGGGAGTGACCCCTTTAGCAATGACTGGCAGATGCTACACCCCTCGGTTTTGTCTTTTGATTGCTTTTCTAGTTATTTCTTTGCACAGTGATATATATAATATATCCTGCACCTCATTCGACGAGGAAAGAGCCAAGATCCCTTCACCGGGAGTGACCTCTTTAGCGAAACTAGCAAAAGCCTAAAAAAACACTCAATTTTAAAATTATTTTATTCTACAACGATATCAAGTTCATTACGCAATAGGTTTTCAGAAAAACCTGTCGTAGCCCTCCGTCATTTCAGATAAGTAGTTGTTAGTGTTGGATATATGTATGCCCTAGAGGCCATTATGTGATAGTGGATGTATCTATACATGTATATATATATATATTCAGTATGCATTCTTTCTCGACATGATAGTATGATATCTGGTTCTTCTTTATCTGACATGTTGATTTGATCATGCTTTTATTCATTCATACATGCTGATAAAGCCCTGAGGATATCGGCTTGACTACAGTGATTATGATAGAGATCATACTAGTGGGACATCTGTAGTTTATAAGCATATCCTGAAATGTCCCTAGTCGAAGGTGTATCGAGACGGGGCATCGATATACCAGAGTAGACTAGTGTATATGATACTAGACCCATGTGATGGGCGATGGATGTTCCCACATTCATCGATGTTTGACATCAAGATCATATACGGGTGCTCAGTGGTGACTGGGTACACTGGACGGACTCACCGAGAACTCCTATATGGAATTATATCTATCTTCGGATAGCAGTTCTCAGGTAACACTGGTACAGGTTAGTCTGTAGACCCGAGATCGTCATAGAGTCTTGTGTATTCTCCCACTGTACTTTGATTGCCACCCTACCACGGCTCTACCGAGTCATGCAAACAGGTGGCCGTTGGGTACAGTCCCGAGACACACGAAGGCGATGAGCGATAGGATGGGTTTCGTCTCTCCAGATATTGGGAGTTGATGTTGTGCTGTGCCCGACTGGTTATATCAGCAAGTCCCTGGCCAGGGCTGCTGAGAATTGCTGATAAGTGTTATCAGTAGTTTCTCGATCTTTTATAGACCATTCACCGGCATGACTTATTGAGTTATTGGGGTCGACGTGACTATACCTAGGCTCGATATGCAGCATATCTGACGAAGAGACCGGACTGTACGGTAGTGTTGCCAGTTGGCTCAACGGGAGTTGTAGCAGGTTCGCTTGTTTTCTTCTGATCGCTCAATACCCGGGTGGCCGTTACGTTTAGCTGACCGCTTGCGGCTTGGGGGTGCTTGATATGATCATCACCCTCTGCCGGCGTATTGACGAGTCTTAGAGTCCCACACAGGAGTTACCAAGTCCAGGCGAAACGTTGTGGTGCGCGTATGCGATATGCGCATGGACCCAATTAAATTGCGCGTATAGGATACCGAACATTGATCGGGCGGCTTGCTTTTGGTGGGGTCATATGTGATATGGCCGGATTGATAAATCAAGTGTTGATTTATCATTTAACCATTAGTTTTCTCACTTAAACCCTTTCTTGTATTTGATGGATGTATGCATGCATGCATGTGTTTCTTTCTTTCATTCTAGTTTCATGCATATGTGGATGTGCATACATCCATACATACATACACCCATCTATCATGGTTGTTAGCACATGGAAATGGTGGCAATATAAGACTCACACCATAGATTAAATGATGGATTTTTATTTGATTTTGTGTTTAAAACAAAATTGAAAAGAAAAGGATAATCTTCACTAGCTTCTACATTCTTCTTCTAACTTAACCTAGCTCACCTACCTCTAACCTTGGGTTATCCTTCTCTTTATCATTTAAAACTCAAGTTAAATAAACTCTCCATCACTTAATCATGGTTGGAAGTAAGAAGGAATAAAATATAAAAGGTTATATTTCATTTCTTTTTCAAGGGTCATCTTTTATCTTTTACACTTACTAAAAAGAAAAGCCACCATCTTCATCCTCCTTCTTCCTTTTGCTCTCTAGTCTTTTCTAGTGAGTAATACACATATAAAGAAAGGTTTTTGAAGTGAGAATCTTATCCACAACATCATTCTACACAAGTTTAGCCAACTTGTTTAGAGTGTTCTCTTTGGTTTTACGAAGTTGCGAGCTTGGACGGGAAGCTCCGGGTGGATCGTCGTGGACGTGAGAGGACTACAAGAGGACCTTCTTCCAACACCCAAGAGACTAAGGAGCTAAGCAAAAGGGAGCTACAAAGGTTGTAGTTTCGAAACCCTAATTTTTATTAGCTTAAAGTTTTGTAACCCTAATTTTCTAGGATCGATTCCTTTGCGTGTTTGTTTAGCACCATCAAAATACATACTTTGAGACATGTGATGCTTCAAAACTCATTATAGGGTGCTAGGAAAACCTTACATTGGTATCAGAGCCGACCTAGAACATTAGGCGACCTTTTTACGAAGTTAAAACTCCGATCGAACCGAAATACGGCTTTTTAGGGTGCTCTCTGGAAATTTTCTAGAATTTGACACTTTTCAGATTTAAAAATATGTAAAAATATCAGCAGGTAAAACTAAGGATTACGGTACAAAAATTGTCCAATGAACAGTGATTATTGCAACGGAAACGCGGCCTAAGGTTGCTTAGACCGCGGTTCCGCGGCCTTATATATCAATTAATGGATAATTTTTTTTCAGTAATTCAGGAATCTACTTGTATATTTTTTTGGGTATTTTTAATCTGTATTTAGTTTTGAAAAATTCTGGAGATGATTTTGGACTCGTCGATTCGATCGGAATTTTGGTTTCGTGGCTTTTCGGGGTAAATTAGAAAGTATTGAAGTGTTTGAACGAGTATCATTTGCTCACTATTCACGGGGTTTAAATACTTTAGAGATACGTGCAAGTCTTTTTGTGGTGGTCCCTCTAGAAGACAACAAACCTTAACTCGATTATGTGATCGTCTTGAACTGCCCTTTGAACCTTAGGGTTTGGGGCAGTACGGCGTGCCACATATGAGGCGTTGGCTTGACCCTTCTACGGCTGGACCGCTACTACTGTGTCACACTTCGGATTTTTGAACCCTGCTCAAGTGTTGAGCTTTAGTGAATCTTGGGTACTTGATCATTCGTTCGAAAACTTTAATACTATCTGTTTATCTGGAATGTGATACAATATGTGGAATTCATATAGTTTAGGCATGAAATACGAAATATGTGATATTTAGCATTTGTGATGTCTAAAGAGAATGTGGATTCCAAATATTGTAGTTTTACACTTTCTTTTTTGTGACCGTAAGTGTAGTATGTACGATATCGCCGGTTTCGTTGCTATACATCAACGACAATTGGGGTATGCATACTTACTTACGTTGATGATATGAGATATTATGTGTTGCTGAGATATGATGTGCAGGATTGTCGCGATTGAATAGCCGGGGGTTTTTTTTTATGTGAGATGAGAGTCTTATATTTTCATTCATGTAAATTCAAATGTAATGTAATATTCTTTTATTTGGGGCACTTCCGGGTTGAGGTTGTGTCACCAGTGTTGTATATTATTTACTTTTCCGCATTAGGATGGACCCAAGGAGGGGAGCACAGGTGACCGGGTTCTGGGGTTCAGTGGGAGGCCATCTCGAGGAGTCGAGACCAGGTCTCCTAAACTCCAGAATTGGGAGGGTCACTTGCCGCTCTCGTAGGGGTCCAGGGTGTGGGCTTGGCTATTCATCGCGACTATGGAATCCGTATTTTCTATTCTGGCTAAATACTAAATACGGACGTCCTTGTATATCCAACTTTATATCTATGTTTCTGCTGCCTGTGTTCTGTGATATCTGAGACGAATGACATATTATATATATGACATATAGTAGACGTTGCTTATGTTTTACACCCGCGCTAGTCCCGTCCGGGTATGCCGTTAGTTAAGTAACCTAACGGTGCATAACGGAACATTGCGGCGAATGCGGATGGCATAAGCGTACGTGTTATTTTCGTTTCTTTTCTGTGATTGGCTTAAGGACTTAAATGATGGGATTATATTAATATGATTAATGTAAAGAAAATAAACCTAAAAAGATGTTGTAGAATCAAATTTGAAAACCACTCGGCTCTTTATGAAAAAGCTATATTTCAAAACTGCGGAGCACAAGCCACTCCTTTTGAAAACCGTTTGATTCTGCAACGATATCAAGTTCAAAGCGTTAAAGATTTTCTTAAAAATCATTCGCAACCCTCCGTCATTTTAGAAAGTAGAGTACTTAATATTCGTGCTACGTTTGTTGACTTTAGTTAAGGCGTAGTGTACGGTAGCTAAGTGATGTCTTCCTACACTGCATATGATGCAGATTAATTAGGACATTCATGCGAATTTGTTGACCATAGTTAAGGGTCATATGGGTGGGTCTAATTGATCAAAAAATGACGGGTAGAACTTGACTGGTACTTATGATTTGTTGACCATAGTTAAGGTCATAAGTACTAGGGGTAAAAATTACATCGGGAATTTCAAGTGTTGAAATTTGCAATGAGATTGTATACCTTCCATGTGATGGTTGGATCCCGATCCCACTGTGGGCAATAGTTGCTCCTAGGAGAGTTTTGCAGTTTACAATTAGCTAACTCATTAGGTGTCTAGAAAGGTGTTAATGGGGCTACGCCTCTGGGAAAACGAGGTTTACTTTAATTAGGTCCGTGCGAAAGCACGGGGAACCTCCCTCAAGTACCGACACTGGCCTGGCTGAACGGTTAGCGAAGTTGTAGACTGTAATTAATCCTGGCTAGTTTTCTTTTTAAGGTTTGAAAGAAAAACTTGATTAAAGCAGTGGGAGACATCGATTAGACAAGATAAAAACCAATCTGATCAATGCAAGAGCTTTCGCTGAGTGTATTCTTTTCTCTCTCTCTTAATGGCAGATACCAATGACTGGACTTAAGCTTCTACTAGATAAAAACAAACTGAATGAGACCAACTATAAAGACTGGCTAAGGAATCTGAAAATCTCCTTGACTTATGATAAAGTATCATATGTCCTCACGGCTTCAGCCCCGCCCGTCCCATGTCCAAAATCCTCAGTTGCGGACGTTGAAGTCCGCAAGACATCGGACGCTGACTGTGCCACGGCCAAATGCCTCGCGCTTGCATCGATGGACAATACACATCAAAAGCAGCACGAGGACATGGACATTCACGGTATATTGCTCCATACAAAGGAGTTGTATGGAGAGCAATCCCGCGTATTACGATACGAAGCATCAAAGAAACTGTTTCAGATGCGAATGGCCCCTGGCACACCAGTAGGAGACCATGTTTTGAAGATGATAGTTCTTATAAAAGAGCTTGAGGACCTTGGATGGACTATGGACAATGAACAATATATAGATATTATTCTGCAGTCCCTCCCCTCCACCTTTGCTCAGTTCATAGTAAACTTCAACATGCACGGCATGGAGAAGGAACTCCCTGAACTCCTTAATATGTTAAGGAGTACAGAGAGCACTATGAAGTCAGCAAAACTCCCGTTATGACTGTTGGACAGTCTTCCTCTTCTCGCCCGAAGGCTAAGGCCAAGGGAAAGAAAAAGAAGAAACCCACCAATCCTAAGGGTGGAGTTAAAAAGGTGAAGGGAAAGGGAAAGTCCAAAGCTGGAGACCCGGGGAAAGGCGAATGTTTTCATTGCCACAAGACAGGACATTGGAAGCGCAACTGCACGGAATACTTGAATCTCAAGAAGAAGCATGTTGATGCTTCTGCTTCAGGTGCGTTTGTAACTGAAAACTGTTTTTCTATAAACTCTGCTTCCTGGGTATTGGATACCGGTTCAGGTTCTCACATTTGCAATTCTATGCAGGGGCTGAGAAATAGCAAGGTTTTGAAGACAGGTGACCATACTCTCCGCGTTGGAAATGGTTCCAATGTACATACAGTCGCAGTGGGAGAGTATCACTTGGGGTTGCCATCTGGATGTATTTTGATTTTGAATCCATGTTATTTTGTACCAAGTATGCTATGTAATATAATATCCGTTTCTTTGTTGGACAATGAAGGATATAATTTTGTATTGCAGAACAATGTTATGAACATTCACCTAAATCAAATGTTGGTTGGGTATGGTACGCTTAATAACGGAATATATGTCCTAAATCAACACACAGTTTTCAGTATACAACACACTAATAAAAGAAAACTTTCAGAATTGAATGAAGCTTTTCTTTGGCATTGTAGACTTGGTCATATTAACGAAACAAGACTAAACAAGTTACACAAAGATGGATATTTAAACTCTTTTGAATATAAATCTTATGCGACTTGCCAGTCTTGTATCAAGGGTAAAATGACCAAAACTCCGTTTACCGGACACGGAGAAAGAGCTACTCAGCTCCTTGGCCTCATACATAGTGATGTATGTGGGCCAATGTCTACACAGGCTAGAGACGGTTTTTCATACTTTATTACATTCACCGACGATTTCTCAAGATTCGGTCATGTATTTTTATTAAAACACAAGTCCGAAGCTTTCGAGAAATTCATTGAATATAAGCAAGGAGTAGAAAAACAAACCAGCTTGAGTATTAAGATGCTTCGATCAGATCGAGGTGGTGAGTATCTCAGTACAGAATTTGAAAACTTCCTAAAAGAGAATGGGATTCTCTCTCAGCTCACTCCTCCTTACACACCACAGCACAACGGTGTGTTAGAACGACGAAATATGACCCTATTAGATATGGTCCTGTCCATGATGAGTGACGCTGAGTTACCAGTCTCGTTTTGGGGGCATGCATTGGAGACTGCAGCGTTTCTGCTAAACAGGGTTCCAACCAAAGCCGTGTCTACCATGCCATATGAGATATGGAATGGGAAGAGACCATCTCTTAAGAGAATTAAGATTTGGGGTTGCCCGGCCTATGTTAAAAAGCTGAATCCGGAAAAACTCGAGACACGGTCAGTCATGTGTAACTTTGTGGGATATCCAAAGAATTCTTATGGATATCTGTTGTACCACAAAGAGGAACAAAAGGTGTTTGTTTCTCAGTATGCCACATTCTTTGAAAAAGAGTTTTTCACAGATAAAGATGATGGCAAGGTAGTGGATCTAGAAGAGGTTCTGGAGACACAAACTACAAATGACGATTTGGTTGAACCGGCTGTTGCAACAGAAACTGAAGAACCTCGGTCACTCCGTAGGTCTGGTAGGACTTCTCGCCCACCGGAGGAGTACTACGGTTTCCTCATTGATGGTGACGGAGAAGATTGCATCATGGATGATGATTATCCTACCAGTTTTCAGCAAGCTATCACGAGTGGTGACTCTGTGAAGTGGCTGGATGCCATGAGATCTGAAATGGAGTCTATGTACACCAACAAAGTATGGACTTTGGACGTTGTACCCCCTGGGGTAAAACCTGTAGGGTGCAAATGGATCTTTAAAAGAAAGATTGGTGTGGATGGGCAGGTAGAGACCTATAAGGCAAGACTTGTGGCGAAAGGTTTTCGTCAAAGACCAGGTTTGGACTATGACGAAACTTTTTCGCCCGTAGCCATGCTTAAATCCATTCGGATCCTACTTGCTATTGCTGCTCACTACGACTATGAAATCTGGAAGATGGACGTTAAAACAGCATTTCTAAATGGAGATTTAGAAGAATGCGTTTATATGGATCAGCCAGAGGGCTTCATTGACAGTGGGAGCAGCGAGAAAGCATGTAGATTGCTTAAATCCATATATGGGTTAAAGCAGGCATCTCAGAGTTGGAACATCTGTTTTGATGATGTTATCAAAGAGTTTGATTTCATCAAAAATCCAGATGAACCTTGTGTTTATAAGAAGGCTGTAGGAAGAGCTGTCACATTCCTCGTATTGTACGTGGATGACATTCTTCTGATAGGAAATGATATTCCTATACTACAGTCGGTCAAATCATTCTTGTCACTAAGGTTCTTAATGAAGGACCTGGGTGATGCCACATACATCCTGGGCATAAGAATCAATAGGGATAGATCCAAAAAGTTATTGGGATTGTCCCAAACCAGGTACATCAACACCATCCTAAAAAGGTTTAGTATGGAAGACTCCAAGCGGGGTGCCTTACCTGCTTGCCATGGAGTCACTCTCTCCAAGGATTCTTGTCCAAAGACCGATGAAGAGAGAGCTCGCATGAGCATTATACCTTATGCTTCGGCAGTAGGATCTATAATGTATGCGATGTTATGTACATGCCCAGATGTAGCTTATGCACTTAGTGTTGTAAGCAGGTATCAATCCAACCCAGGGGAGAACCACTGGACAGCTGTGAAGAACATTCTTAAGTACTTACGAAGGACTAAAGAATTGTTCTTGGTATATGGTAATACAGATCTCCAAATGGAGGCCTTTTCCGATTCGAGCTTCCAGAGCGATAAGGATGACAACAAATCTATCTCAGGGTTTGTATTTACCCTCAATAGAGGGGCGGTAAGTTTGAAGAGTTCCAAACAGGATACCGTTGCAGACTCTACGATGGAGGCTGAGTACATTGCTGCAAATGATGCCGCCAAGGAAGCCGTCTGGATGAAGAAGTTCGTCTCGGAGCTAGGAGTAGTTCCAACCATTATTGATCCAATACCCTTGTATTGTGATAATAATGGGGCTATGGCGTTAGCCAAGGAGCCCAGGTCCCATCAGCGGTCCAGACACATCCTGAGGCATTTTCATTTGATCCGGGAGATTGTAGATCGCCGCGAGATCGAGATTAAGAAAGTAGACACAAAGAATAACGCCGCGGATCCACTCACCAAGGCCCTCCCTCAGCCACAGCATGAGCGACTTTTTGAGATGTTGGGTATGAGATACGCCAATAACTGGCCTTAGTGCAAGTGGGAGATTGTTGGATATATGTATGCCCTAGAGGCCATTATGTGATAGTGGATGTATCTATACATGTATATATATATATATTCAGTATGCATTCTTGCTCGACATGATAGTATGCTATCTGGTTCTGCTTTATCTGACATGTTGATTTGATCATGCTTTTATTCATTCATACATGCTGATAAAGCCCTGAGGATATCGGCTTGACTACAGTGATTATGATAGAGATCATACTAGCGGGACATCTGTAGTTTATAAGCATATCCTGAAATTTCCCTAGTCGAAGGTGTATCGAGACGGGGCATCGATATACCAGATTAGACTAGCGTATATGATACTAAACCCATGTGATGGGCGATGTATGTTCCCACATTCATCGATGTTTGACATCAAGATCATATACGGGTGCTCAGTGGTGACTGGGTACACTGGACGGACACACCAAGAACTCCTATATGGAATTATATCTATCGTCGGATAGCAGTTCTCAGGTGACACTGGTACAGGTTAGTCTTTAGACCCGAGATCGTCATAGAGTCTTGTGTATTCTCCCACTGTACTTTGATTGCCACCCTACCACGGCTCTACCGAGTCGTGCAAACAGGAGGCCGTTGGGTACAGTCCCGAGACACACGAAGGCGATGAGCGATAGGAGGGGTTTCGTCTCTCCCGATATTGGGAGTTGATGTTGTGCTGTGCCCGACTGGTTATATCAGCAAGTCCCTGGCCAGGGCTGCTGAGAATTGCTGATAAGTGTTATCAGTAGATTCTCGATCTGTTATAGACCATTCACCGGCACGACTTATTGAGTTATTGGGGTCGACGTGGCCATCCCTAGGCTCGATATGCAGCATATCTGACGAAGAGACCGGACTGTATGGTAGTGTTGCCAGTTTGCTCGACGGGAGTTGTAGCAGGTTCGCTTGTTTTCTTCTGATCGCTCAATACCCGGGTGGCCGTTACGTTTAGCTGACCGCTTGCGGCTTGGGGGTGCTTGATATGATCATCACCCTCTGCCGGCGTATTGACGAGTCTTAGAGTCCCACACAGGAGTTACCTAGTCCAGACGAAATGTTGCGGTGCGCGTATGCGATATGCGCATGGACCCGATTAAATTGCGCGTATAGGATACCGAACATTGATCGGGCGGCTTGCTTTTGGTGGTGTCATATGTGATATTGCCGGATTGATAAATCAAGTGTTGATTTATCATTTAACCATTAGTTTTCTCACTTAAACCCTTTCTTGTATTTGATGGATGTATACATGCATGCATGTGTTTCTTCCTTTCATTCTAGTTTCATGCACATGTGGATGTGCATACATCCATACATACATACACCCATCTATCATGGTTGTTAGCACATGGAAATGGTGGCAATATAAGACTCACACCATAGATTAAATGATGGATTTTTATTTGATTTTGTGTTTAAAACAAAATTGAAAAGAAAAGGATAATCTTCACTAGCTTCTACATTCTTCTTCTAACTTAACCTAGCTCACCTACCTCTAAACTTGGGTTATCCTTCTCTTTATCATTTAAAACTCAAGTTAAATAAACCCTCCATCACTTAATCATGGTTGGAAGTAAGAAGGAATAAAATATAAAAGGTTATATTTCATTTCTTTTTCAAGGGTCATCTTTTATCTTTTACACTTACTAAAAAGAAAAGCCACCATCTTCATCCTCCTTCTTCCTTTTGCTCTTTAGTCTTTTCTAGTGAGTAATACGCACATAAAGAAAGGTTTTTGAAGTGAGAATCTTATCCACAACATCATTCTACACAAGTTTAGCCAACTTGTTTAGAGTGTTCTCTTCGGTTTTACGAAGTTGCGAGCTTGGACGGGAAGCTCCGGGTGGATCGTCGTGGACATGAGAGGACTACAAGAGGACCTTCTTCCAACACCCAAGAGACTAAGGAGCTAAGCAAAAGGGAGCTACAAAGGTTGTAGTTTCGAAACCCTAATTTTTATTAGCTTAAAGTTTTGTAACCCTAATTTTCTAGGATCGATTCCTTTGCGTGTTTGTTTAGCACCATCAAAATACATACTTTGAGACATGTGATGCTTCAAAACTCATTATATGGTGCTAGGAAAACCTTATAGTTAGTATTTGTGCTGCGTTTGTTGGCCTTTGTTAAGGCGTAGTGTGCGTTAGCTAACTAGTGCTTATCTGCTTATGCATATGATGCAGATTGGGTTAGGGTAGTCGTAAGTCCTTGTTGGCCTTTGTCAAGGGTCGTGCGGGTGGGTTTAATTCAATCAAGAAATGACGGGTTGAACTTGACTAGCATCCTATAGTTTGTTGGCCTTTGTCAAGGTCATAGGAGGTTAGGGGCAAAATTATCGGGAATTTCAAGTGTTGAAATTTGCAATGAGATTGCATACCATCTATGAGATAGTTTGATCCTGATACCCGCTGCGAGTAAGAGTTACTACTGGGAGAGTTTTACACATTACAATTAGCCGATCGAGTAGGTGTCTAGAAAGGTATTAACGGGGTTACGCCCCTAGGAAAATGAGGTTTATTTTAATTAGGTCTGTGCGAAAGCACGGGGAACCTGCCTCAAAGTACCGACACTGGCCTGGCTGAAAAATTGGCGAAGTTGTAGGGTGTAATTAATCCCGGCTAGTCTTTCCTTTTAGGGTTTGAAGGAAGATTTGATAAAAAACAGTGGGAGCCATCCTGATTAGATAAAATAATAACCAATCTGATCTTGCAAGAGCATACGCTGAGTGTTTTCTTCTCTCTCTCTTCAGGTAGTGACCATATCACGCCTTAATCAAGATAATAATACGGATGTTTTGACCGAACCCGCTTGTTATACTGAGCTGGGGAACGTTGGTCCCGCTCCAACTTATAAATGTTATAAGACAGAGCAGAAAATAGGGGATTACCAGAATTCCCGTGCTGCCCAAACGAAGAAAGTGCATGATGATGCATCTTCTTCGGGTGTGTTCATTACAGAGAACTGTTTCTCAGTATCCTTTACGTCCTGGGTATGAGATACCGGATCAAGATCCCACATATGTAATTTCTTACATGGGCTAAAGATAAGTAGAGAACTGAGAACGGGTGATAAGTTTCATGAGATAGAAACGGTGCAAGTGTTGCAGCCAAGTCTGTTGGTAGTTATCACCCTGTATTACCAAAATACATTGATTCTGAACGAATGTTATTAGATACCAAACCTGATATACAACATTATATCAGTCTCTTTATTAGTAAAGAAGGATATAATTTTGTATTGTTGGATAATGTTTTGAACATTTCCTATATCAAGAGTTGATCGGTTCAGGAACGTTATCTAAAAGCATTGACATTCTAAATCAAACTACAGTTCTTAGTATACAGAACACACACAAGAGGAAGAGTTCAGAAATGAACGAATCCTTCTTGAGGTATTGTAAACTAGGTCATATTAATGTGACTTGACTAGCTGGAGTTACATATAGATGCATATTTAAATTAGTTTGAATTTACATCTTGTGAAACTTGTCGGTCATGTCACAGAGATAGCTCTGTTTTTAGGAAACAGAGAAAGAGTTAGTGAACTCTTGGGATGATACATGTTGATGTATAAAGGTCCCTTGTCTGCACATGCAAAGACCGGTTCTTTGTACTTCATTACTTTCTCTGATGATCTCTCAAGATTCAGACATATGTTCCTGTTGAAACACAAGTCCGAAGCTTTTGAGATATTCACAGAATATAAGTTAGAAAGTAGATAACCAAAATGGGTATAAGTATTATGTCCTTTGATGTGATCAAGGAGGAGAATACTTGAGCACGGAATTCCTGGATTATTCTAAAGGAGAATGAGATTCTCTCTCAGCATTATTCCTCTGCATACTCCACAGCACGTTGGTGTATCGGGGCGGAGCAATCACACCCTATTTGATATGGTGCGCTCTATGATGAGTACTACTGAGTTTCCTATTTCCTTTTAGGGAGTTATGCACTTGTGAAGTTGCATACCTATTGAATAGGGTTCCGATCAAATCAGTTGCCTACCACTTCATATGAGATATGGAAAGGGAAGAGCCTGTATCTTAAGTTTGTTAAGATTTGGGGTTGTCCAGCCTATGTCTAAAAGCATAATCTGGACAAGCTCGAGGCAAAGTCAGTTCTGTAGAAGTTTGTTGGATATCCCAAGCATAAGCAAGGGAATATCTTCTACCAAACCCAGGAACAAAAGATGTTTTGTTTCTCAATATGCCACCTTTGTGAAAGGGAATTTCTTGTGAAGAAATTAATGGTCATAAGGTAGAACTGGAAAGAGTTCCAGCTATACAAACTGCAGCTGATGATTTGGTAGAACCAAAGGATTCAATAGTAACCAATGAACCTCGGCCTCTCCGCCGATCTAGTAGGGTTCCTCACCCACCTGAGAGATACTTCGGTTTTCTCTATGACAGTGGGAGCGAGGATTGGATTATGAGATGATGACCCAACTAGTTTCGAGCTGGCCATCAGGAGTGGGACTCTGTAAGAATGGCTGGATGCTTAACGATTTGAGACGGAATCCTTATACACCAACAAAGTATGGACTTTGGTTGCCTTATCTGAATGGTTAAATCCCCATCAGGAGTAAGTATATCTTGAGAAGATTACTTGGTGTACATGGAAACGTTGAGACTTTCAAAGCTATCCTTAAGTCCATCCAGATCCTACTTGCCACGGCTACATACCATGACTACGATATCTGGCGGTCGGGGTCATGACTGCTTTTCTAAATGATGTTTTAGAAGAGAGAGTCTATAAGTACACAGTCAGAGGGCTTCGTAGACAGTAGGAGCAGCGGAAATGTGTCCAAGATGTTTTAAGTGATAAAGTAGGCATCGCGGAGTTGGAACGTCTGTTTTGATATGGTAGTCAAAGAGTTTGACTT
Organism: Agapanthus africanus; assembly: GCA_030015575.1. Classification (NCBI taxonomy): domain Eukaryota; kingdom Viridiplantae; phylum Streptophyta; class Magnoliopsida; order Asparagales; family Amaryllidaceae; genus Agapanthus; species Agapanthus africanus. The sequence continues at coordinate 508,509,422 of JASDDO010000014.1, forward strand.
TATCAAAATGGTAGATGAACCTTGTATATACAAAAAGGTAGTAGAGAGTTTGATGGTGATCCTCGTAGAGTACGTGGATGACATACTCTTGATAGGGAAGGAGTTTCCTATGCTACGCTCGGTCAATCTCCGCTTATCACAATGATTCTCCATATAGGATCAAAGTGATACCTACTAAATCCTGGGTTTTGGATCTATGAGATAGATCTAATTGGATGTTAGGATACTCACTAGTTGTAGTGAGAAGGTATCAATTGATCCTGGGGAGAATCACTGGAAAGGTTCCAGAGTGATAAGGACGACTGAATATCAGTCGCAGGCATTGTCTTTACCCTCAATGGAGGGACGGTATGTTGGAAAAGTTCCAAGCTAGATACCGTGACTTACTAGACGATTAAAGGCAAGATATACTGTTACCAAAGATGCTACCAAAGAGGCAGTCTAGGTGTATATTAGTTCATGAGATGAATTTCGTTCCTACCATTGTGTGACAATGGAGTTGTGGCTTATGCCTAGGAACGCCCGTCCTATCAGTGATCTAGACATATTCTAAGGCAGTGTCACCTGATCATGGAGATGGTTGATCTCCAGGGAATCGAGGTCAGGAGAGTAGACTCAGAGGACAACACGGCGGATCCACTCACAAAGGCCTTTTCCCAGAGAGAGACTTTTATGGGATAGTTGAGTATGAGATACTACAACCACTGTTATCGTAAAGCCCCTAGTGCAAATGGGAGATTGTTAGTTATATGTATGCCCTAGAGGCCATTACTATACATGATCTGTATATTGTAGTGGATGCTTGGACATATATAGGGATGACTTTCTTGCTCGACAAGATAGTATGCTATCTGGTTACTCTTTACCTTAACGTGTACACTGATTTTCTCTCTGTTACATGTTGGTAAAGCCCTTAAGATGTGTACTTGACTACCTGGACTATGATGCGGATCATACTAGTAGGGATATGGTAGTCCATAAGTACATCCTTCAAGGTCCCTAGTCGTGGGTGTATCGAGACGGGGCATCGATATACCAGAGTAGACTAGCGTATACCTTCTCGACCCATGTAGATGGGCGATGGATGATCCCATATCCATTGGTCTTTGACATTAAAGATGATATACGGGTGCTCAGTGGAGACTGTGTACACTAGACGGACTCGGCGAGAACTCCCAGATGGCATTATACCTTACGTCAGATGGCAGTTCTCTGGTGACACTGGTACAGGTTAGTCTGTAGAACCGAGATCGTCATAGAGTCTTGTGTGATTCCCACTGTGCTTTGATTTCCACCTTACCATGTCCAAGAGGGCGTGCAAAACGGTGGTTTTTGGGTACAGTCCCGAGTCACATGGAGGCAATGAGCGATAGGAGGGGTTTCGTCTCTCCCGGTATTGGGGGTTGATGTTGCGCTATGCTCGATTGGACATAACAGGGAAGTCCCTGGCCAGGGCTGGTTTAGAGATTTACCGGTAAGTGTTATCAATAGTTTCTCTACCTGTTATGAGCCTCGTATCGGCATGACTTATCGGTTATTGGTGTCTGACGTTTACCATCCCTAGACTTGATATGCAACATATCAGATGAGGAGACCGGACTGTACGGTAGTGTCACTGTCAGGCTTTTTGCAGGAGTTGGAGCGGGCTTGCTTGTGTATGGTTCCTATGCACACTCAAGAGGTTCCACAAGGCATCTACCATGCCAAATTCAAATTTTTATGTGCCGAGAAATCCTAATGAAGATCGTTAACTAGAGATTAGGTGAAACTACAAGTGCAAGCAAACTACTTTGCTACTAAGTGAATGGAAATACAACCTTTGTAAATCCGGTCCTCCACTTCTAAAGCTCCGTGTTGACGTCCCTCCGCTGCGATCATCGGATCCCAGACTCTAGCGATGGTTTCGTCGGAGAAATGATCGGGCTAGGTCATTGACTTCGAGGCCGAAGATGATCTATGTCGGGGAGACTCAAACTCAAGCTATTCCTTCACTTGGTGAAAAACTTTTTGAAGAGAACACCCTATACTACATGGCAAGTAGTAGAGAATGAAGAAATAGGAAGTGGGTTCACTTTAGAATTGGATTTCTCACTCTTTTTCCCATGGCACCATTGGAGCTAGCAAGCTTTTGTGGAGCTTGATGAAGGAGAAGAAGAAGAAAAGAATTATGTCTCCAAAATAAAAACTTATCCAATAAATAATGGCACCATGGTTGAGTTAAGCCCTCATACTTAACTCATGTAGAGAATTAACCAAAGTATTAGGTTAAGGGTTGGGTTAACTAATATCTTATACAAATGACAAAAGAGTTGACTTTGTCAATGTTTATCAAGCTTCATGAAGCTTGATAACTTTGACCAAAGTCGCACTCTTTTGTTATATGCTAGGAAATTAGTAAACCCTAATTTAACCATGATTTGGTTCAAGTCTCATACACTCAACTTGTTTGTATCATCAAGCATGATACAAACATGTACACTTGCATATATCACATATAAACAATGTGCACATTCAAGTGAGAAAATCAATCTTAAGTGAACCAATACTAGTTAATGTAAAGTAATATATCAAATATATAATTATACATTAAATCATTAAATCAACACTTGATTTAACGATCCGGTCATATTGCATATAACCGACTAATATCAATAGTAACAACTTATCGAATCAACACTTGATCCGATAACCCGGCTATATCGCATACAACCGATCAATGTCACAAATTGCGAGAATAGAATACAGTATCACATACTGGTATTATTCTCGGTCCCGCACATATCTCATATGCGCTCTTATTTCGTTTCGCTTGAGCCAGGGAACCCCTATGTAGGACTCTGAACACTCGTCAATACGCCGGCAGTAGGTGATGATCATATAAAACACCCACAAGCCGCAAGCGGTCTTCTAAACGTAACGGCCACCCGGGTATTGAGCGATCAGAAGCTCAACGAGCAAGCCCGCTCACACTCCTGTGAATCCAACCAGTAACACTACCGTATAGTCCGGTATGTTCGTCTGATATGTCGCATATCTTGTCTAGGGGTGGTAAACGTCAGACCCCAATAACTCGATAAGTCGTGTCGATATGAGGCTCATAACCGGTCGAGAAACTACTGGTAACACTTACCAGTAAATTCCTAAAGCACCCTTGGCCAAGAACTTCCTGTTATAGCCAATCGAGCACTGCGCAACATCAACTCCCTATACCGGGAGAGACGAAACCCCTCCTATCGCTCATTGCCTCCATGTGATTCGGGACTGTACCCAATAGCCACCTTTTTGCATGCCCTCTTGGACGTGGTATGATGGAAATCAAAGCACGGTGGGAATCACACAAGACTCTATGACGATCTCGGGTCTACAGACTAACCTGCACCATTGTCACCAGAGAACAGCCATCAGACGTAAGGTATAATACCATCTGGTAGTTCTCGGCGAGTCCGTCCAGTGTACCCAGTCTTCACTGATCACCCGTATATCATCTCTGATGTCAAACACCAATGGATATGGGATCATCCATCGCCCATCTATATGGGTCGAGAAGCTACACGCTAGTCTACTCTGGTATATCGATGCCCCGTCTCGATACACCCACGACTAGGGACTTTGAAGGATTTACTTATGGACTACCACGTCCCCACTAGTATGATCCACATCATAGTCCAGGTAGTCAAGTAGACATCCTAAGGGCTTTACCAACATGTAACAGAGAGACAATCAGTGTACACGTTAAGGTAAAGAGTAACCAGATAGCATACTATCAAATCGAGCAAGAAAGTCATCCCTATATATGTCCAAGCATCCACTACAATATACATCCTATGTATAGTAATGGCCTCTAGGGCATACATATAACTAACAATCTCCCACTTGCACTTGGGCCATCTGATAGCAGTGGTTGTAGTATCTCATACTCAACCATCCCATAAAAGTCTTTCTCTGGGAAAAGGCCTTTGTGAGTGGATCCGCCATGTTTTCCTCTGAGTCTGCTCTCCTAACCTCGATCCCTTGGAGATCAACCATTTCCACGATCAGGTGATACTGCCTAAGAATATGTCTGGATCACTGATGGGATGGGCGTTCCTTGGCATAAGCCACAACTCCATTGTCACACAATGGGAGGAATGAAGTTCATCTTATCAACTAATATACACCCAGACTGCCTCTTTGGTAGCATCTTTGGTAGAGATGTATCCAGCCTTTATCGTCTAGTATGCCACGGTATCTAGCATGGAACTCTTCCAACATACCGTCCCTTTACTGAGGGTAAAGACAATGCCTGGGACTGACATTCAGTCATCCTTATCACTCAGGAACCTTTCCTGCGATTCTCCCCAGGATCAATTGATACCTTCTCTTTACAACTAATGAGTATCCTAACATCCAATTAGATCTATCTCATAAATCCAAAACCCAGAATTTAGTAGTTATTACTTTGATCCTATATGGAGAATCCTTGTGATAAGCGGAGATTGACCGAGCGTAGCATAGGAATCTTCTTCCCTATCATGAGTATGTCATCCACGTACTCTACGAGGATCACCACCATACTCCCTACTTCCTTTTTTGTATATACAAGGTTCATCTACCATTTTGATGAAGTCAAACTCTTTGACTACCACATCAAAACAGATGTTCCAACTCCGCGAAGCCTGCTTTATCACATAAAACATCTTGCACACGTTTCCGCTGCTCCAACTGTCTACGAAGCCCTCTGACTGTGTACTTACAGACTCTCTCTTCTAAAACATCATTTAGAAAAGCAGTCATGACTCCCAACCGCCAGATATCGTAGTCATGGTATATAGCCGTGGCAAGTAGGATCTGGTTGGACTTAAGCATAGGTACTTAGAAAAGGTTTCATCACAATCCATAGCTGGTCAATGATGCAAACCTTTAACAAGTCTGTCTTTGAAAGTCTCAACTTTTCCATGTACACCTAGTAATCTTCTCAAGATATACTTGCTCCTGATGGGGATTTAACCCTTCAGATAAAGCAACCAAAGTCCAAACTTTGTTGGTGTAAAAGGATTCCATCTCAGATCGATTAACATCCAGCCATTCTTACAGAGCCCCACTCCTGATGGCCAGCTCGAAACTAGTTAGGTCATCAGCCCATGATGCAATCCTCGCTCCCACTGTCATAGAGAAACCGGAGTATCTCTCAAGTGGGTGAGGAAACCTACTAGATCGGCGGAGAGGCTGAGGTTCGTCGGTTGCTATTGAATCCTTTGGTTCTACCAAATCATCAGCTGCAGTTTGTATAGCTGGAACTGTTTCCAGTTCTACCTTATGACCAATAATTTCTTCACAAGAAATTCTCTTTCACAAAGGTGGCATGCTGAGTAACAAAACATCTTTTGTTCCTCGGTTAGGTAGAAGATATTCCCTTGCGTATGCTTGGGATATCCAACAAACTTCCACAGAACTGACTTTGCCTCGAGCTTGTCCGGATTATGCTTTTAGACATAGGCTGGACAACCCCAAATCTTAACAAACTTAAGATATGGGCTTTTCTCTTTCTATATCTCATATGAAATGGTAGGCATCTGATTTGATCGGAACCCTATTCAATAGGTATGCAGCTTCTCAAGTGCATAACTCCCAAAAGGAAATAGGAAACTCAGTAGCACTCATCATAGAGCACACCATATCACATAGGGTGTTATTGCTCCGCCCCGATATACCATCGTGCTATGGTGTATACGGAGGAGTAATGCTAAGAGAGAATCTCATTCTCCTTTAGAATAATCCAGGAATTTCGTGCTCAAGTATTCTCCTCCTTGATCATATCAAAGGACATAATACATAGACCCGTATTTTGGTTTTCTACTTCTAACTTATATTCTGTGAATATCTCAAAAATTTCAGACTTGTGTTTTAACAGGAACATATGTCTGAATCTCGAGAGATCATCAGAGAATTTAATGAGGTACAAAGAACCGGTCTTGGCATTTGTAGACAGGGGACCTTCATACATCAATATGTATCATCCCAAGAGTTCACTAACTCTTTCTCTGTTTCCAATAAACAGAGCTATGGTCATCTTATCTCTGTGACAAGACTGGCTAGTTTCACAAGATGTAAATTCAAACTAATTTAAATATGCATCTTAATGTAACTTCAGCTAGTCGGGTCGCATTGATATGACCTAGTCTACAATGCCTCAAGAAGGATTCGTTCATATTTGAACTCTTCCTCTTGTGTGTGTTCTGTATACTAAGAACTTGTTAGTTATATGTATGCCCTAGAGGCCATTACTGTACATATGATGTATATTATAGTGGATGCTCGGACATATATAAGGAGGACTTTCTTGCTCGACATGATAGTATGCTATCTGGTTACTCTTTACCTTAACGTGTATACTGATTGTCTCTCTGTTACATGTTGGTAAAGCCCTTAGGATGTGTACTTGACTACCTGGACTATGATGCGGATCATACTAGTGGGGAAATGGTAGTCCATAAGTACATCCTTCAAAGACCCTAGTCGTGGGTATATCGAGACGGGGCATCGATATACCATAGTAGACTAGCGTATACCTTCTCGACCCATATAGATGGGCGATGGATGATCCCATATCCATTGGTGTTTGACATCGGAGATGATATACGGGTGCTCAGTGGAGACTGGGTACACTGGACGGACTCGCCGAGAACTCCCAGATGGTATTATACCTTACGTCAGATGGCAGTTCTCTGGTGACACTGGTACAGAGTAGTCTGTTGACCCGAGATCGTCATAGAGTCTTGTATGGTTCCCACTGTGCTTTGATTTCCACCTTACCACGTCCAAGAGGGCGTGCAAAACGGTGGCTTTTGGGTACAGTCCCGAATCACATGGAGGCAATGAGCGATAGGAGGGGATTCATCTCTCCCGGTATAGGGAGTTGATGTTGCACTGTGTTCGATTGGCTATAACCGGAAATCCCTGGCCAGGGTTGCTGAGATTTACTGGTAAGTGTTACCTGTAGTTTCTCGAACTGTTATAGGCCTCATATCGACACGACTTATCGAGCTATTGGGGTCTGACGTTTACCATCCCTAGGCAAGATATGCGACATATCAGACGACGAGACCGGACTGTACGGTAGTGTTACTGGTTGGATTCACTGGAGTGTGAGCGGGCTTGCTCGTCGATCTTCTGATCGCTCAATACCCGGGTGGCCGTTACGTTTAGCAGACCGCTTGCGGCTTGTGGGTGTTTGATATGATCATCACCTGCTGCCGGTGTATTGACGAGTCTTTAGAGTCCTACACAGAGGTTTCCTGGTTCAAGCGAAACGAAATAGGAGCGCATATGAGATATGTACGGGACCGAGAATAATGCGTGTATGTGATACCGTATTCTATTCTCGCGATGAATGTATCGAATGGTTGTATGTGATATAACCTAGTTATCGAATCAAGGATTGATTCGATAAGCCGATACATTGAATATTAGTCGGTTATATGCGATATGACCGGGTCGTTAAATCAAGTGTTGATTTAATGATTTAATGTATAATTATATATTTGATATATTATTTTGCATTAACTAGTATTGGTTCACTTTAAATGGATTTTCTCACTTGGATGTACAAGTTGTATATGTGATATATTTTTTGTGCAAATGGTTGTATCATGTTTGATGATGCTTGAATGCTAGGTTTTGTGTAAAGAGTTAAACCTTGGTTAAGTAAATGGTTAGGGTTTATATGTATATTTATTTATTCATTCTTTTATCTTTTTATTTATTGGAAAAGATAAAAGAATAATACAAAATGGTTGCTTTCAATGGAGAAGCTTGTTGAAGCTTCTTGAAGACTTTGACCAAGTGACCATTTTGTCTCATGCTTAATGTAATCCCTCGAAAATCGTTTAGGCAGTTTTTCGGTAATCGGTTAATTTTTCGGCTTTTTCCGTAAAAAGTCAAAATAGGTATTTTTCAATGTAGACCTAATTATACAAAATTTAGATAAGATATTACTATAATTTTGTCACTAAAATGTCACTTATAATTTTCTAGTTAAATAAAAAAATTTCGTAATTAATTATTTTTTTATTATTATTTTAAGCCTTTTTAAATACATTAAATTAGTGATAAATACAAATTTAATTAGGTAAATTTCATAATTAGGAGTCTTTATAAGCTAAAATTTGGTGTTAATAAAATTGTATCATGACTTGCAACTTTTTAGTTTTATGGTGTGAAAATTATGAAAAAAATGATGTAAAAAGGGGTTTTTTTGTAAAAAGTTGATGTAACATTCATTAATTGACCTTTGAAGAAGCTTTTTGTGTAGAATTTTCCACACAATTCTCTCTCACTCTCCTCCTCTACCTCCAGGCCGAGCTCACCTGCTAGAAACCCCTCATTTTCCCCATTTTCTTGCTTCAAATTTCCATTAAAAATCCACCGAAATCCACAAAAATTCACAATTTCTTCACAAAATTGAAACCTAAATCCTATTCCACCTCTTTCCAAACCCTAAGTTGTTTAAAATAAGGAGAAAGAAGACATCTATGGTGGCTAAGTGAAAGAGGATCAACACTTCGGAGGTATAATTTTAATCTAGTTCTTAAATTTGTAGTTTAAATAAGCTATTTTAGAAGATTAAAGTGTCAATTTCATTGCAATGGTTTGTTTTAAAAATTCAAGAATAGGATTGGTGTTGTAATTAGGGTTTGAAATATGATAAGTGCGTTTAAGTTAGTGTTGTGGCCATCTAGTGGGTTAGATTGAACGTTTATGCGTTGTTGCGATCGCTAAATCGTTAATTCGCGAGGTTTGCATCGAAATTTGTCCGTGAATGCTTACTAGGTTTTCTATGAAATTAGGAAGCGATTTATTTACGATATCATGATGATATTATTAGCATCTAATTTGACTTGTAGGGTATGCGAATGCATAGTTTTGTCTAGTCGGGTTTTAGTTTTGTCGATTTCCCCGAAATGACGATTCTAGTTAAAGATTATCAATTTTCGTGCGTTTTTCCGCGCACCGAGTGCACGTTACGTTTAATTCGAGAGCGCCGATAATTGTATATTGTGACTTGATTCGTTTTAGGATATGTAATCTTATGCTTGGTGTTGTGCAAATATAGGATCGGTCGGTGAAACATCGGACACGGCACGTAAAGGCAAGGCGGTGGTCGGATCGGATTAGCGGGGATTTCAGGTGAGTAGATGTATTCATCTGTGGGGGAATCGTCTGAATGGCGTGAGGCGCCCCCTTGTTAGGATTACCCTACTTTTTGCAAGATTTATTTTGTTAGCTAGCTTATCCATTCTTGTACACTGCATACCCTTATAGCGAACAGTATATTAGATTGCATGGACATTCATCTATACTTATGCGATATCACTTCGTAGGACACGAACACCATTACCATTGGCATCTGATGCACGCGCACTATTCATGTGACACACACGCCTTTGGTTATTGCCATGCCACGTGCACTATAGAACCTGTTTAACTTAATATCGCCATTTGCATTCATACATGATATATGAAATTGCATAGCATGCATATACCTCGCATTATCATCATATTTACATAGATTTCTAGCCAAAATTCACATCATATACATTGATATCATAGACATTTATCATATATAACATGTGAACATTATGATTTTTCTTGAGGATTTCAGTATTGCTGCAATTTCTGGATTTTTGGGGAAAACCGCAAAAATTTAACAAAAGCTTATATTTATCATTTTTAAAACAAAGTTGCGGTTTTCTCGTGATGTATGTGTCGTCCACCATGAGTTTTCATGTTTTCTGTTGGATTTCGAGACCCGATTCGAGGAGTGGATGAACCGTCTCGGGTACATGGTGGGCCCGGTATGGTACCCCGGGGCAAGAAGATCGAGTTGTAGACGATGAGCCTGGCAAGGGAAGACTACCTACCGGTGATGTCTGGCGTGGCGGATATCCGGAGGATACCGACCGTTGTCGTGAGATTTGATGATATGGGCCGATCCGGACTGACGGAGCCCGATATTTGAGACATTGATACAGTGAGATATTGAGACAGATATGAATTCATATTTGGTGTTGATGCTTGACACGGGTTTTCAGATGATTTCTTGATGGTACTTGGCTATTATACAGATATTCATTTTCTAAAGATAAGAATGTAGTACCCTTAGCATTTAAAACACTTAAAGATTTAGTAATGACATTGCATATATATGCATGCATACTAGAGATATTATATCACATATGGACATTCATGTTGTGCCGCATTGCGTGCATTCTTACGATTGCCTTACTAGATGTTATATTCTACTCACGAGCTGGCAACTCACCCCCGTTGTTCCACAGTGTCTTGCAGGTTGGACCCGTCACCCTTGTAGCGGTGGGTTATCTTATCATCAGCTTCTTTTGCTCAGACTCGTGACATCGCCCGTAGGTGGGTTGCGAGTATATTTTATTTCTTTTGCTCTATCATTGTATCTAGTATTCTCCATCTACCACTTTATATTGTATATGCGACCTAGTGATGAGACTGAGAGATTTGTATATTTGTGGTTTCTTTTGGGTCGAGCTCACTTGAGCCGACGTGTGTTTTCTGATATTTTGCATTTCTTTTATGCGCTTTTCTTGATATTACTTATATATTGCATGTGGTTGTGATCCGCCTTGGGCGAAGAGCTAGCTCCCGCTTGGGGATGCCATTTATGATTACAGGTTATATATATATCTTATTATACCCATTTTAGTGGATAGAAAATACAGGGGAGACTTTGCCGAAATTTTCGGGAATTTTTGATGTTTTTTTTAAAGGAGATTCTATGCAACTTAATTGATTTAAAAACCATTTTCATTAAAGGTTTTCCTTCACACTCTTTTGATTTTGGTTTAGATTTTTCTGGGCTTTGGCTGACTTAGGTTACGTTACGCCTTTAGACGTCTCGTAATCTAAGTTCCAGTCACGTTCCGTACCTTCGGGTCATGACAAAGTTGGCATCAGAGCGTAGGTTTTACCTTTCTGAGTGTAGGACGACCTTGGTAGATGGAGTAGGTGACTTAAGCAGAGTGGCGTAGCGTGGGTATGATCCGCGGCATACTTACGATACGGTACTCCGCCTAAGTAACCTTAGGACATAATTGCTTGTATTTCCTTTCTTGATTCCTTGCATTCCTTGATTCAATTGGAATGTCCTTATCAGTCCTGTTTCTTATTCTAGCTTTGATGCCGCCAAAGACTACGAGAGCTCAGCGGGCTGCCGCTGGGGATGATATTCGGGCGGGCCCGTCTGAGGCGAGGATCGAGCGGGAGGGTACGCCTACCGCTCAGGGTCATACTGATCCCCCTTATCCTGACCGTATTGCCAGATTAGAGGCCGGCATGCAAGAGTTGCGGCAGATGATGGGATCTTTAGTTGAGTCCAGTCGGGCACAGAGATCCGAGGACGTTCCTTCCACCGCACAGACCACGATCGTACCTGCTGCACAGATGGTCACTCCTGCTGCTACTACGGAGACTATCCCTGTTTCACTATAGGAGTTCATGAGATTGAGACCTCCAGCTTTTACCGGTACAGATGCGACAGAGGACCCACAGGCATTTCTTGATAGGATGGCTCGGATTTGCCGTTCGTTGAGGTGTTCTGATGATAGATTGGAGGAGTTTGCGAGTTTTCGTCTGGAGGGTCTTGCCCAGACATGGTACGTTTCAGTAGAGAGAGGCCGAGCTGCAGGTCTTCCTTCTATGACCTGGGATGAGTTTACATCTGCATTTCTTGCCCGTTTTCTTCCGGAGAGTGTCCGAGATGCTCGAGCCCGTAGCTTTGAGTCTTTGCACAAGACTCCTGGGATGATAGCGTCGGAGTATGTTATACAGTTTACCCAGTTGTCTCGATATGCTCCGTACCTAGTAGACACACAAGAGAAGAGAATAAAGAGGTTTGTACGAGGGCTTGATACACAGCTATTCCTTGTCATCGGCACCCAGCACTTTGATACATACGCAGCCGCGATGGATGCAACCTTACTTTTGGAGGAGCGTATTTCTGAGACTCCGGTCGTTTCTGGGCCGAAGAGGATCCGTACTGATACGCCAGCTCAGCGGCAGATGGACAGATACCGCGATAGATTATTTCCGGGAGATGGTGGAGGCAGAGGATTGAGACGAGGTCAGTTATTTGGTTCATATCCACAGACCCAGCAGTCGTCTCCAGGATGTTTTCGGTGTGGGAGTCAGTACCACCGTGTCAGAGACTGTACCATGGGACGCCAGGGCGCGGCGACAGTCCCGCATGTGACTTTACCACCCTCACCACCTTTTCAGGGAGCTTTACTTCCTACTCCTGATGATGCTCCACTCCAGCCAAATGCTTCTAGAGGCCGTGGGTGTGGCGGTCCGGTTCAGTGAGGACGAGGCGACAGAGGCAGAGGCATAGGCCGAGGTAGAGGCAGAGCACAGCCAGCTATTAGTGGTGGACAGGCCCGAGTGTTCGCGTTGACTCCTCAGGATGCACAGGCATCCAATGCCGTCGTGACAGGTACTCTGCCAGTATGTTCTTTTGATGCACGGGTATTATTTGATCCAGGCTCCACACATTCCTATGTTTCCACGTATTTTGAACCGAGGTTGGGCCGAGAGTCTTCTCCGTTAGATCAGCCGCTTGTCGTTATTACCCCGGTAGGCGGGTCTTTTGTTGCCCGTTTTGTGTACTGATCGTGTTCCGTTCGTATCGGGGAGAGAGATTCTTCAGTTGATTTGATTCTCCTCGATATGCTTGACTTTGACGTTCTTCTTGGTATGGACTGGTTAGCCACCTGTTATGCATCCGTGGACTGCCGTGAAAAGGCAGTCAGATTCAGTTTTCCTGGTGAGCCGGTTCTTATTATTCAGGGAGATCGTAGTGCTACCCTTCCCAGCTTGATTTCTTCTTTTCGCGCTGGTCAGCTCTTAAGGAGAGGGTGTCAGGGATTCTTAGCCTATATTTGTGATACTAGCTCCACAGAGGTTCTGTTGGACCAGGTTCCTGTTGTGAGAGAGTTTCCTGATGTATTCCCTGACGAGCTGCCTGGTCTGCCACCAAAGCGCGAGATTGAGTTCTGTATTGACTTGATCCCTGGTACGGGGCCTATCTGTAACATTTAGGAAAAGGTTAGAAATAAAAAAAATTAATTAAATTAAGAATAAAGTGATAAATCACAAAACGGTTAAAATCAAATATGTCAATCTTCATAAGTTATATGTAATACAAATTAAATTAGAATTTTTGAATGTAATTTAAATAAGTTATAAGGGTTTTAATGATAAATTTAGCTTCATTTTAATAATAAGTGTGTTTTATAATAAGTTAAGTTGTGAGGGGTTAAATTGTAAAGTTTAGGTTGTATGCAAATAGGGTATTGTCAAGGGTTTAAGTGAATAAATGAAATCATTTCAGTTCTGAAATGAAATTCAAATTAAAACAAAAGAAAATAGAAGATAATGCAAAAACACCTCATGCTTGCATGAGCACCTTCAATCTCCACCTCCTCCTTGCATGAAACACACACACTTCATCACTTGACACCTCCACCTTCCCTAATCTCTTCATTCATTCACTTAAATAGCTCAATTTCTGTTCAAATCTGAAATTAAAACTCAAAGAAATTCAAAGAAAAGGAAATTTAAAGAAGGTAAAAGAAGAACAAGAGGAAGAAGATGAAGAAGGAGCTTGTTCTTGAGTTTGGCTAGGAGGAGCTTGTAAATCTTTGGGGGGTTATTCCTACAGCAAATTAGGAGGGTAAACTTCTTAAACACAGTAGAGATTAAGTTCAGTAGTTTAGTTAATTATAGTTTAGCTATGTCACATAATATCGTATTTAGTTAAAATTAGTGTCTGTTGAAATATGCTGTGATCTGGAAGATAACTAAATAAATTAAACAGAGTCAAAATGATGTAGGAAGCAACTAGAGTAAACCACAAGAAGACGACACCCAGGGGCCGGTTTTGGGCCGGCGGCCAAGCAAGTATGGCCGGCGTCGCCGGCCATGTTAGGGACTTTGGGGGTTTTCTCTTTTGGGTAGTCTACAGTATATAATTTAGGATATTTTGGTACTGTTTATTTAATTTAGTTTAACTGTAATTAAAATCTGGGAACATATATCGCAAAGGGTATCATAAAACGCTAAAAACGACACGACTAAATCACGTCGCGTTTTAAATTCTGCAACAGTGCAGATTAAGATTTAAAATCCAGCAAGGTTAAGTGTTAATAACTTGATATAATCAGATAGTAGGTAACTTGTAAGTGGGATAACGTGCTTCTATTTCCGTTATATCGGAATAGCTGTTTTGCTTATATAAGTTAATTTGCATATTTAGACTTGAATACGAGAAGTACGGAAGCCGCGAGGAAAGGGAAAGGATTAGCGATTCCGGAGTAGATTCGACTTTTCCGGTGAGTAGACTAAAAATCTACCGGGGAATTTTGTAAAGATGGCGTGTTTCGCCCGTGGTTTTATTAGACTTGATGTTTATATCATTATACGTAAATGTTAAATTGCATTCACTACAAATAACTATAAATTGCTTAGTTGTTAGAACACTTCACAATTATCGACGAGTCATGCCACGTGCACATCTTATATGCTACACACACCACGTCGATATTGCCATGTCACATACACTTAAATATCATACTTGTTAACATGGATTATATCGTATTTCACATATCTAATATAATGGTAGATTGCATAATTGACATCCTGTTACTTTATGCGTATTTTGGTGTTATATATGAAGTAAATGTAGAATTGAGGATTTATGGTTTTGAGTTTTGAATACTATTACATAAATCCAGTATTTTTATGATAATTGTGACATGTCCACCATGAATGTCGTTTTTTTGATTTGATTTTATTCCGAACCGGGTAGGGTAGCTATACGGTTGCGGAATTTATTACGTATATCCGAGCTGGGTGGGGTAGCTATACAGCCGGATCATGATGGACCCGGTCGGGGCCGAGGGGCAGGGGCCGCAGTATAGGCGGTGAGCCTAGCGAGGATACTCGATACCGGAGTCAGTGGTAAACACGGCGGATATCTAAGGGATACCGACCGGTGTTATTGATTGACAGGATCGTTCGGGGAACGATGCCTGATGAAATACCGAAGATTTGTGTCGATGATGGACACGGGAAGAAAATGAATCATATTTGGAAAACAATAGATGAGATTTCAGTTTTGGATTTATATATGGAACATTACAAATTTATGCTCCCACATGTTAGTATGCATCATATTCATCATTGTTGATATTAATTATAAATTGTCATATTTACTTTATTCGCCGTTATATGTTAGTCGTATTCACTGAGTTGGCAACTCATCCCCGTTGTGCCACAGTTCCTTGCAGGGATAGAGTGGACGGGTAGCTGCGAGGCAGAGTCACTTTTGCAATTGTATTCCATCTTTTGATCGGTAGGTTACATGTGTAGTAACCTTCCTTTTTGGTTTTGTATTTTGTATCTAGAAAGTCTCCATCAAACCTGTATTTTGACTTAGAAATGAGAGATGGGATATATATGTACAGTTGAGATCAGTTGATCAGTATCGTAGCTTCTTTCTTTATGAGATTCAGTGATGTTCTATATGTTTATATTCATGTTCATTTTGATATTGTTGATTCCAACTAGGAATACAACTAAATTTAACCTTTATTCCTTGTTTAATGAATTAACTTCATAAATTGAGATTTTTACTTAAAAACTAAATTTTCATAAATAATTCCGAAATAAGGTATTTGATCTTGGTTTTCGGCTTACGTGGACTTGTGCATATCTTTAGATATGATACAATCTAAGTGCCGGTCACATCCAAACTTGGGTCGTGACAAAGTTGGTATCAGAGCTTAGGAGTAACCTTACGGAATTCAGTAAGGGATTTCAATAGGATTATGTAAGTCCGAGAGTTAGGATGACCTTTGGTTTGATGGAGTAGGTGAATTAGGACGAATGCAGTACCGTACGTATGTTCCGCGGCATATTTACGTTATCGTATTCAGCCTAACTAACCTTAGGATGTTTATCTTGATCTATTCTTCCGTTGATTCTCCGTTATTGATTGCTTCTGTTCCCACACCTTATCAACTCTCGTTTCTTATTCCAGTTGCTATGGCTACGCAGGCTAGGCGAGCCGCAGCCAGAAATGCAGCTGGGGTGAGTCCATCTGTGACGACGACTGGTACACCGGACGTGCCGGCGGTGCATGGGCATGTTGATCCTCCTCTTCCAGATCGCATGACTAGGATTGAGGAGGGTATGTTGGGATTACAGCGAGTGGTAGGACAGTTAGCTGAGACCACTCGAGTATTGAGATCAGATCCAGCACCGACCGTAGCAGAGTCCGAGGTACAGCCTACACAGACGGTAGCGCCAGTAGATACGAGAGTGATGGAAGTATCACTTGCAGAGTTTATGAGATTGAGACCCCCGGTATTTACAGGGACCGATGTGGCGGAAGATCCTCAGTCTTTTCTTGATAGAATGACGAGGATTGGCAGATCATTGCGATGTTCTGATGCGAGGTCAGTTGAGCTGACTAGCTTTCGTTTGGAGGGACTTGCACAGGAGTGGTGTGAGTCGATGGAAAGAGGGCGAGCTACAAATCTTCCTCTGATGACGTGGACCGAGTTTTCTACAGTCTTTCTTGCCAGATTTCTTCCCCAGAGTGTGAGGGACGCTAGAGCTAGCAGTTTCGAAGTGTTGAGGAAATCAGCAAGTATGTCAGTAGCAGATTATGACTTACGATTCACCCAGCTATCACGATATGCCCCATACTTAGTACCTACAGCGGAGCTTCGGGTGAAAAGGTTCCTGAGGAATTTGGACACACAGTTGTATCTGGCGATAGGCTCCTAGCATTTTGATACATATGCACAGGCCATGGATGCGGCGATACGAGTAGAGGAGCGTTTGAGCGAGTCAGGAGTCGTTCTGGAGCCAAAGAGGAGTAGACCAGTAGTGCCGACGAATAGACAGTTTGGCAGAGGTAGAGGGTCATATTCAGGCAGATATACTCCAGGCCGCAGTGTCGGACGAGGTTGGACACAAGGTCAGATGTTCAGTTCTTATCCTGGTGATCAGATACCACCATCTACCTGTTATAGTTGTGGACTTCCCGGACACTTTGTGAGGGATTGTAGATCTCAGGGAGGGACCGTTGCTCCACAGACTGCTTTACCCCTTCCACCTCCTACACCGATGGCTTTACTTCCTCCCCTAGTTGGCGCTACACGCCAGGCAGTTGCACCACGAGGTCGAGGCTATGCAGGACGTGCTCAGAGAGGTAGAGGAGATAGAGGTAGAGGACGATAGGATGCGGGCAGGGGCCAGGCACGAGTTTTTGTGCTGACTCCACAGGATGCCCAGGCATCAAATGCAGTCGTGACAGGTACTCTTACAGTATGCTCATTAGAGGCACATGTTTTATTTGATCCCGGTTCTACACATTCTTATGTATCTTCACGATTCACACTTTTATTGGGGAAGGAGTCGTCATTATTAGAGTTACCTTTGGTAGTGATTACTCCCGTTGGAGATTCCTTTATAGCTCGGCACGTATTCAGATCGTGTTCGGTGTGTATTGGTGGAAGAGATTTGTTAGTTGATCTGATTCTCCTGGACATGTTGGATTTTGACATACTTCTTGGGATGGATTGGTTAGCCGCTTGTCATGCCTATGTAGATTGTAGAGGAAAAGCGGTTAGATTTTGTTTTCCTGGTGAACCGGTATTTGTTGTGCAGGGGGATTGCAAGTTAACCCCTGTCAACATGATTTCTGCTTTTTGTGCGGGGCGGCTCTTGAAGAAGGGTTGTCATGGGTTCTTGGCCTTTATTCAGGACATAGGGGTCGCTGAAGTTCCATTGGACCAAATCCCGATCGTACGAGAATTTCCTGAGGTATTTCCTGCTGAGTTACCAGGATTGCCACCCGATCGAGATATTGAATTTTGTATCGACTTGATTCCGGGTGCAGGGCCTATTTCTATACTACCCTATCGAATGGCACCAACGGAATTGAAAGAACTCAAGGGCCAGTTGCAAGAGTTGTTAGATAGAGGACTTGTTCGTCCCAGTGTTTCACCGTGGGGAGCTCCTGTATTATTTGTAAAGAAGAAGGACGGTAGTATAAGAATGTGCATCGACTACCGACAGCTGAATCGCGTAACTGTGCGAAACAGGTATCCATTACCACGAATAGATGACTTGTTCGATCAGTTGCAAGGAGCTGGGTTTTTCTCAAAGATTGACTTGAGGTCAGGGTATCATCAGTTGAGGGTTCGAAAGGACGATATTCCAAAGACGGCGTTTCGTACGAGATATAGGCATTATGAATTTCTGGTGATGTCGTTCGGACTCACCAATGCTCCAGCAGCTTTTATGGATATGATGAACCGTATCTTTAGACCATTTATCGATCGGTTTATTATAGTATTCATAGATGATATTCTTGTATATTCTCGGAGTCAGACGGAGCACGAGCAGCATTTACGTATCACATTGCAGACCTTGAAGGAACATCAACTGTATGCAAAAATTTTTAAGTGTGCTTTTTGGCTCGATAGTGTGGAGTTCTTGGGTCACATAGTTACGAGAGAAGGTATATGCGTAGACCCAAAGAAGATTGAAGCGGTACAACACTGGCCTAGGCCTATGTCAGTTACGAAGGTTCGGAGTTTCTTAGGTCTGGCTGGTTATTACAGACGCTTCGTACAGTATTTCTCACGGATAGCGGCACCTTTGACAGGATTGACTAGGAAGGAAGTTCCATTTCAGTGGACAGATGCGTGTGAGCAGAGTTTCCAACAGTTAAAGACGCGTTTGACGACTGCACCTGTATTATCTTTACCTTCCGGGTCAGGGGGTTTCGTCGTGTATTGCGATGCTTCTTGTGTGGGCTTAAGCTGTATGTTGATGCAACACGGCAAAGTTATAGCATATGCTTCTCGACAGTTGAAGAGGCATGAACAAAACTACCCCACTCATGATCTAGAGATGGCTGCTGTAGTTTTCGCATTGAAGATTTGGAGACATTACTTGTATGGAGAAACGTGTCAAATCTTCACAGATCATAAAAGTTTAAAGTATATCTTTCAGCAGAAAGATCTGAACCTCAGGCAGCGTAGATGGATGGAACTGGTGAAGGATTACGACTGTGACATCTTGTACCACCCAGGCAAAGCAAATGTTGTAGCAGATGCCTTGAGTCGGAGACCTGGAGGTAATTTATCTCATTTGAGCATTTTGCAGAGACAGTCTTCTACAGACTGGCAGATCTTATGTGATAGTCGTATACAGTTTGAGTTTATGTCGGCAGGAGGTCAGTTAGCACATGTTCGCACCAGACCTCAGCTATTGGATCGTATTCGAGTTGCGCAGGCTACAGATACTCGCATGATGGAGATTATGGATCAATTTAGGCAGGGCAAGGAGACGGAGTTCGTGATTGATGATCATGGAGTGTTACGTTTTAGGACTCGTCTCTGTGTGCTAGATTCTGACGAATTGAGGCGTGAGATTTTGGAGGATGCCCACAGATCAGTATACAGTATTCATCCTGGTGCCACCAAAATGTATCGTGATTTGAAAGATAATTATTGGTGGGAAGGAATGAAGAAGGATGTTACGGAGTATGTTTCAATATGCTTGACTTGTCAGCAAGTCAAAGCAGAACACCAGAGGCCAGCCGGAGAACTGCAACCCTTACCCATTCCAGAGTGGAAATGGGAGCAGATTTCCATGGATTTTGTGGTGGGTCTACCCAGGACTAGCAGAGGGTATGATTCCATTTGGGTGATTGTAGATAGATTGACAAAGGCCGCTCATTTTCTTCCAGTAAAGACGACATATGGATTTGCTCAGTATGCACAGGTTTATATCGATGAGATTGTACGTCTACATGGAGTGCCGACATGCATAGTATCAAATCGAGGTACCCAGTTTACGAGCAGGCTATGGCAGAAACTTCAGGACGCTCTTGGTACACGACTGAGTTTCAGTACAGCTTTCCACTCACAGAAAGACGGTCAGTCGGAGCGAACCATTCAGATACTAGAGGATTCGGGCTTGTAGCCTAGATTTCGGTGGTTGTTGGGATCGTCACCTACCTTTGGTAGAATTCTCGTAAACAACAGTTTTCAAGAGACGATCCAGATGGCACCCTTTGAAGCTTTATACGGAAGGAAATGTCGATCACCCGTTTGCTGGACGGAACTTAGTGAGAGTGGTATATTGGGACCGCAGATAGTACAAGAAACTACAGAGAAGGTTCAATTGATACGAGATAGAATGAAAGCGGCCCAATGCAGACAGAAGTCATACGCAGATCAACGACGACGTAAACTCGAGTTTGATGTGGGAGATCATGTGTTCCTTCGAGTATCTCCAATGAAAGGTGTGATGCGCTTCGGGAAGAAAGGGAAGCTCAGCCCCAGATATGTTGGACCTTACGAGATTTTAGAGAGAGTGGGCGCTGTAGCTTATCGGTTAGCACTTCCACCTAGTTTTCCCGACATACATCCGGTGTTCCACGTTTCGATGCTTCGCAGATATCTTCACGATCCATCTCATGCGATCCAGCATCAGACTCTACAGCTTGAGCCAGATCTATCCTACACAGTGCAGCCAGTTGCTATTTTGGACAGACAAACAAAGCAACTACGATCAAGGATACTGCCATCTGTAAAGATTCTCTGGCAAAGAAGGATCGCGAAGAGATTACTTGGGAGACGGAGGACGCAATGCGAAAGAAATTTCCACATCTTTTCATAGGTATGTCTAGTAATTATTTTAAATTCGGGGACCGAATTTTCTTAAGGGGGGAATATTGTAACATTTAGGAAAAGGTTAGAAATAAACAAAATTAATTAAATTAAGAATAAAGTGATAAATCACAAAACGGTTAAAATCAAATATGTCAATCTTCATAAGTTATATGTAATACAAATTAAATTAGAATTTTTGAATGTAATTTAAATAAGTTATAAGGGTTTTAATGATAAATTTAGCTTCATTTTAATAATAAGTGTGTTTTATAATAAGTTAAGTTGTGAGGGGTTAAATTGTAAAGTTTAGGTTGTATGCAAATAGGGTATTGTCAAGGGTTTAAGTGAATAAATGAAATCATTTCAGTTCTGAAATGAAATTCAAATTAAAACAAAAGAAAATAGAAGATAATGCAAAAACACCTCATGCTTGCATGAGCACCTTCAATCTCCACCTCCTCCTTGCATGAAACCCACACACTTCATCACTTGACACCTACACCTTCCCTAATCTCTTCATTCATTCACTTAAATAGCTCAATTTCTGTTCAAATCTGAAATTAAAACTCAAAGAAATTCAAAGAAAAGGAAATTTAAAGAAGGAAAAAGAAGAACAAGAGGAAGAAGATGAAGAAGGAGCTTGTTCTTGAGTTTGGCTAGGATGAGCTTGTAAATCTTTGGGGGGTTATTCCTACAGCAAATTAGGAGGGTAAACTTCTTAAACACAGTAGAGATTAAGTTCAGTAGTTTAGTTAATTATAGTTTAGCTATGTCACATAATATCGTATTTAGTTAAAATTAGTGTCTGTTGAAATCTGCTGTGATCTGGAAGATAACTAAATAAATTAAACAGAGTCAAAATGATGTAGGAAGCAACTAGAGTAAACCACAAGAAGACGAAACCCAGGGGCCGGTTTTGGGCCGGCGGCCAAGCAAGTATGGCCGGCGTCGCCGGTCATGTTAGGGACTTTGGGGGTTTTCTCTTTTGGGTAGTCTACAGTATATAATTTAGGATATTTTGGTACTTTTTATTTAATTTAGTTTAACTGTAATTAAAATCTGGGAACATATATCGGAAAGGATATCATAAAACGCTAAAAACGACACGACTAAATCAGGTCGCGTTTTAAATTCTGCAACAGTGCATATTAAGATTTAAAATCCAGCAAGGTTAAGTGTTAATAACTTGATATAATCAGATAGTAGGTAACTTGTAAGTGGGATAACGTGCTTCTATTTCCGTTATATCGGAATAGCTGTTTTGCTTATATAAGTTAATTTGCATATTTAGACTTGAATACGAGAAGTACGGAAGCCGCGAGGAAAGGGAAAGGATTAGCGATTCCGGAGTAGATTCGACTTTTCCGGTGAGTAGACTAAACATCTACCGGGGAATTTTGTAAAGATGGCGTGTTTCGCCCGTGGTTTTATTAGACTTGATGTTTATATCATTATACGTAAATGTTAAATTGCATTCACTACAAATAACTATAAATTGCTTAGTTGTTAGAACACTTCACAATTATCGACGAGTCATGCCACATGCACATCGTATATGCTACACAAACCTCGTCGATATTGCCATGTCACATACACTTAAATATCATACTTGTTAACATGGATTATATCGTATTTCACATATCTAATATAATGGTAGATTGCATCATTGACATCCTGTTACTTTATGCGTATTTTGGTGTTATATATGAAGTAAATGTAGAATTGAGGATTTATGGTTTTGAGTTTTGAATACTATTACATAAATCCAGTATTTTTATGATAATTGTGACATGTCCACCATGAATGTCGTTTTTTTGATTTGGTTTTATTCCGAACCGGGTGGGGTAGCTATACGGTTGCGGAATTTATTACGTATATCCGAGCTGGGTGGGGTAGCTATACAGCCGGATCATGGTGGACCCGGTCGGGGCCGAGGGGCAGGGGCCGCAGT
Source organism: Agapanthus africanus (assembly GCA_030015575.1). Classification (NCBI taxonomy): domain Eukaryota; kingdom Viridiplantae; phylum Streptophyta; class Magnoliopsida; order Asparagales; family Amaryllidaceae; genus Agapanthus; species Agapanthus africanus. The sequence continues at coordinate 508,532,135 of JASDDO010000014.1, forward strand.
ATAGGCGGTGAGCCTAGCGAGGATACTCGATACCGGAGTCAGTGGTAAACACGGCGGATATCTAAGGGATACCGACCGGTGTTATTGATTGACAGGATCGTTCGGGGAACGATGCTTGATGAAATACCGAAGATTTGTGTCGATGATGGACACGGGAAGAAATGAATCATATTTGGAAAACAATTGATGAGATTTCAGTTTTGGATTTATATATGGAACATTACAAATTTATGCTCCCACATGTTAGTATGCATCATATTCATCATTGTTGATATTAATTATAAATTATCATATTTACTTTATTCGCCGTTATATGTTAGTCGTATTCACTGAGTTGGCAACTCATCCCCGTTGTGCCACAGTTCCTTGCAGGGATAGAGTGGACGGGTAGCTGCGAGGCAGAGTCACTTTTGCAGTTATATTCCATCTTTTGATCGGCAGGTTACATGTGTAGTAACCTTCCTTTTTGGATTTGTATTTTGTATCTAGAAAGTCTCCATCAAACCTGTATTTTGACTTAGAAATGAGAGATGGGATATATATGTACAGTTGAGATCAGTTGATCAGTATCGTAGCTTCTTTCTTTATGAGATTCAGTGATGTTCTATATGTTTATATTCATGTTCATTTTGATATTGTTGATTCCAACTAGGAATACAACTAAATTTAACCTTTATTCCTTGTTTAATGAATTAACTTCATAAATTGAGATTTTAACTTAAAAACTAAATTTTCATAAATAATTCCGAAATAAGGTATTTGATCTTGGTTTTCGGCTTACTTGGACTTGTGTATATCTTTAGATATGATACAATCTAAGTGCCGGTCACATCCAAACTTGGGTTGTGACACTATCTCTATACCGCCTTATCGGATGGCCCCGGCAGAGCTGAGAGAGCTAAAGGATCAGTTACAGGACTTGCTGGACAAAGGGCTTATCCGACCGAGTGTGTCACCTTGGGGTGCTCCCGTCCTGTTTGTTAAGAAGAAGGACGGAAGTATGCGTTTATGCATTGATTATCGTCAGCTGAACCGGGTTACTGTGCGGAACAGATATCCCCTACCCCACATTGATGACTTATTTGATCAGCTCCAGGGTGCAGGGTTTTTCTCGAAGGTTGATTTACGATCAGGTTATCACCAGTTGCGGGTTCGGAAGGAGGATATTCCGAAGACCGCTTTCCGTACTCGTTATGGTCATTATGAGTTCTTGGTGATGTCGTTCGGGCTCACCAATGCCCCGGCAGCATTTATGGATTTGATGAACCGCGTATTCAGGCCGTATCTCGATCAGTTCATCATTGTGTTCATTGACGACGTCTTGGTTTATTCTCGGAGCCGGGAGGAACATGTGCAGCACTTACGTATCACATTGCAGACTTTGAGGGAGCATCAGCTGTTTTCCAAATTCTCCAAATGCACATTCTGGCTAGACAGTGTCGATTTCTTGGGTCATGTGGTGACGAGAGATGGTATTTGTGTGGACCCGAGGAAGATCGAGGCAGTTCAGCGTTGGCCTAGACCAGTATCAGTTACAGAGGTTCGCAGCTTTCTAGGTCTGGCCGGCTACTATCGACGTTTCATCCAGGATTTCTCCCGCATTGCTGCACCTTTGACCGGGTTGACCCGGAAGGGGGTTCCTTTTGATTGAACCCAGGCATGTGAGGATAGTTTCCAGCAGTTGAAGACTCTTCTGACTACTGCACCAGTGTTAGCATTGCCTTCAGGATCAGGCGGGTTCGTGGTATATTGTGATGCTTCTAGAGTGGGGCTGGGATGTGTATTGATGCAGCACGATAGAGTTATCGCGTATGCTTCTCGGCAGCTGAGGAAACACGAACAGAACTACCTCACCCATGATTTACAGATGGCTGCAGTGGTATTTGCACTTAAGATCTGGAGACATTACCTATACGGTGAGTCGTGCCAGATATTCACTGACCACAAGAGTTTGAAGTATATCTTCCAGCAGCGAGATCTGAATCTGAGACAGCACCGATGGATGGAGCTAGTGAAAGATTATGACTGCGAGATTCTATACCATCCGGGCAAGGTGAATGTGGTGGCAGATGCTTTGAGTAGAAGGCCAGGAGGTAGCTTATCTTGTTTGAGCGCAGTACAGATGCAGTCGATGGCAGATTGGCAGGTTTTATGTGATAGCAGAGTGCAGTTCGAGTTTACTCCTACAGGGGGACAGCTGGCCCATTTCAGAGCACGCCCACAGTTACTTGACCGTATCCACGAGGCACAGTCCGGCGATGCCCGTACATTAGAGATTATTGAGCAGATTCGGCAGGGCAGAGTTTCCGAGTTCGTGATTGATGATCAGGGGATACTTCGATTTGGGACTCGACTGTGCGTGCCAGATTCAGAGGGACTGAGGCGTGATATTCTCGAGGAGGCACATAGATCAGTATACAGTGTGCATCCGGGTTCCACCAAAATGTACCGTGATTTGAGAGAGGTTTACTGGTGGGACGGGATGAAGAAGGATATTACAGACTTTGTGTTGAGATGCCTGACTTGTCAGCATGTCAAGGCCGAGCACCAAAGGCCAGCCGGCGAGTTACAGCCTTTGCCCATCCCTGAGTGGAAGTGGGAGAAGGTCTCCATGGACTTCGTTGTGGGTCTACCCAGGACCAGTCGAGGGTACGACTCTATTTGGGTGATTGTGGATCGACTGACGAAAGCATCTCACTTCCTGCCAGTGAAGACCACTTTTGGATTTTCTCAGTATGCCCAGGTTTATATTGATGAGATAGTGCGACTGCATGGCGTTCCGACTTGCATCATGTCAGACCGTGGCACCCAGTTTACCAGCCGATTGTGGCAGAAACTCCAGAAAGCTTTGGGCACCCGATTGAGTTTTAGCACAGCCTTTCATCCGCAGACTGACGGTCAGTCGGAGCTTACGATTCAGACTCTTGAGGACATGCTCAGAGCTTTTGTTTTAGATTTCGGTGGTAGCTCGGATCGTCATTTGCCTTTGATCGAGTTTTCCTACAATAATAGCTTCCAGGAGACGATTCAGATGGCACCTTTCGAGGCTTTATATGGGAGGAGATGTCGATCGCCTGTATGTTGGACAGAGCTTAGGGAGAGCAGTATTTTGGGGCCTCAGATCGTACAGGAGACGACCGAGAAGATACAGCTGATTCGGGACAGGATGAGAGCGGCACAGAGCAGGCAGAAATCTTATGCTGACAGGCGCCGTCGCCGACTCGAGTTCGCTGTTGGCGATCATGTTTTCCTGAAGGTCTCTCCGATGAAAGGTGTGATGAGATTTGGGCGGAAATGGAAACTGAGTCCTAGATATGTTGGTCCTTTCAAGATCCTAGAGCGTGTTGGTCCAGTCGCTTATCGGTTAGCTCTTCCGCCCAGCTTCCCCGATGTTCATCCCGTATTCCATGTCTCGATGCTCCGCAAGTACCCTCATGATCCTTCCCAGGTGATTCAATACCAAACGATCCAGTTAGAGCGTGATCTTTCTTTCACCGAGCAGCCGGTTGTCATTTTGGATCGACAGGTGAAGAAATTGAGGTCGAAGGTCATACCGTCCGTCAAGGTCCTTTGGCGTGGCCCGAACAGTGAGGAGGTCACCTGGGAGACCGAGGTCGAGATGAGGAAGAGATATCCCCATCTTTTTGAAGGTACGCGTAGTTAAATTCTAAATTCGGGGACCGAATTTCTTTAAGGGGGGAAGATTGTAACCCCTCGAAAATCGTTTAGGCAGCTTTTCGGTAATCGGTTAATTTTTCGGCTTTTTCCGTAAATGTAACATCTTCAAAAATATAAAATATTAATTTTGGGAATTTTTATAATTTAATATTATTTTATTGATTATTTTAATATTAAATCTATTTTTTAAATGCAAATAAATGGAGAAAAATTACGGAAAATTATGGAAAATTCTAAAATAGGGTAAATTAGTGAATTATGACATTTTTAAGTTGTTGTGATCATTTTGACACTAATTTAGTGCTAATCGCGATTAAAATCGCTAATCGGGTTTTTCGGCAATTTTGTGCAAAATTGTGCACATATCATTTTTTGGACTTGTGTTACCCTTTTTCTACCATGTTACTTGGGGATACTATTGGGGTGAGAAGGATTTGGATAAGAAAAGAAAAGAAAAGAAAAGGAAAGAGTAGGTGTAATGATGAGAGAGAGAGGGGCAAGGTCAACCCCACCTTTTTGAACCACACCCTCATTATTTCCTTGTTGTTTTCTCTCCCTCTCCTCCCTCATTCCTGCGGCTGCTGCTGCTCCCTTCCTTCTTCCTCCTCCTCCTTCAAAAACTCTCCACATCACCATGAAACCAAACTCAAAACCTCACACTCATTTCACGAAACATGCACACTAGCCCGAGATCTACAAGATGGACCAAGAAAGCTTGGGTTTTGACCACTTGGGGAAACTCAAGAAAATTCTTGAGTTGCCAATTGAGGTAATTTCTGAACCATAATCTTAGTTTTAGCATTTCCTATACCCCTATGCAAGTTTAGAATCGATATCGGGTGAAATTGTGGACTTGGTGAAAACTAGTTAGGGTTTGAGGGAATTGTGAGTTGTGATGGGTAATTTGAGTTCAGTGGAGATTGTATGAGCACCCTAGAGCTAGAAACCCAGCCCAATCCCATTGGAAACCAAGAATACGGAATTTCGGGACTTTATGTCGGTTTGTGTGTGCAGGAAAATCTGGAGTATACCGGGACATTTCTAGACAAATGTAGCAATACCAGGGACCCAAATTAGACCCCAGGAGACCACCCTAGGAGTACGAGCACCAAACTCCTCAGGTGGGCCGGCCAGGCCGGCCAAACAGGGTATGTGGCCGGCCCCACTGTGATGAAATCCCCCCATTTTGCTTCTGTACCTCCCTTGTACCCTGCATAGCACCCTGGACTTGTTGATTTGATCTAGTTTGACCTGAGATGAAATCTGGGAGCATTTTCTCAAGTTGCAGCTTTGAATTTGGATTGGGTTTTGCGTATTTTGAATTCCAGATTTTGGTATTATTGTGTTATCTCGATTGTGTGACGTTTGTACGTCTATATCGAGTGATTTGGAGTTGTTTTACGAAGGCTAACCGTAGGTTCTAACCTATAGGCCTTTTTGCGCATCGTGTCAGTTTTAGCGTATCGTATTGGTGTGTTGTGTGTCGTTTCAAGTATTGAATTGGTTTTGATGCGATGCGATACGTGTGATATGTGTAGGTACACCGCGACGATCCGAGGCGATGCGGATGATGACGGAGACATCGACACCGACACACAGGATTCAGGTGAGTAGATTATATCTACGGGGGAAAGTCGGGTGGATGGCGTATAGCACCCCCGCAGTCCGTAGATAGATTATTATGCAGTTTATTGTGATGATAGGTGTATTATGGATAGTTTAGGGTTAGCAGTGACTAGTGTAGTCATAGTCGCGAACCCTAGGATAGAATTACACCTATACACATACCCTTGTATATCACTTATACTTGCACTGTGTTTGATCATATGGGATGACTTTGGAGATGAGTTGATGATGTGGGCTTGGTGCCCTGGGATCGGTGATTTGATACGATTCATACGTAGGGTATGACTTGTGATTCTTGCGGGCTTGGGATGGGTGTTTACCCCCGCATGCATACTTTACCGATGTTACCGTTTGTACTAGAGATAGAGTAGTACATCCAGACCTTATGATCCGATGATGGTGATATTTGTTATGTGATGAGACAGTGAGATATTGACCTGTACCCAGCTTTTGGGAATGCCGTACGATGATTTACCGTACGAGCTGATATTGATGATAGATCCGCACTCATAGCTAGAGGATATCTTACGATATGACATTGAGGCGGGATCACCGACTATATATCTACATATATACTTAGACTCAGTTCTAGGTGGTTTCCACACCTACCCCTCCTGATTGACATGATACTTAGATGTAGTTTGCATAGTAGATACTTTACTGTGCTGTTGATTACTAGATTTCCGCATATTCATACTTTTCGCATTGCTGGCATATGTTCATTACCTTGTTATTATCATGCTGTTAGGACACCAGCACCATTATCGATGATGCGTATGTTTCACGTACACTATTTGCCGGCTCACACACTTCATCATCGATAATTGCCATGTCACTACACAGTAGTACTATTACATTCGTGATATGATGTTTCCTTTGCCATATGCGCATTCCTATTCCCTGTTGCATGATTTCCGATATGATTACTCTCTTTACATGTCGCATATATCATGGATTGATGCATAGTACATCGCATTGGATTTACTGCTGGATGTTGGATTTTCATGGGATTTCTGGATTTGGGAACCGTGTCCTTTTCAATAGTAATCATTTAAAAACCCGGTTCCCTTGATATGATAATTGGGGCGTCGCCCCGTGTTTTCTCGGTGCTAGAGGATGTACTGAGAGAGGGCTGACCCGGATTGACGGATGCCCGATGGATTGATATAGGGCTGACCCGGACTGACGGATGCCCGATGGATTGATATAGGGCTGACCCGGACTGACGGATGCCCGATGGATTGATATAGGGCTGACCCGGACTGACGGATGCCCGATGGATTGATATAGGGCTGACCCGGACTGACGGATGCCCGATGGATTGATATAGGGCTGACCCGGACTGACGGATTCCCGGTATATACTTTGAGAGAGGGCTGACCCGGATTGACGGAGCCCCATACGTATGAGGATTTACGTGTCGATGCTAGGCACGGGTTTTCATGATGTTTTTCCATGATATTGTTTATATTCTCATACTTGCATACATGATGCTTATCGTCAGTGGGTGACGAGTGGACGGGTTCCACATACATACAGACTTGGTTCATATACAGACTGGATTTACACTTATCTTACACCAATATTAGTGGTATGGGACGCTAATATATGTGTATTGATATTATTGATATTTCTTCATTGATACTTCATGCAGACATACCTTACACTGATGACATGTTATTACCTGAGTACCTGGCACTATATACATGATTAGATGTTACCTTGCCACCTTATTACACTCAGATGTACTCTTGTGGATATTTTACTGATCGTTGACTTAGGATTATGTCTTGCATTCGATTTATCCTTGTAGATGTTTCTATTCACGAGTTGGCAACTCACCCCCGTTGTGCCACAGTTCTTGCAGGTTTTGCCGTACAGGTTCTATTGCGGCATTTCTGGCACACTGCCTTCTTGCGGGTGATTTGCTTTGGTAGGTGGATTCTTTTGTATCAGGAATCACCTTTGTATTTATGTATTTCATTGTATCTAGAATGTCCATCAACCAAAACTTTTATATTCTTTCAGACTCAGAGACAGTGTTGTATTACTCGACCTTAGAGTCGCGCTTAGTAGTATTGCGGTTTTCTTGCTACTTTTGAGCTTTCTTTGATTTGATCCTCGCCACTTGGCGTTGTATATTATCATATCATTGCGTGGTTGTGACCGTCGATTGACGAAGAGCTAGCTCCCGCTTGGGGATGCCTTTATCATTTTATATATTGTTATTCATGTTGTACCCCATTCGGAGCCAGTTTTACAAAGGAAACTCTGCTGAAATTTCTAGAAAAGACTGTACCGTTTTTAAAACTCACATTCGGCTTAGTTATTTAAAAACCTTGATTTCAAACCTGTATTTCTTCACTTCTTTAAACCAGTTTTCTTTATTTATTCTTCAAAATGGTTTTAGATTTCTGGGCTTTTGGCTTACTTGGATCTGATGGAGTCCTATAGGCTTCATATGGTTCAAGTGCCAGTCACGTGCTCTTTCGGGTCGTGACAAAGTTGGTATCAGAGCGCTAGGTTGACCTTGATTCGAGTTTAAGTTGACTATGTGGAGCCTGGGGAGTTGCTTACATACGGAACTTAGACTTGGTTGAGGGGGTGTGAACCCGAACTTTCGTCGTTTTAGGATGACCCTTGGTTGATGGATTAGGTGACTAAAGTAGAGTGACGTACCATTGGTATGTTCCGCGGCATACTTACGACACGCCACTCCGCTTAAGGAACCTTAGGATGGACATTTGTTTAGAGATCAGTGATTCTCTTCCTATCCAGGATTATACATCCATTTGAGATCCCCGATTCTATTAGTTCCATGATCATACTTTCATTGATGCTGTTCCTTCCTATGATCATGTATCCACTTTGGATCTGTTGTTTCCTTTCTTTCCATTGGTGTGCTTTTTTGATACTCGATTGAGATTCCTGTCACCATGTTTGAGCGCAGTTTGGGCTGCTGCTAGGGTTACGGCCGATGTGAGCTCGTTTGGTACGAGGGCCGACCGTTGTGTTTTCTGGTGACATGGGAACGTCTCGAGTTAGTATTGGTGATTGTGACCTCTAGTGGAGGCGAGTGGTTGGCCTTGCACCGGATGATCGTGCCTTTGTTAGAGCTGCCAGCTGAGAGAGGACTGTTGATGTACAGCATACCTCAGGGATTGTGATGTCGCCTACCGTGCAGACAGATGGACCAGCTGTTGCTGAGATTGACAGGATGTTGCTTTCGGAGCTTACGAGCTGAGATTGCCGGAGCTTTCAGGCAGATATGAGACAGATGATAGCTAGTCTACCCGATTTGAGAGACGAAGGTGATTCGTCCGATTTTGCGCCAGAGCGGGCCCAGTTGAGTTGGAGATTTCCAGTGTGGAGAGTCTTACTCAGATCTAGAGTAGACCGACTCAGAGATGACCGCTTATGTATTGCCTTTCCTGGAGGATTGAGGCATTGTTCGACGTACAGGTGTATGAGCCAGTTGTTGCTGCAAATGATGAAATATCGCCCAGATGATTGGAGCTACTGTAGCATGAGCATGTACTTAGAGAGATGATGGCGAGTCGCTAGTCACCGAGGATGAATGACTAGGGCGTGTGGTGAGTTCGCTTACCCCGATGCGTGGACATCAGATTGATTGATTCCAGATAGAGACGACTTCACGCAGGTTCGTTGAGAGTCGATAGAGACGATCGAATGTCAGGAGCCATTTTCCAAGTTTAAAGTATACGGAAAGACATGCAGGTGATTCTATGGACCCTCTAGAAGAATGAAACCCTAACTCGACTTAATGACCGTGTGACAGCCTTTGAACCTTAGGGTTTACGGCGGTTCCGCGGCGCCATTAGTGAGGCTTGAGTTTGCCCTTCTACGGCTGGACCACCGACGCTGTGGCATGTACTCGATACTATTAAACTGTACCCGAGATGTGAGTTCTTGGGGGATTATGAGGATCTGACGAGTCGATCGGATGGTTCGACATCTTTCGGATATCGTGATGGGACACTGCTTGGGAGACTCCAGATGCGAGCGTAGCCGTCGGAGCGCAGTTCGTGTAGCCATGATGAGACGAGTCCGAATCAGTCGACACTGACGCAGAGTGAAGAAGAGAGTTCGTACGAGATTTCGACGAGATGACATCCCACTCCGCTGACATTAGAGATGTGGTACGCACCCCGAGGTGTGGTATATGGATATATCTTCCAGAAAGAAGCGCGATGAGTATGCAGCCGTTCCGGAATGAGCTTTAGCTTCAGCATTGGATGATGACTTCCGGGCATTTCAGCAGGATTGAGAATTGAGAAAGGAACCCGACAGGACCCTTCGGGAAACGATACGAGAAGACCTAGACCAGGAGTGGTCGTTTTGCACACACCCAGCAGACCAGAGTTCGGCATTGTCGACGAGGTAGTTGGCCAGGTTCAGATAAAGGAACCTACCCAGATGCGTCGCGAATTGATCAAGGACGGACGAGTGATGAGTTATCCTCCGATGGTTGGGACGTGTTCCCAAGGACCAGTTCGACCTGACATCTTCTATAGAACGATGAAGCTACAGAGTACGCGATTTCGACTCCGTGGCCGAGGACAGTGCAGTGCATAGTAGCTTGGCGTGACGTCATAGTGGACAACGATGGAGACAGTTGGAACAAGAGGTTCGTGTGAGACACTGACGAGCTGTCATTGCTTTCCGTCGAGATTAGAGACCTGATTTGCTTACAGAGACGTTGGGATGTGACCAGTTTCCGAGAGATGTTGTTCTGAGGACACAGGTGTCTTTGAGCGAAAAGAGGTTGTGCAAGAGAGCCAGCCTCTGTGCAGATCGGCATAGGCATGATTGGAAGAGACCTTGAGCAGGATTCCTTCCAGGACGTTGCTGCAATGATGTTTGCACCCAGGATCAGATGTGTGACGTACATCCAGAGAGTCAGAAGGCGCTAGACCGTGAGCAAGAGGCAGGTAGATATCCTGCGCTGCTAGCGGTGGATTGCACCGACTCCTTCTCGACCTTGAAGGAGGAACTACCGAAGACGGTATTTATGATTTGTGACTTTGTGATTCGATTATCACGTATCCGTCATTTTGGATTTCGGTATTTTGGGTGTTCTGTTTGCATGATTTAGTTTTGGTGATTGAGTTTCATGATATTGGTTTCATGCACCCACTGGATATTTATATATTTCGCGCAGAGTTTTCACGCATTTTAGTGTTATGCTTTGATTCGTGCACGCTGATGCACACGATTGTGAGATTTTCCTTGCGGTACCCTGATTTTGGTTTGAGACGCATTTTATCGTTGATTTTGACCCTGATTTTTGATGGTTGGTTTTGCACTCTGTGCTGGTGATGTGCTTTACACCTGTTCGGTGTTTGCTATTGGATTTCGTGATTCCGTACATGTTGAGTGCGCAGGGCTTAGATTTTCATTCGTGCACGATGGATTCACCGATTTGGATTTTCGCGCATGTTGGGCGCATGTTTCTAGATACGATTTTGGTGCATGCCAGATGCACTAAATCGGGATTCTTCGTGCATGTGACATGCACCTGATTTATTTTTCTGTCAGGCACACACATTGCCTACGACAGATGCTTCGTGCACACCCGTTGCACTTAGATGTTGTTTTGTGCACGTGTTTAGCACATATATGGATTTTTGATTTCAGTGCGCACCGGACGCACAGGACGGTGTTATGTATATTTTTGGGAGTTATTCCTTTTGGAGCAGGACTAGTCAGTGGACGGTACCTGGATGTATTTTTTGCATGCTTTTGCATCAGCTACTTACATGTATGGATTGGATGTCCATATGTGTAGTTTTGATCCATATCGTATCGGTTTTGTATTAGATTTGACATCGTGTTTTTACCTTGACTCCGATGATTGCGAGATGCTTGACGGAGTTTTGCTTTTGAGTTATCTGCTCATTTTTTTTCTTGCGCATGCATTGCGCTGTGATGTTTTATGCGTTGGTGTTTTCGAAGCCCCGACAAATTGGATTATACTGAAATTGTTTTGTATTGGGAGTTTAAATTTAAATTCGGGGACCGAATTTCTTTAAGGGGGGGTAGATTGTAACATCTTCAAAAATATAAAATATTAATTTTGGGAATTTTTATAATTTAATATTATTTTATTGATTATTTTAATATTAAATCTATTTTTTAAATGCAAATAAATGGAGAAAAATTACGGAAAATTATGGAAAATTCTAAAATAGGGTAAATTAGTGAATTATGACATTTTTAAGTTGTTGTGATCATTTTGACACTAATTTAGTGCTAATCGCGATTAAAATCGCTAATCGGGTTTTTCGGCAATTTTGTGCAAAATTGTGCACATATCATTTTTGGACTTGTGTTACCCTTTTTCTACCATGTTACTTGGGGATACTATTGGGTTGAGAAGGATTTGGATAAGAAAAGAAAAGAAAATAAAAGGAAAGAGTAGGTGTAATGATGAGAGAGAGAGGGGCAAGGTCAACCCCACCTTTTTGAACCACACCCTCATTATTTCCTTGTTGTTTTCTCTCCCTCTCCTCCCTCATTCCTGCGGCTGCTGCTGCTCCCTTCCTTCTTCCTCCTCCTCCTTCAAAAACTCTCCACATCACCATGAAACCAAACTCAAAACCTCACACTCATTTCACGAAACATGCACACTAGCCCGAGATCTACAAGATGGACCAAGAAAGCTTGGGTTTTGACCACTTGGGGCAACTCAAGAAAATTCTTGAGTTGCCAATTGAGGTAATTTCTGAACCATAATCTTAGTTTTAGCATTTCCTATACCCCTATGCAAGTTTAGAATCGATATCGGGTGAAATTGTGGACTTGGTGAAAACTAGTTAGGGTTTGAGGGAATTGTGAGTTGTGATGGGTAATTTGAGTTCAGTGGAGATTGTATGAGCACCCTAGAGCTAGAAACCCAGCCCAATCCCATTGGAAACCAAGAATACGGAATTTCGGGACTTTATGTCGGTTTGTGTGTGCAGGAAAATCTGGAGTATACCGGGACATTTCTAGACAAATGTAGCAATACCAGGGACCCAAATTAGACCCCAGGAGACCACCCTAGGAGTACGAGCACCAAACTCCTCAGGTGGGCCGGCCAGGCCGGCCATACAGGGTATGTGGCCGGCCCCACTGTGATGAAATCCCCCCATTTTGCTTATGTACCTCCCTTGTACCCTGCATAGCACCCTGGACTTGTTGATTTGATCTAGTTTGACCTGAGATGAAATCTGGGAGCATTTTCTCAAGTTGCAGCTTTGAATTTGGATTGGGTTTTGCGTATTTTGAATTCCAGATTTTGGTATTATTGTGTTATCTCGATTGTGTGACGTTTGTACGTCTATATCGAGTGATTTGGAGTTGTTTTGCGAAGGCTAACCGTAGGTTCTAACCTATAGGCCTTTTTGCGTATCGTGTCAGTTTTAGCGTATCGTATTGGTGTGTTGTGTGTCGTTTCAAGTATTGAATTGGTTTTGATGCGATGCGATACGTGTGATATGTGTAGGTACACCGCGACGATCTGAGGCGATGCGGATGATGACGGAGACATCGACACCGACACACAGGATTCAGGTGAGTAGATTATATCTACGGGGGAAAGTCGGGTGGATGGCGTATAGCACCCCCGCAGTCCGTAGATAGATTATTATGCAGTTTATTGTGATGATAGGTGTATTATGGATAGTTTAGGGTTAGCAGTGACTAGTGTAGTCATAGTCGCGAACCCTAGGATAGAATTACACCTATACACATACCCTTGTATATCACTTATACTTGCACTGTGTTTGATCATATGGGATGACTTTGGAGATGAGTTGATGATGTGGGCTTGGTGCCCTGGGATCGGTGATTTGATACGATTCATACGTAGGGTATGACTTGTGATTCTTGCGGGCTTGGGATGGGTGTTTACCCCCGCATGCATACTTTACCGATGTTACCGTTTGTACTAGAGATAGAGTAGTACATCCAGACCTTATGATCCGATGATGGTGATATTTGTTATGTGATGAGACAGTGAGATATTGACCTGTACCCAGCTTTTGGGAATGTCGTACGATGATTTACCGTACGAGCTGATATTGATGATAGATCCGCACTCATAGCTAGAGGATATCTTATGATATGACATTGAGGCGGGATCACCGACTATATATCTACATATATACTTAGACTCAGTTCTAGGTGGTTTCCACACCTACCCCTCCTGATTGACATGATACTTAGATGTAGTTTGCATAGTAGATACTTTACTGTGCTGTTGATTACTAGATTTCCGCATATTCATACTATTCGCATTGCTGGCATATGTTCATTACCATGTTATTATCATGCTGTTAGGACACCAGCACCATTATCGATGATGCGTATGTTTCACGTACACTATTTGCCGGCTCATACACTTCATCATCGATAATTGCCATGTCACTACACAGTAGTACTATTACATTCGTGATATGATGTTTCCTTTGCCATATGCGCATTCCTATTCCCTGTTGCATGATTTCCGATATGATTACTCTCTTTACATGTCGCATATATCATGGATTGATTGCATAGTACATCGCATTGGATTTACTGCTGGATGTTGGATTTTCATGGGATTTCTGGATTTGGGAACCGTGTCCTTTTCAATAGTAATCATTTAAAAACCCGGTTCCCTTGATATGATAATTGGGGCGACGCCCCGTGTTTTCTCGGTGCTAGAGGATGTACTGAGAGAGGGCTGACCCGGATTGACGGATGCCCGATGGATTGATATAGGGCTTACCCGGACTGACGGATGCCCGATGGATTGATATAGGGCTGACCCGGACTGACGGATGCCCGATGGATTGATATAGGGCTGACCCGGACTGACGGATGCCCGATGGATTGATATAGGGCTGACCCGGACTGACGGATGCCCGATGGATTGATATAGGGCTGACCCGGACTGACGGATTCCCGGTATATACTTTGAGAGAGGGCTGACCCGGATTGACGGAGCCCCATACGTATGAGGATTTACGTGTCGATGCTAGGCACGGGTTTTCATGATGTTTTTCCATGATATTGTTTATATTCTCATACTTGCATACATGATGCTTATCGTCAGTGGGTGACGAGTGGACGGGTTCCACATACATACAGACTTGGTTCATATACAGACTGGATTTACACTTATCTTACACCAATATTAGTGGTATGGGACGCTAATATATGTGTATTGATATTATTGATATTTCTTCATTGATACTTCATGCAGACATACCTTACACTGATGACATGTTATTACCTGAGTACCTGGCACTATATACATGATTAGATGTTACCTTGCCACCTTATTACACTCAGATGTACTCTTGTGGATATTTTACTGATCGTTGACTTAGGATTATGTCTTGCATTCGATTTATCCTTGTAGATGTTTCTATTCACGAGTTGGCAACTCACCCCCGTTGTGCCACAGTTCTTGCAGGTTTTGCCGTACAGGTTCTATTGCGGCATTTCTGGCACACTGCCTTCTTGCGGGTGATTTGCTTTGGTAGGTGGATTCTTTTGTATCAGGAATCACCTTTGTATTTATGTATTTCATTGTATCTAGAATGTCCATCAACCAAAACTTTTATATTCTTTCAGACTCAGAGACAGTGTTGTATTACTCGACCTTAGAGTCGCGCTTAGTAGTATTGCGGTTTTCTTGCTACTTTTGAGCTTTCTTTGATTTGATCATCGCCACTTGGCGTTGTATATTATCATATCATTGCGTGGTTGTGACCGTCGATTGACGAAGAGCTAGCTCCCGCTTGGGGATGCCTTTATCATTTTATATATTGTTATTCATGTTGTACCCCATTCGAGGCCAGTTTTACAAAGGAAACTCTGCCGAAATTTCTAGAAAAGACTGTACCGTTTTTAAAACTCACATTCGGCTTAGTTATTTAAAAACCTTGATTTCAAACCTGTATTTCTTCACTTCTTTAAACCAGTTTTCTTTATTTATTCTTCAAAATGGTTTTAGATTTCTGGGCTTTTGGCTTACTTGGATCTGATGGAGTCCTATAGGCTTCATATGGTTCAAGTGCCAGTCACGTGCTCTTTCGGGTCGTGACAGTAAAAAGTCAAAATAGGTATTTTTCATTGTAGACCTAATTATACAAAATTTAGATAAGATATTACTATAATTTTGTCACTAAAATGTCACTTATAATTTTCTAGTTAAATAAAAAAATTTCGTAATTAATTATTTTTTTATTATTATTTTAAGCCTTTTTAAATACATTAAATTAGTGATAAATACAGATTTAATTAGGTAAATTTCATAATTAGGAGTCTTTATAAGCTAAAATATGGTGTTAATAAAATTGTATCATGACTTGCAACATTTTAGTTTTATGGTGTGAAAATTATGAAAAAAATGATGTAAAAAGGGGTTTTTTTGTAAAAAGTTGATGTAACATTCATTAATTGACCTTCGAAGAAGCTTTTTGTGTAGAATTTTCCACACAATTCTCTCTCACTCTCCTCCTCTACCTCCAGGCCGAGCTCACCTGCTAGAAACCCCTCATTTTCCCCATTTTCTTGCTTCAAATTTCCATTAAAAATCCACCGAAATCCACAAAAATTCACAATTCCTTCACAAAATTGAAACCTAAATTCTATTCCACCTCTTTCCAAACCCTAAGTTGTTTGAAATAAGGAGAAAGAAGACATCTATGGTGGCTAAGTGAAAGAGGATCAACACTTGGGAGGTATAATTTTAATCTAGTTCTTAAATTTGTAGTTTAAATAAGCTATTTTAGAAGTTTAAAGTGTCAATTTCATTGCGATGGTTTGTTTTAAAAATTCAAGAATAGGATTGGTGTTGTAATTAGGGTTTGAAATATGATAAGTGTGTTTAAGTTAGTGTTGTGGCCATCTAGTGGGTTAGATTGAACGTTTATGCGTTGTTGCGATCGCTAAATCGTTAATTCGCGAGGTTTGCATCGAAATTTGTCCGTGAATGCTTACTAGGTTTTCTACGAAATTAGGAAGCGATTTATTTGCGATATCATGATGATATTATTAGCATCTAATTTGACTTGTAGGGTATGCGAATGCATAGTTTTGTCTAGTCGGGTTTTAGTTTTGTCGATTTTCCCGAAATGACGATTCTAGTTAAAGATTAGCGATTTTCGTGCGTTTTTCCGCGCACCGAGTGCACGTTACGTTTAATTCGAGAGCGCCAATAATTGTATATTGTGACTTGCATCGTTTTAGGATATGTAATCTTATGCTTGGTGTTGTGCAAATATAGGATCGGTCGGTGAAACATCGGACACGGCACGTAAAGGCAAGGCGCTGGTCGGATCGGATTAGCGGGGATTTCAGGTGAGTAGATGTATCCATCTGTGGGGGAATCGTCTGAATGGCGCGAGGCGCCCCCCTAGTTAGGATTACCCTACTTTTTTCAAGATTTATTTTGTTAGCTAGCTTATCCATTCTTGTACACTGCATACCCTTATAGCGAACAGTATATTAGATTGCATGGCCATTCATCTATACTTATGCGATATCACTTCGTAGGACACGAACACCATTACCATTGGCATCTGATGCATGCGCACTATTCATGTGACACACACACCTTTGGTTGTTACCATGCCACGTTCACTATAGAACCTGTTTAACTTAATATCGCCATTTGCATTCATACATGATATATGAAATTGCATAGCATGCATATACCTCGCATTATCATCATATTTACATAGATTTCTAGCCAAAATTCACATCATATACATTGATATTATAGACATTTATCATATATAACATGTAAACATTATGATTTTTCTTGAGGATTTCAGTATTGCTGCGATTTCTGGATTTTTGGGGAAAACCGCAAGAATTTAACAAAAGCTTATATTTATCATTTTTAAAACAAAGTTGCGGTTTTCTCGTGATGTATGTGTCCTCCACCATGAGTTTTCATGTTTTCTGTTGGATTTCGAGACCCGATTCGAGGAGTGGATGAACCGTCTCGGGTACATGGTGGGCCCGGTATGGTACCCCGGGGCAAGAAGATCGAGTTGTAGACGATGAGCCTGGCAGGGGAAGACTACCTACCGGTGATGTCTGGCGCGGCGGATATCCGGAGGATACCGACCGTTGTCGTGAGATTTGATGATATGGGCCGATCCGGACTGACGGAGCCCGATATTTGAGACATTGATAGAGTGAGATATTGAGACAGATATGATTTCATATTTGGTGTTGATGCTTGACACGGGTTTTCATATGATTTCTTGATGGTACTTGGCTATTATACAGATATTCATTTTCTAAAGATAAGAATGTAGTGCCCTTAACATTTAAAATACTTAAAGATTTAGTAATGACATTGCATACATGTGCATGCATACTAGAGATATTATATCACATATGGACATTCATGTTGTGCCGCATTGCGTGCATTCTTATGATTGCCTTACTAGATGTTATATTCTACTCACGAGCTGGCAACTCAACCCCGTTGTGCCACAGTGTCTTGCAGGTCGGACCCGTCACCCTTGTAGCGGCGGGCTATCTTATCATCAGCTTCTTTTGCTCAGACTCGTGACATCGCCCGTAGGTGGGTTGCGAGTATATTTTATTTCTTTTGCTCTATCATTGTATCTAGTATTCTCCATCTACCACTTTATATTGTATATGCGACCTATTGATGAGACTGAGAGATTTGTATATTTGTGGTTTCTTTTGGGTCGAGCTCACTTGAGCCGACGTGTGTTTTCTGATATTTTGCATTTCTTTTATGCGCTTTTCTTGATATTACTTATATATTGCATGTGGTTGTGATCCGCCTTGGGCGAAGAGCTAGCTCTCGCTTGGGGATGCCATTTATGATTACAGGTTATATATATATCTTGTTGTACCCATTTTGGGGGATAGAAAATACAGAGGAGACTCTGCCGAAATTTTCGGGAATTTTTGATGTTTTTTTTAAAGGAGATTCTATGCAACTTAATTGATTTAAAAACCGTTTTCATTAAAGGTTTTCCTTCACTCTCTTTTGATTTTGGTTTAGATTTTTCTGGGCTTTGGCTGACTTAGGTTACATTACGCCTTTAGACGTCTCGTAATCTAAGTGCCAGTCACGTTCCGTACCTTCGGGTCGTGACACTTAACCCTAACCATTCCATTCAACCATGATTAACTCTCTACACATTCCCATGGTTAATATTATGATAAGTATGATTTGATTATTCATTTTTGATAATACTTATGATAATATTCTTCTTCTTCTTCATCTTCTTCTTCCATGAAGAAGCTTACTTCATCAATGGTGATTGATGAAAACAAGTGAGAAATCCAATTCTAAAGTCTACCCACTTATTATTTCTTCATCCTCTACCCCTTGCCAAGTAGTATAGTGTGTTTTCTTCACAAGTTTCTTGACTTGGTGAAGATGGAGCTTGATCTAGTGATGCCTCGACGTAGATCATCTTCGGCATCGTCGTCGATGACCTAGCCCGCTTCTTCTCCGTTGAAGGCGACGCTAGAGCCCGGGATCCGTTTTGGACAGCGAGGAGACATCATCACGGTGCTATGGAGGTGGAGCACCGGATCTACAAAGGTTGTATTTCTGTTCTTTATTAGTAAAGTTGTTTACTAGTTATTGTTATCGCCTAGAATTCTAGCCAACGATCCGTGTTGGGGTTTCTCGGGACCCGTAAGATTTGAAATTGGCATGGTTGATGCCTTGTGAGACCTCATTGGAGTGCCTAGGAACCCTACAGTGGTATCAGAGCCTACCTAGAGCCTTAGACGAAGTCTAGACGGAGTTTGAAGTCCGATCGACCCAAAACCCGATTTTTCCTCGCTCTCTGGACTTTTTCTAAAAACTGGTTTTTTTCCAGATTAAAAATTCTTAAAAAATTCAGCTGAGAATTATAAGAATTACGGTGCAAAAATTACCAAAAGTTGCCTCTAAAGTGCGGCGGAACCGCGGCATAAGCAGGCTTATGCGGCTGTTCCGCGGCCGTATTGTCAGATTGCCACATAATATTTGCACAGTAATTCCTCATTTCTGGTATTGGATTTTCTGGGATTTTTTAATATTTATTCAAGAGTTGAATTTTCTGGGGTTGTTTTGGGGATTCGGTGTTTCGATCGGAGTATCAGATTTTGTCTATATGGCTTTCCGGATAAATTTTTGAATATGTTAAAAAGTTCGACCGGATATAAATACCCAATTTTTCCCCTATCGGGAAATTTCCAAGTGTTGGATTTTTCCGTGGTTTAAAGACGTTCTAAGTAGTGCAAGTAACTCGATGGAACCTCTAGAAGACAACAAACCTTAACTCGATTATGTGACCGTCTTGAACTGCCCTTTGAACATTAGGGTTTAGGGCAGTACGGCGTGCCACATGTGAGGCGTTGGCTTGACCCTTCTACGGCTGGACCGTTGGTACTGAGGCACGAAATGAATGTTTTTAAACTTATTTCATGTGTTGAGTAGTTTTGGGAAAACTTGGGTATTCGAATGTTCGATCGGAAAGTTTAACAGTTTCTATATATTTGGAATCTGATACAATAATTGGAATTCACAAGAAGTTATGAGATAACTGAATGAATGTTATAAACATAGCACTTTAGTCTCACTTGATCGGTTGCCACGGAATTTTGATGTGATCAAAAGTCCGTCGCAATCACGTAGCATACGCGGATACTCGCCGATAAACTTAATAGACAGCCTCACTCCATAGCCCCGACCAAGTGACTGTAGGATAACCCCGTCGCCGAAAGCATCCATTCGGGTGCTCCCGGTAGCGGTGTTCCGCCTTGGTGCACTTCGTCGACGGTATCAGGGGTGCGACCGTCTACTGAAGTTTGCGACGATCATTCGATCAAAATGTCGGGAATCCTGTTGAATTGCCCGACTTGGTATTGAAAAGAGTTTTCGATAATGAGACTAAAATGCGGGGTTTATAATTGTTAGGCCAGCGATGTCAAAGTAATTCATTTGGTCAGGCATGCGATGTCTGAGGTGGTTGCGGATTCCAACTGTTGTAGTTTTACACTTTCTTTTCTGTGACCGTAAGTGTAATATGTGATATCGCCGGTTTCGTTGCTATATGTCAACGACAATTGGGATGCGCATATTTACTTACGTTGATAACATGTGATGTTATGTGTTGCTGGATATGTTATATTGGATCGTCGTGTTTGAATAGCCAGGGGTTTTTATGTGAGATGAGTGTTTTTCATTTTCATTCATGTAAAAACTTGTATGTAATATTCTTTTATTGGGGCACTTCCAGGTTGCGAAAGTTGTCACCTTTTGTATATTATTTACTTTTCCACACTAGGATAGACCCAAGGAGGAGGGCACAAGTAACCGGGTTCTGGAGTTCAGTGGGAGACCCACTCGAGGAGTCGAGTCCGGGTCTGCTAACTCTAGAATTGGTAGGGTTACTTGCCGCTCTCGTAGGGGTCTAGGGGTGTGGGTTTGGCTATTCATCACGACCGTGGAATCCGTGTTTTATACTGGCTCGTATTGAAAACACGGACGTCCTAGTATATCCAATATTTCATATGATTCTTCTGCTGCGATATCTGTGATGTGATCATGTGATGTTCTGTGATAGATACAGTATATAGTATATATGATATATTATATAGACGTTACTTATGTTTTACACCCGCGCTAGCCCTGCCCCGCTCTGTCGTTAGTTACCTAACCTAACGGTGCACGAGGGGACATCGAGGCGAATGCGGATGGCATAAGTGTACGTCGTATTTATCTGTGATGTTTAGGTACATTAAATGATGGGACTTCATTAATGTGATTAATGAAAGAAAAGAAACCTAAAGATGTTGTAGAATCGAATTTCGAAATAAAACAGGTAGCTACAGTTCTTGCTTTGCACAGCGGTATATGTGATATATCCTGCACCTTATTCGATAAGGAAAGGACCGAGATCCCTTCACCGGGAGTGACTCCTTTAGCAATAACTGGCAGATGCTACACCCCTCGGTTTTTCTTTTGATTGCTTTTAAGTGTTTTTGCTTTGCACAGTGGTATATGTGATATATCCTGCACCTTATTCGATGAGGAAAGGACCGACGATCCCTTCATCGGGAGTGACTCCTTTAGCAAAACTGGAAAAGCCTAAAAAACACTCCATTTTAAAATCATTTGATTCTACAACGATATCAAGTTCATTATGCAATAGGTTTTCAGAAAAACCTGTCGTAGCCCTCCATCATTTCAGATAAGTACTAGTTAGTATTCGTGCTGCGGTAGTTTGGCATTCGTCAAGGCGTAGTGTACGGTAGCTAACTAGTATTTATCTGCTTATGCATATGATGCAGATTGGATTAGGGTATTCGTACGGCGTTGTTTGGCATTCGTCAAGGGTCGTGCGGATGGGTTTAATTCGATCAAGAAATGTACGGGTTGAACTTGACTAGTGGACTATGGGTTGTTTGGCATTCGTCAAGGTCATAGAACACTAGGGGCAAATTATCGGGAATTTCAAGTGTTGAAATTTGCAATGAGATTGCATACCTTCTATGAGATAGTTGGATCCCGATACCCGCTGCGAGTAAGAGTTACTCCTGGGAGAGTTCTATACATTACAATTAGCCGATCAAGTAGGTGTCTAGAAAGGTGTTAACGAGGTTATGCCTCTGGGAAAACGAGGTTTACATTAATTAGGTTCGTGCGAAAGAACGGGGGACCTCCCTCAAAGTACCTACACTGGCCTGGCTGAAAGATTGGTGAACTTGTAGTGTGTAATTAATCCCGGCTAGTCTTTCCTTTTAGGGTTTGAAGGAAGATTTGATAAAAAGCAGTGGGAGCCATCCTGATTAGATAAAATAATAACAAATCTGATCTTGCAAGAGCATACGCTGAGAGTTTTCTTCTCTCTCTCTCCAGGTAGCAACCATGTCACGCCTTAATCAAGATAATAATACGGATTATTGACCGAACCCGCTTGTTATAATGAGCTGGGGAACGTTGGTCCCGCTCCAACTTATAATTGTTATAAGACGGAGCAGGAAATTGGGGAATACCAGATTTCCCGTGCCGCCCAAATGAAGAAAGTGCATATGATGCATCATCTTCGGGTGTGTTCATTACAAAGAACTGTTTCTCATTATCCTCCGAATCCTGGGTATATGATACCGGATCAGGATCCCAGATATGTAATATGTTATAGAGGGCTACAAAAGGGTAGAAAAACTGAGATCGGGTGATAAGTTTCATGAGGCAGAAAACGGGGCAAGTGTTGCAGCCAAGTCTGTTGGTCACTGTTACCCTGTATTGTAATACATTGATTCTGAACGAATGTTATTAGATACCGAACCTGATATACAAAATCATATCTGTCTCTTTATTAGTAAAGAAACGATAAAATTTTGTATTGTTGGATAATGTTTTGGACATTTCCTATATCAAAAGTTGATCGGTTCAGGCACGTTATCTAAAAGCATTAATGTTCTAAATCAAACTACAGTTCTTAGTATACAAAACACACACAAGAGGAAGAGTTGAGATCTGAACGAATCCTTCTTGAGGCATTGTAGACTAGGTCATATCAATGCGACCCGACTAGCTGAAGTTACATGTAGATGCATATTTAAATCAGTTTGAATTTACATCTTGTGAAACTTGCCAGTCATGTCACAGAGATAAGATGACCATAGCCCTGTTTATTGGAAACAGAGAAAGAGTTAATGAACTCTTGTGACTGATACATGTTGATGTATGTAAGTCCCCTGTCTACACATACCAAGACCGGTTCTTTGTACTTCATTACATTCTCTGATAATCTCTCAAGATTCAGACATATGTTCCTGTTGAAACACAAGTCCGAACCTTTTGAGATATTCACAGAATATAAGTTAGAAGTAGGGAACCAAAATACGGGTAAAAGTATTATGTCCTTTGATGCGATCAGGGAGGAGAATATTCGAGCACGGAATTCTTGGACTATTCTAAAGGAGAATGAGATTCTCTCTCAGCATTACTCCTCCGTATACACCATAGCACGATGGTATATCGGGGCAGAGCCATCACACCCTATATGATAAGGTGTGCTCTATGATGAGTACTACTGAGTTACCTGTTTCCTTTTTGGAGTTATGCACTTGTGAAGTTGCATACCTATTGAATTAGGTTCGAATCAAATCAGTTGCCTACCATTTCATATGTGATATGGAAAGGGAAGAGCCCATGTCTTAAGCTAGTTAAGATTTGGGGTTGACCGGCATATGTCTAAAAGCAAAATCCGGACAAGCTCGAGGCAAGGTCTGTTATGTAGAACTGGAAAGGTTCCAGCTATACAAAATACAGCAGGTGATTTGGTACAACCAAAAGATTCAGTAGATACCAACGAACCTCAGCCTCTCCGCCGATCTAGTAGGGTTCCTCACCCACCTGAGAGATACTTCGGTTTCTCTATGACAGTGGGAGCGAGGATTGCATCATGAGATGATGACCCAACTAGCTTCGAGCTGGCCATCAGGAGTGAGACTCTGTAAGAATGGCTGGATGCTTAGCAATCTGAGATGGAATCCATGTACACCAACAAAGTATGGACTTTGGTTGCTATATCTGAAGGGTTAAATCCCCATCAGGAGCAAGTATATCTTGAGAAGATTACTTGGTGTAGATGGAAAAGTTGAGACTTTCAAAGCTAGACTTGTTAAAAGTTTGCATCATTGACCAGGTGTGGATAATGATGAAACCTTTTCAAGTAGCTATGCTTAAGTCCATCCAGATCCTACTTGCCACGGCTACATACCATGACTACGATATCTGGCGGTTGGGTGTCATGACTACTGTTCTAAATGATGTTTTAGAAGAGTGCGTCTATAAGTACACAGCCAGAGGGCTTCGTAGACAGTGGGAGCAGCGGAAACGTGTGCAAGATGCTTTATAGGATAAAGCAGGCATCGCGGAGTTGGAACATCTGTTTTGATGAAATAGTCAAAGAGTTTGACATCATCAAAATGGTAGATGAACCTTGTATATACAAAAAAGTAGTAGGGAGTATGGTGGTGATCCTCGTAGAGTACGTGGATGACATACTCTTGATAGGGAAAGAGTTTCCTATGCTACGCTCGATCAATCTCCGTTTATCACAAAGATTCTCCGTGTAGGATCAAAATGATACCTCCTAAATCCTGAGTTTTGGATCTATGAGATAGATTTAATTGGATGTTAGGATTCTCACTAGTTGTAGTGAGATGGTATCAGTTGATCCTGGGGAAAATCACTGGAAGTGTTCCAGAGTGATTAAGACGACTGAATGTCAGTCACAGGCATTGTCTTCACCCTCTATCGAGGGACGGTATGTTGGAAGAGTTCCAAGCCAGATACTGTGGCATACTAGACGATAAAGGAAGGATACATCGCTACTACAGATGCTACCAAAGAGGCTGTTTGGGTGTATATTGGTTCATGAGATGAACTGCGTTCCTACCATTGTGAGACAATGGAGTTGTGGCTTATGCTAAGAAACGTCGGTCCCATCAGTGATCCAGACTTATTCTAAGGCAGTATCACCTGATCATGGAGATGGTTGATCTCCAGGGTGATCGAGACAAGGAGAGCAGACTCAGAGGATAACACGGCGGATCCACTCACGAAGGCCTATTCCCAGAGAGAGACTTTTATGGGATGGATGAGTATGGGATACTACAACCACTGCTACAGATGGCCCTAGTACAAGTGGGAGATTGTTAGTTATATGTATGCCCTAGAGGCCATTACTGTACATATAATGTATATTGTAGTGGATGCTCGGACATATATAGGGAGGACTTTCTTGCTCGACATGATAGTATGCTATCTGGTTACTCTTTACCTTAACGTGTATACTGATTGTCTCTCTGTTACATGTTGGTAAAGCCCATAGGATGTGTACTTGACTACCTGGACTATGATGCGGATCATACTAGTGGGGACATGGTAGTCCATAAGTACATCCTTCAAAGTCCCTAGTCGTGGGTATATCGAGACGGGGCATCGATATACCATAGTAGACTAGCGTATACCTTCTCGACCCATACAGATGGGCGATGGATGATCCCATATCCATTGGTGTTTGACATCGGAGATAATATACGGGTGCTCAATGGAGACTGGGTACACTGGACGGACTCGCCGAGAACTCCCAGATGGTATTATACCTTACGTCAGATGGCAGTTCTCTGGTGACACTGGTACAGAGTAGTCTGTTGACCCGAGATCATCATAGAGTCTTGTGTGGTTCCCACTGTGCTTTGATTTCCACCTTACCATGTCCAAGAGGGCGTGCAAAACGGTGGCTTTTGGGTACAGTCCCGAATCATATGGAGGCAATGAGCTATAGGAGGGGATTCGTCTCTCCCGGTATAGGGAGTTGATGTTGCACTGTGTTCGATTGGCTATAACCGGAAATCCCTGGCCAGGGTTGCTGAGATTTACTGGTAAGTGTTACCTGTAGTTTCTCGAACTGTTATAGGCTTCATATCGACACGACTTATCGAGCTATTGGGGTCTGACGTTTACCATCCCTAGGCAAGATATGCGATATATCAGACGACGAGACCGGACTGTACGGTAGTGTTACTGGTTGGATTCACTGGAGTGTGAGCGGGCTTGCTCGTCGATCTTCTGATCGCTCAATACCCGGGTGGCCGTTACGTTTAGCAGACCGCTTGCGGCTTGTGGGTGTTTGATATGATCATCACCTGCTGCCGGCGTATTGACGAGTCTTTAGAGTCCTACACAGAGGTTTCCTGGCTCAAGCGAAACGAAATAGGAGCGCATATGAGATATGCGCAGGACCGAGAATAATGCGTGTATGTGATACCGTATTCTATTCTCGCGATGAATGTATCGAATGGTTGTATGTGATATAACCTAGTTATCGAATCAAGGATTGATTCGATAAGCCGATACATTGAATATTAGTCGGTTATATGCGATATGACCGGGTCGTTAAATCAAGTGTTGATTTAATGATTTAATGTATAATCATATATTTGATATATTACTTTGCATTAACTAGTATTGGTTCACTTTAAATGGATTTTCTCACTTGGATGTACAAGTTGTATATGTGATATATTTTTTGTGCAAATGGTTGTATCATGTTTGATGTTGCATGAATGCTAGGTTTTGTGTAAAGAGTTAAACCTTGGTTAAGTAAATGGTTAGGGTTTATATGTTTTTTTATTTATTCATTCTTTTATCTTTTTATTTATTGGAAAAGATAAAAGAATAATACAAAATGGTTGCTTTCAATGGAGAAGCTTGTTGAAGCTTCATGAAGACTTTGACTAAGTGACCATTTTGTCTCATGCTTAACCCTAACCATTCCATTCAACCATGATTAACTTTCTACACATTACCATGGTTAATATTATGATAAGTATGATTTGATTATTCATTTTTGATAATACTTATGATAATATTCTTCTTCTTCATCATCTTCTTCTTCCATGAAGAAGCTTACTTCATCAATGGTGATTGATGAAAACAAGTGAGAAATCCAATTCTAAAGTCTACCCACTTCCTATTTCTTCATCCACTACCTCTTGCCAAGTAGTAGAGTGTGTTTTCTTCACAAGTTTCTTGACTTGGTGAAGTTGGAGCTTGATCTAGTGATGCCTCGACGTAGATCATCTTCGGCATCGTCGTCGATGACCTAGCCCGCTTCTTCTCTGATGAAGGCGACGCTTGAGCCCGGGATCCATTTTGGACAGCGAGGAGACATCATCACGGAGCTATGGAGGTGGAGCACCGGATCTACAAAGGTTGTATTTCCGTTCTTTATTAGTAAAGTTGTTTACTAGTTATTGTTATCGCCTAGAATTCTAGCCAACGATCCGTGTTAGGGTTTCTCGGCACCCGTAAGATTTGAAATTGGCATGGTTTATGCCTTGTGAGACCTCATTGGAGTGCCTAGGAACCCTACAGAACTGTATTTTGATTTAGAACATTAATGCTTTTAGATAACGTGCCTGAACCGATCAACTCTTGATATAGGAAATGTTCAAAACATTATCCAACAATACAAAATTATATCCTTTCTTTACTAATAAAGAGACTGATATGATTTTGTATATCAGGTTCGGTATCTAATAACATTTGTTTAGAATCAATGTATTCTGGTAATACAGGGTGACAGTGACCAACAGACTTGGCTGCAACACTTGCACCGTTTTTTGTCTCATGAAACTTATCACCCGTTCTCAGTTCTCTACCTTTCTGTAGCCCTATGTAATAGATTACATATCTGGGATCCGATTCGGTATCAAATACTCAGGACGTAGAGGATATTTAAGAAACAGTTCTCTGTAATGAACACACCCGAAGATGATGCATCGGAATGCACTTTCTTCGTTTGGGCGGCACGGGAATTCTGGTAATCCCCAATTTTCTGCTCTGTCTTATAACAATTATAAGTTGGAGCGGGACTAACGTTTCCCAGCACAGTAAAACAAGCGGGTTCGGTCAATATATCAGTTTTATTATCGTGATTAAGGCGTGACATGGTCGCTACCTGGAGAGAAAGAGAAGAAAACACTCTGCGTGCGCTCTTGCAAGATCAGATTGGTTATTATTTTATCTAATCAAAATGGCTCCCACTATTTTTATCAAATCTTCCTTCAAACCCTAAAAGGAAAAACTAGCCGGCATTAATTACACGCTACAAGTTCGCCAATCTTTCAGCCAGGCCTGTGTCGGTACTTTGAGGGAGGTTCCCCGTACTTTCGCACGGACCTAATTAAAGTAAACCTCGTTTTCCCAGAGGCATAACCCCGTTGACACCTTTCTAGACACCTACTTGATCGGCTAATTGTAATGTGTAAAACTCTCCCAGGAGTAACAATTACTCGCAGTTGGTATCTGGATCCAACTATCTCATAGAAGGTATGCAATCTCATTGCAAATTTCAACACTTGAAATTCCCGATAATTTTGCCCCTAACGTGCTATGACATTGACGAAAGCCAACAAACCATAGCCCACTAGTCAAGTTCAACCCGTACATTTCTTGATTGAATTAAACCCACCCGCACGACCCTTGACGAAAGTCAACAAAGCCATACGACTACCCTAATCCAATCGCATCGTATGCAGCAGATAAGCAGCATATAGCTACCGCACACTACACCTTGACGAAAGCCAACAAATATAGCACGAATACTATATACAACTTATCTGAAATGACGGAGGGATACGACAGGTTTTTCTGAAAACCTATTGCGTAATGAATTTGATATCATTGTAGAATTAAATGATTTTAAAATGGAGTGTTTTTTTACGCTTTTCTAGTTTTGCTAAAGGGGTCACTCCCGGTGAAGGGATCGTCGGCCCTTTCCTCATCGAATAAGGTGCAGGATATATCATATATACCGCTGTGCAAAGCAAGAACTATAGGAGCAATCAAAAGACAAACCGAGGGGTGTAGCATCTGCCAGTTATTGCTAAAGGGGTCACTCCCGGTGAAGGGATCTCGGCCCTTTCCTTATCGAATAAGGTGCAGGATGTTCTACAAGGAACACCGCGATGCAAAGCAAGAACTGTAGCTACCTGTTTTTGAAAATTCGATTCTACAACATCTTTTAGGTTTCTTTTTCTTTCATTAATCTTATTAATGAAGTCCCATCATTTAAATCACCTAAACATCACAGATAAATACGACGTACACTTATGCCATCCGCATTCGCCTCGATGTCCCCTCGTGCACCGTTAAGTTAGGTAACTAACGGCAGAGCGGGGCAGGGCTAGCGCGGGTGTAAAACATAAGTAACGTCTATATAATATATAGTATATACTATATACAGTATCTATCAAAATATATCAAATGATCACATCACAGATATCGCAGCAGAAGAAACATATGAAACATTGGATATACTAGGACGTCCGTGTTTTCAATACGAGCCAGTATAAAACACGGATTCCACGGTCGCGATGAATAGCCAAACCCACACCCTTAGACCCCTACGAGAGCGGCAAGCAACCCTACCAAATCTAGAGTTAGGAGACCCAGACTCGACTCCTCGAGTTGGTCTCCCTCTGGACTCTAGAACCCGGTTACTTGTGCTCTCCTCCTTGGGTCTATCCTAGTGCGGAAAAGTAAATAATATACAAATGTTGACAGCATGTCACGACCCAAAAATACGGAACATGACCGGCACTTAAACTACGAACGTCTCGAGGCGTACGTAATCTAAGTAAATCGAAAACCCAGAAATCCAAACCAAGAAAAGTAGTAGAGTGAAGGAAAACCAATTTAAAATCAATTAGTTTTAATAGCATAAGCCGAGTTATGCGGTTTTAAAAACATCAAGTATTTTCTCAAAATTTCGGCAGAGTCTCCTTTGTAAATACTGGCTCCCAAACGGGATACAACATGAATAGTATAAGGAATCAATAAAAAGGCATCCCCAAGCGGGAGCTAGCTCTTCGTCAATCGACGGTCACAACCACACAAGCAATATAATATACAACGCCAACGGCGAGGATCAAAACTCAAAAGGAACTCAAAACAACAAGAAAACCACAGAAATATAACGCGCGACTCTAAGGTCGAGAGAATAAACATCACTGGTCTCTATCTCAAATAAATACATGTTTGGTTGATGGAACTTCTAGATACAACAGGATAATGATATACAAGATACAAGTAAACCCACCTAGTAGCAAATCACCAGAAGGAAACTATGCCCGCAAAGCCGTAATGAAACTTGTACGGCAAACCTGCAAGAAACTGGGGCACAAAGGGGGTGAGTTGCCAACTCGTGAATAGAAAAACATCTATGGAAAGAAATCGCATAAATAACGCAACCTAGGTCAATGATCATAATATATCCTCAATATATATAACATGCAACCTGTAACAAGGCTAGGGTAAATATCTAACCCGAGTGTAATCTCATGTGCCCGTGTCTGTGCCTCGGGTAGCAATATATCATATGAATGAGGTATGAATGCACGGAACAGAATTCATGTACTTACGAAAACTGCTTTCATAAATCAGTGAGATTTCTGTATTTTTAAAGTGAGGTACCATAAATGAAATCAGTATAAAACAGTGCCCAGCATCGACACAAAACAAGTGTCCAAATATCTCGATATCTCTGTATCACAATCTCTGTACCTCAATATCTCAAAATCAATATCTAGGGTGCCGTTAATCCAGACCGGCCCCTACCATCCATTTCAAGACCACGACGGTATCCTCCGGATATCCGACGCGTCGGGTAATATCACCGGTCGGTAGTGCTCCCCTGCCGGGCTCAACGTCAACAACACATTCCTCTTGCCCCGGGGTACCGCACCGGGCCCACCATGTACCCGAAACGGTTCCTCCACTCCTTGAATCGGGTCTCGAAATCCATCAGCAAACTCATGGTGGACGACTCATACATCATGGAAAAACCACACTTTTTATTTTAAAGGAGAGAAAAGGTTTATTTATGTTTTTGCGATTTTACTCCATATCAAGAAAATCTCATGGAAATCCGAATCCAAAACCTCAATAACACGTAAAATAGTGAATATATGCATTAGAATCCATGAATTCGGCATAACAATGAATAACAGTATGGATGAACTAGCAGGTAATAACTACAATGTCTAAACTAATATGTAAGGCAAGTACACTAATATCATGTCTAAACTATTAGCTAACAGGCTATGTCAATGTAATAGTATTTTCTAAGGTGTACGTGACATGACAATTACTGATGAAGATGTGTGTGAGCCGGCAAGTAAGTGTACGTGGTACATACTCATCATCGGTAATGGTGCTGGTGTCCTAACCATATGATATCAACATTGCAATAAGAAATTATAACATAAGTATGCGATGCGAAGAGAACCACAATAACAAGCGGGAGATGAAAACTAGACGCAACCGTAACTAACCTACATTAATCTAATATAAATCCTACAAATGGTGCCTTTTGAAATAACACGAATCGTGGGGTTTTGAAAATAGGGGCTACGGTGTTTTTATGAAAAGGTACGTCCTTTGAAATATCCGTAGGATCCCTTGGGCTGTCTTTTAAAATACCCACGATTCGTTAGTTTTTGAAATAGGTAAGAATCGAATCTAATCTAACAACTAAACTAAACTAAAGAGCTAAGCTAACAAGCTGGACTACAGGTAAGGAAACCGCCTAACATCTGAGTCGATACATATACATACATGTATATATATTAGTCGGTGATCCCGCCTCAATAATATCATATCCGATACCATATCTATAATCAGACATCCTAAGTCAAGAGTGCGGATCAATCATCAATATATAGCTCGTACGTAAATCCGTCGTACGGCATCCCAAATCGAGGTACGAGTCAATATCAAATTCCTCACAGCATTCCTCTGGTATCCTCTTTATTCAAGATCGAAGTCTAGGGTACTGACCTATGTCTAGTACAATACTAATATCCTCAATATACTCATGATCTGACTACAGATCGACAATCTCGTACAAACCGATACCGTCAGCACATAACATCATCAAGGGTATACATCGCCCGATACGGCCTAATATCAATATCCTAGCATATCATGCCTCATATCACGATCACATGTCGACCATTTTATTTATAAAACTATTCACCCGTATCGCCGCCTCAAGATCCGCTATATCACCAGGACGTACCTCAAGTACGAATCCTGCCATCTCACCGATATCACAACCACAAAACAAATCTCATCGACTCAGCTCAATCCCAAGTATCATCCTCAAATCCGTATGTGAACACATAGTCCCATACCCATGTGAACACATAACTATAAAGAATCCCATGAGCACATATAAATAGGAATGTATGCAAGTATGTATGTGTGTATGTGTAGGTGTAAGGACTACTCTAGGGTTTCGCAACTAACACTAAACTAATCCACGCACACCTAGAATCTACCTTTTTCATCAAGTCTCATATCAGCATAATATACAATCAAAATATATGTGTGTATACGTATTCGTATACATCACCACGACTGCGGGGGTGCTATACGCCATCCACCTGACTTCTCCCCGTAGATATAAATCTACTCACCTGGTCCTCGCTTGCTGGTGCCGACGTCGCCACGCGCTTGCTTATTGTCTCGAAGTCCACATGGGATACCTACATATCATAACGCACCGTATCGCATTAAAACCAAATTCGAAATCGAAACGGCATACGAAAATCAAATCGGCACGTGTATCACGCATAGGTCAAAACCTATCGCCTACGCATGCAAGAATAGTCAAACCAACCCTCGATGTCGATGTACAAACGTCAAACCATCGAGAAAAATCTAAACGCACTCATTTGCACATTCACGAACACTAATTATAATATAAAATAGGTTAGAATTCACAAAAACCCCAAATTCACCTTAAAAGCCATTTTTCCGAAAATCTAGCAAGCAAAAATTACCCGTTTTAATACAAATCTTTATGTTTTAGCAAAACTAGCGGTCACAATATTAACTAAATAGATTAAATTGGCCACAAAAACATTTACTAGATTTTTAATCTTGCTAAATTTCCTTAAACCAAAATCTAGTTAGTACAATTACCCTTTTTGTTCAAAACTTGATGTTTTAACCAATAAAAACATTTTAACAAATTTTAGTGGCCATAATGGTCACTAATTAACTCAACTAATTCACACAAACCATTTCTAATTTCATCTCTCTTCTAATTATATTAATTATAAAAACCTAGTTAACAAAATTTATGAAATTGGACAAATTTTGAAGCAACAATTAGTAAACTAACTACTAGCTTACATTCTCCAAAATATAAGATGTTAAACTATCCATTACAACAATAAAAAAAAAACAAGTGATACAACATTCACTTGAATTCCAAAACCCCCTCTAGAAATCTTAAATTTGAAATCTAACCCATAATACTAACTAATTATGTCATGATTTAAAGTATTAATACAACAATTTAACTAAGGTTTAGAATTTATACCTCATTGATTGATGGTCAAACATGAATCTTAGCCTCCCATACTTTCTTCCATCCCCCAAGATCTATGCTAAATTGGCTAAAGGAAAATGGGTAAAGCATGGATTTAGAGTTTGTAAGGTTTTTCTCTCAATTTTTGTTGAAATTGTGTGAAATTTTGTGTTAGAAAAGAAGTGGGGAGAATTGGGGGCAGATTGGGGAGGGCTCGGCCTGCAGAAATTTGGGAGGGGGAGAGAGAATATGGAGTGGGTGAATGTATGTGGACATATGTAGAAGCATTCCCATCATCTTATATTTTAATCCCCTTATTAAATTTCATTATTTAATTGAAGTGGAGAGAAATGAGTGGGGAGTGGGGGCAAAATAGGGGCTGCTATAGGAGGGCTCGGCCATGTGAGTGGGTGAGAAGAGAGGGTGTGTGTGTGGAGCAATGAACACTAAACACCAATACAATATGCACCAAAACCCTTTTATTTTCACAAAATAAGCCTTTTTCTTCAATATTTTCTAAACCGTTTTGGCAAACGATTTCATTTCAAAATCTACATGATAAAATTTTATTTAATGTTTTATGATGTACAAAATTTGTTTCAACTCATTCCAATTTGTAATTTTCCCTAATTAAATATATTAGTGACCGCTTAAAATAATATTAAAATAATTAATTTCGGAAAAATTTTCAAAAAATTTGAAATTTCACCAGTAGCTCAATAAACACCAAATACTAGCAACTACATAGCTAGAATATGTATATATTTAATTTTATAATAAAGATATTTGCATTTTGACTTTTTACAGAAAACCCTCTTATTTTACCGTTTTTTTCGAAATTTCACCGAAACGATTTTCAAAACGTTACAATCTTCCACCCTTAAAGAAATTCTGTCCCCGAATTTAAATTAAAACTTCCCCCAAATACTAAAATATTTCAGCCAAAACCATCAAATCGCTGGGGCTCCGAAATCATAGATACATAAAACAAATCGTAGGGCAACGCATGCGCATGAAAAATGAGCATATAACTCAAATCAGAACTCCGTCAAGCATCCCGCAATCATCGGAGTCATGGGGAAGACATCAATACCAAATCCAAAGCAAAACCAATATGATATAACTCGAAACTATACATGTAAAATATATTCAGGTACTGTCCTCTGACTAGTCCTGCTCAGTACGAAAACACATAGCAATATCATAAAAACGTACTGCTCTATAAGAAAAAATCAATCCCAAAATACGCGTCTGAATACTACATGCGTCTTGTGCGCACGGAAATCAAAATCCAAATATGTGCCATACATATGCACAGAAATAACATCTAAGTGCATCGGGTGTGCATGAAACATCAGTCATAGGCATCATGTGTGCCTGACAGCAAAATCAGGTGCATCTGACATGCACGAAAAATCTCGATTTAGTGCATCTGGTGTGCACCAAAATCACACTTCAAAACATGTGCCCAACATGCGCGAAATCCAAATCAGGTGCATCCATCGTGCACGAAATCATGAAATCCAATATCAAGCGCCGAATATGCGCAAAATCAAATCATGCGAATAAATCACCCAAAACATCGAAATCAATAATGGCGGAATAGTACCGCTCAAGCGCATCCTCTAAGAATCTCGGGCCAACTGTCGCGGTCACTAGTGGGACGTCTCGTCAATGATCATGAACTCTGGCCTGCTGGTGTGCATAACAATGACCATTCCTGGGTCAAGGTCTTCACTGGGAATTACCAATCTCTCGGTCCATCGGCTCATCGGCCTTGTCAGGTGTGCTAACGGGGATTATCCCGTTCTGGCACGTCTCTTGTCATCTCCTGGTCAATCATCGCGACCACTCGTAAGACAGCATATCACTGGCGTCGGCCTCTGGCTCTCTGAATGTACGTGACACATCTGATCCTGGGTGCAAGTATCATTGCAGCAGTGTCCTGGAAGGAATCCTGCTCACGGTCTCTTCCATGTCTCGTCTCTACCAACTGTCCGGAAGTCATCGTCCTTTCCTATATCTGCATCTTGCTCCGGAACGGCTGCATACCTATCGCGACTCCTTCTGGAAGGTATATCCAGTACTCTGCCTCGGCATGCGTATCACATCTCTGATGTCGGTGGAGTGGAACGTCGTCTTATCCAGATCTTGTACGGACCTCTTTACTCCACTTTCTCTAATGTCGACTGCTTCGGACTCGTCTCATCGTGGCTACATGGACTGAGCTCCAACGGCTATCCTCGTATCGGGAGTCTCCCAAGAAATGCATCTCACCACCTAGCATTCGAATTAAGTCGAGCCATCCGATCGAGTCGTCAAAACCTCATAATCCCCCAAGAGCTCAACCTCTTGGGCACAGTTTAATAGTATCGAGTACATACCACAGCATCGGTGGTCCAGCCGTAGAAGGGCAAACCCAAGCCTCACTAATGGCGCCGTAGAACTGCCGCAAACCCGAAGGTTCAAAGGCTTTCACACGGTCATTAAGTCGAGTTAGGGTTTCATTCTTCTAGAAGGACCATAGAATTGCCTGCATGTCTTTCCGACTACTTTAAACTTGGAATAATAGAT
This sequence comes from Agapanthus africanus, assembly GCA_030015575.1. Classification (NCBI taxonomy): domain Eukaryota; kingdom Viridiplantae; phylum Streptophyta; class Magnoliopsida; order Asparagales; family Amaryllidaceae; genus Agapanthus; species Agapanthus africanus. The sequence goes on from JASDDO010000014.1 coordinate 508,567,960, forward strand.
TTCTGACATTCGATCATCTCTGTTGACTCCTAACGTCTCCGCGTGAAGTCGTCTCTAGCTGGAATCAATCTATCTGATGACCTCGCATCGGGGTAGGCGAACGATCCACATGTCCTAGTCATTCATCCTTAGTGACTAGCGACCTTCTATCATCTCTTAGTACAACTCGTACTGCAATAGCTCCAACATCTGGGGCGATATCTCGTCACTCGCAGCAACAACTGGCTCACTCGTCTGCACGCTGAACAGTGCCTCAATCATCATGAGTAAGCAATACACCAACGGTCATCAAAATCTGGATGGCCTCTATCATTGGCTCAATCCTCTAGTGTCGATCAGCACATCCGAGTAACCTCATAAAGGCGATCCGCCAAATGCTCGTGGCGTGGAAACACAGTAAAAAGACACATCCCTGCAATCGTGTGTTGCCGAAATTTCGCCCTGGTCAGTCCTCGTTCGTGACGAGCTCGTGCTGACCGCAACTCTAGCTGTAGCTCTCCCTGCCCGTAATCGTGGAAGCAAAACCATAACTGGTACTGATGAGGCTAGATCGGAATGAATATAATACTGAGCAAAGAAATGTACATCCTAAGGCTTCTTAAGTGGAGTAGCGTATCGTAAATATGCCGCGGAACATACCTACGGTACGTCACTCTACTTTAGTCACCTATTCCATCAACCAAGAGTCGTCCTACGCTCCGAAAGTAAAACCTAACGCTCTGATACCAACTTTGTCACGACCCGAAAGTACGGAACATGACCGGCACTTAAACTACGAACGTCTCGAGGCGTACGTAATCTAAGTAAACCGAAAACCCAGAAATCCAAACCAAGAAAAGTAGTAGAGTGAAGGAAAACCAATTTAAAATCAAGTAGTTTTAATAGCATAAACCGAGTTATGCGGTTTTAAAAACATGAAGTATTTCCTCAAAATTTCGGCAGAGTCTCCTTTGTAAATACTGGCTCCCAAATGGGATACAACATGAATAGTATACGGAATCAATAAAAAGGCATCCCCAAGCGGGAGCTAGGTCTTCGTCAATCGACGGTCACAACCACACAAGCAATATAATATACAACGTCAACGGCGAGGATCAAAACTCAAAAGGAACTCAAAACAACAAGAAAACCATAGAAATACAACGCGCGACTCTAAGGTCGAGAGAATAAACATCACTGGTCTCTATCTCAAATAAATACATGTTTGGTTGATGGAACTTCTAGATACAACAGGATAATGATATACAAGATATATAATGGGGGTACGATACAAGTAAACCCACCTACTAGCAAATCACCCGAAGGAAACTATGCCCGCAAAGCCGTAATGAAACCTGTACGGCAAACCTGCAAGAAACTGGGGCACAACGGGGGTGAGTTGCCAACTCGAGAATAGAAAAACATCTACGGAAAGAAATCGCATAAATAACGCAACCTAGGTCAATGATCATAATATATCCTCAATATATATAACATGCAACCTAAAACAAGGATAGGGTAAATATCTAACCCGAGTGTAATCTCATGTGCCCGTGTCTGTGCCTCAGGTAGCAATATATCATATGAATGAGGTATGAATGCACGGAACAGAATGCATGTACTTACGAAAACTGCTTTCATAAATCAGTGAGATTTCTGTATTTTTAAAGTGAGGTACCATAAATGAAATCAGCATAAAACAGTGCCCAGCATCGACACAAAACAAGTGTCCAAATATCTCGATATCTCTGTATCACAATCTCTGTACCTCAATATCTCAAAATCAATATCTAGGGTGCCGTCAATCCAGACCGGCCCCTACCATCCATCTCAAGACCACGACGGTTTCCTCCGGATATCCGACGCGTCGGATAATATCACCGGTCGGTAATGCTCCCCTGCCGGGCTCAACGTCAACAACACATTCCTCTTGCCCCGGGGTACCGCACCAGGCCCACCATATACCCGAAACGGTTCCTCCACTCCTCGAATCGTGTCTCGAAATCCATCAGCAAACTCATGGTGGACGACTCATACATCATGGGAAAACCGCACTTTTTATTTTAAAAGAGAGAAAAGGTTTATTTATGTTTTTGCGGTTTTACTCCAAATCCAGAAAATCTCATGGAAATCCGAATCCAAAACCTCAATAACACGTAAAATAGTGAATATATGCATGAGAATCCATGAATGCGGCATAACAATGAATAACAGTATGCATGAAGTAGCAGGTAATAACTACAATGTCTAAACTAATATGTAAGGCAAGTACACTAATATCATGTCTAAACTATTAGCTAACAGGCTATGTCAATGTAATAGTATTTTCTAAGGTGTACGTGACATGGCAATTACCGATGAAGATGTGTGTGAGCCAGCAAGTAAGTGTACGTGGTACATACTCATCATCGGTAATGGTGCAGGTGTCCTAACCATATGATATCAACATTGCAATAAGAAATTATAACATAAGTATGCGATGCGAAGTGAACCACGCCAACAAGCGGGAGCTGAAAACTAGACGCAACTGTAACTAACCTGCATTAATCTAATATAAGTCCTACAAATGGTGCCTTTTGAAATAACACGAATCATGGGGTTTTGAAAATAGGGCTACGGTGTTTTTATGAAAAGATACGTCTTTTGAATTATCCGTAGGATCCCTTGGGCTGTCTTTTAAAATACCCACGATTCGTTAGTTTTTGAAATAGGTAAGAATCAAATCTAATCTAACAACTAAACTAAACTAAAGGGCTAAGCTAACAAGCTGGACTACAGGTAAGGAAACTGCCTAACATCTGAGTTGATACATATACATACCTGTATATATATTAGTTGGTGATCCCACCTCAATAATATCATATCCGATACTATATCTATAATCAGACATCCCAAGTCAAGAGTGCGAATCAATCATCAATATATAGCTCGTACGTATATCCGTCGTACGGCATCCCAAATCGGGGTACGGGTCAATATCAAATTCCTCACACCATTCTTCTGGTATCCTCTTTATTCAAGATCGAAGTATAGGGTACTGACCTATGTCTAGTACAATACTAATATCCTCAATATACTCATGATCTGACTACAGATCGACAATCTCGTACAAACCGATACCGTCAGCACATAACATCATCAAGGGTATACATCGCCCGATACGGCCTAATATCAATATCCTAGCATATCATGCCTCATATCACGATCACATGTCGACCATTTTATTTATAAAACTATTCACCCGTATCGCCGCCTCAAGATCCGCTATATCACCAGGACGTACCTCAAGTACGAATCCTGCCATCTCACCGATATCACAACCACAAAACAAATCTCATCGACTTAGCTCAATCCCAAGTATCATCCTCAAATCCGTATGTGAACACATAGTCCCATACCCATGTGAACACATAACTATAAAGAATCCCATGAGCACATATAAATAGGAATGTATGCAAGTATGTATGTGTGTATGTGTAGGTGTAAGGACTACTCTAGGGTTTCGCAACTAACACTAAACTAATCCACGCACACCTAGAATCTACCTTTTTCATCAAGTCTCATATCAGCATAATATACAATCAAAAATATGTGTGTATACGTATTCGTATACATCACCACGACTGCGGGGGTGCTATACGCCATCCACCCGACTTCTCCCCGTAGATATAAATCTACTCACCTGGTCCTCGCTTGCTAGTGCCGACGTCGCCACGCGCTTGCTTGTTGTCTCGAAGTCCACATGGGGTACCTACATATCATAACGCATCATATCATATTAAAACCAAATTCGAAATCGAAACGGCATACGAAAATCAAATCGGCACGTGTATCACGCATAGGTCAAAACCTATCGCCTACGCATGCAAGAATAGTCAAACCAACCCTCGATGTCGATGTACAAACGTCAAACCATCAAGAAAAACCTAAACGCACTCATTTGCACATTCACGAACACTAATTATAATATAAAATAGGTTAGAATTCACAAAAACCCCAAATTCACCTTAAAAGCCATTTTTCCGAAAATCTAGCAAGCAAAAATTACCCGTTTTAATACAAATCTTTATGTTTTAGCAAAACTAGCGGTCGCAATATTAACTAAATAGCTTAAATTGGCCACATAAACATTTACTAGATTTTTAATCTTGCTAAATTTCCTTAAACCAAAATCTAGTTAGCACAATTACTCTTTTTGTTCAAAACTTGATGTTTTAACCAATAAAAACATTTTAACAAATTTTAGTGGCCATAATGGTCACTAATTAACTCAACTAATTCACACAAACCATTTCTAATTTCATCTCTCTTCTAATTATATTAATTATAAAAACCTAGTTAACAAAATTTATGAAATTGGACAAATTTTGAAGCAACAAATAGTAAACTAACTACTAGCTTACATTCTCCAAAACATAAGATGTTAAACTATCCATTACAACAAAAAAAAAACAAGTGATACAACATTCACTTGAATTCCAAAACCCCCTTTAGAAATCTTAAACTTGAAATCTAACCCATAATACTAACTAATTATGTCATGATTTAAAGTATTAATACAACAATTTAACTAAGGTTTAGAATTTATACCTCATTAATTGAAGATCAAACATGAATCTTAGCCTTCCAAACTTTCTTCCATCCCCCAAGATCTATGCTAAATTGGCTAAAGGAAAATAGATAAAGCATGGATTTGGAGTTTGTAAGGTTTTTCTCTCAATTTTTGTTGAAATTGTTTGAAATTTTGTGTTAGAAAAGAAGTGGGGAGAATTGGGGGCTGATTGGGGAGGTCTCGGCCTGCAGAAATTTGGGAGGGGGAGAGAGAATATGGAGTGGGTGAATGTATATGGACATATGTAGAAGCATTCCCATCATCTTATATTTTAATCCCCTTATTAAATTTCATTATTTAATTGAAGTGGAGAGAAATGAGTGGGGAGTGAGGGGAAAATAGGGGCTGCCATAGGAGGGCTCGGCCATGTGAGTGGGTGAGAAGAGAGGGTGTGTGTGTGGAGCAATGAACACCAAACACCAATACAATATGCACCAAAACCCTTTTATTTTCACAAAATAAGCCTTTTTCTTCAATATTTTTTAAACCGTTTTGGCAAACGATTTCATTTCAAAAACCACATGATAAAATTTTATTTAATGTTTTATGATGTACAAAATTTGTTTCAACTCATTCCAATTTGTAATTTTCCCTAATTAAATATATTAGTGACGGCTTAAAATAATATTAAAATAATTAATTTCGGAAAAATTTTCAGAAAATTTGAAATTTCACCAGTGGCTCAATAAACACCAAATACTAGCAACTACATAGCTAGAATATATATATATTTAATTTTATAATAAAGATATTTGCATTTTGACTTTTTACAGAAAACCCCCTTATTTTACCGTTTTTTCGAAATTTCACCGAAATGATTTTCAAAACGTTACAAAGCAACCTCAACCCGGAAGTGTCCCAATAAAAGAATATTACATACAATAAATTTTACATGAATGAAAATAAAAACTCTCATCTCACATAAAACCCCCGGCTATTCAAAACGCGACGATCCAATATAACATATCCAGCAACACATAACATCACATGTCATCAACGTAAGTAAATGTGCGCATCCCAATTGTCGTTGACATATAGCAACGAAACCGGCGATATCACATATTACACTTACGGTCACAGAAAAGAGAGTGTAAAACTACAACAGTTGGAATCCACAACCTCCTTAGACATCGCATGCCTAACAATTATAAACCCTGCATTTTAGTCTCTATATCGAAAACACTTTTCAATATCTAGTCGGGCAATTCAACAAGATTCCCGATAAACTGATCGAATGCTCGTCGCAAACTTTAGTAGACGGCCGCACCCCCGGATGCCATCGACGATGTGCACTAAGGCGCAACATCGTTGCCGCGAGCACCCGAACGGATGCTTTTGGCGACGGGGTTCTCCTACAGTCACTTGGTCGGGGCTATGGGGCATGGCTGTCTATTAAGTTTACCCGGCGAGTATCCGCGTACGCTACGTGATTGAGATGGACTTTTGATCGCATCAAAATTCCATGGCAACCGATCATTCGAGACTAAACTGCTATGTTTATAACATCCAAATCAGTTATCTCATAACTACTTGTGGATTCCAAATATTGTATCACATTCCAGATAAATAGAAAATGTTAAACTTTCCGATCGAACAATCAAACACCCAAGTTTTCCCGAAACAGCTCAACACATGAAATAAGTTTAAAAACATCCAGTTCATGCCTCAGTACCAACGGTCCAGCCGTAGAAGGGTCAAGCCAACGCCTCATATGTGGCACGCCGTACTGCCCCAAACCCGAAGGTTCAAAGGGCAGTTCAAGACGGTCACATAATCGAGTTAAGGTTTGTTGTCTTCTAGAGGGTCCATCGCATTACTTGCACTACTTAGAATTTTATTAAACTACGAAAAAATCCAACAATTGGAAATTTCTCGGCAGGGGAAAAATTGGGTATTTTTATCCGGTCGAACTTTTTAACATATTCTAAATTATCCGGAAAAAGACAGACAAAGTTAAAGATTCCGATCGAATCGTCGAACTCCTAATACAACCCAGAAAACTCAACATTTAAGTATACATTAAAAATTTCCAGAAGATTCAGTAAACTAATAAGAAGTTACCGTGCATAAATAAAGTATCAATGTGACTGTACGGCCGCGGAACCGCCGCATGAGCATGCTTTTGCCGCGGTTCCGCAGCTCAATGAGCGAGTTAAGCGCACGTGCTGCACAGTAATCCTTAGAAAAGCCTGCTGATTTTTCTGAGTATTTTTAATTCACAAAAATCCACAGTTTTAAAAAATGTACAGAGAAGGGTTTTGGATTAGGGTTTCGGGTTCGATCGGACTTCTAACTTCGTCTACACTTCGCTTAAAGCTCTAGCTAGGCTCTGATACCACTGTAGGGGTTCCTATGCACACTCAAGAGGTTCCACAAGGCATCTACCATGCCAAATTCAAATTTTTATGTGCCGAGAAACCCTAATGAAGATCGTTAACTAGAGATTAGGTGAAACTACAAGTGCAAGCAAACTACTTTACTACTAAGTGAATGGAAATACAACCATTGTAGATCCGGTCCTCCACTTCTAAAGCTCCGTGTTGACGTCCCTCCGCTGCGATCATCGGATCTCGGACTCTAGCGATGGTTTCGTCGGAGAAATGATCGGGCTAGGTCATTGACTTCGAGGCCGAAGATGATCTACGTCGGGGAGACTCAAACTCAAGCTATTCCTTCACTTGGTGAAAAACTTTGTGAAGAGAACACCCTATACTACATGGAAAGTAGTAGAGGATGAAGAAATAGGGAGTGGGTTCACTTTAGAATTGGACTTCTCACTCTTGTTCCCATGGCACCATTGGAGCTAGCAAGCTTTTGTGGAGCTTGATGAAGGAGAAGATGAAGAAAAGAATTATGTCTCCAAAATGAAAACTTATCCAATAAATAATGGCACCATGGTTGAGTTAAGCCCTCATGCTTAAATCATGTAGAGAATTAACCAAAGCATTAGGTTAAGGGTTGGGTTAACTAATATCTTATACAAATGACAAAAGAGTTGACTTTGTCAATATTTATCAAGCTTCATGAAGCTTGATAACTTTGACCAAAGTCACACTCTTTTGTTATATGCTAGGAAAATAGTAAACCCTAATTTAACCTTGATTTGGTTCAAGTCTCATACACTCAACTTGTTTGTATCATCAAGCATGATACAAACATGTACACTTACATATATCACATATAAACAATGTGCACATTCAAGTGAGAAAATCAATCTTAAGTGAACCAATACTAGTTAATGTAAAGTAATATATCAAATATATAATTATACATTAAATCGTTTAATCAACACTTGATTTAACGATCTGGTCATATTGCATATAACCGACTAATATCAATAGTAACAACTTATCGAATCAACACTTGATCCGATAACCCGGCTATATCGCATACAACCAATCAATGTCATAAATCGCGAGAATAGAATACAGTATCACATACTTGTATTATTCTCGGTCCTGCACATATCTCATATGCGCTCCTATTTCGTTTCGCTTGAGCCAGGAAACCTATGTGTAGGACTCTAAAGACTCGTCAATACGCCGGCAGAAGGTGATGATCATATAAAACACCCACAAGCCGCAAGCGGTCTGCTAAACATAACGGCCACCCGGGTATTGAGCGATCAGAAGATCAACGAGCAAGCCCACTCACACTCTTGTGAATCCAACAAGTAACACTACCGTACAGTCCGGTCTGTTCGTCTGATATGTCGCATATCTTGTCTAGGGGTGGTAAACGTTAGACCCCAATAACTCGATAAGTCGTGTCGATATGAGGCTCATAACGGGTCGAGAAACTACTGGTAACACTTACCAGTAAATCCCTAAAGCAGCCTTGGCCAAGGACTTCCTGTTATAGCCAATCGAGCACTGCGCAACATCAACTCCCTATACCGGGAGAGACGAAACCCCTCCTATCGCTCATTGCCTCCATGTGATTCGGGACTGTACCCAAAAGCCACCATTTTGCACGCCCTCTTGGACGCGGTATGATGGAAATCAAAGCACAGTGGGAATCACACAAGACTCTAAGACGATCTCGGGTCTACAGACTAACCTGCACCAGTGTCACCAGAGAACTGCCATCTGACGTAAGGTATAATACCATCTGGGAGTTCTCGGCGAGTCCGTCCAGTGTACCCAGTCTTCCCTGAGCATCCGTATATCATCTCTGATGTCAAACACCAATGGATATGGGATCATCCATCCCCCATCTATATGGGTCGAGAAGCTACACGCTGGTCTACTCTGGTATATTGATGCCCCGTCTCGATACACCCACGACTAGGGACTTTGAAGTATGTACTTATGAACTACCACGTCCCCACTAGTATGATCCGCATCATAGTCTAGGTAGTCAAGTACACATCCTAAGGGCTTTACCAACATGTAATAGAGAGACAATCAGTGTACACGTTAAGGTAAAGAGTAACCAGATAGCATACTATCATATCAAGCAAGAAAGTCATCTCTATATATGTCCAAGCATCAACTACAATATACATCCTATGTATAGTAATGGCCTCTAGGGCATACATATAACTAACAGCTTGCTGATCTTCTGATCGCTCAATACTAGGGTAGCCGTTACGTCCAGCTAGTACCGCTGACGGCTTGTGGGTGCTTGATATGATCATCACCTACTGCCGGCGTATTGACGAGTATTTAGAGTCCTACATAGAGGTTTTACTGGCTTAGGCAAAACGAAATAGGAGCGCATATGTTATATGTGCGGGACCGAGAATAATGCGAGTATGAGATACCGTATTATATTCTCGTGATGTTTGTATCGATTGGTTATATGTGCTATAACCAGGTTATCGAATCAAGGGTTGATTCGATAAGTCGATACATTGGATGTTAGTCGGTTATATGAGATATAACTGGATTATTAAGTCAAGTGTTGATTTAATAATTTAGTGTATAATTGTATATTGGATATAATAATTTACATTAACTAACATTGGTTCACTTAAGCATTTGTTTTTCTCACTTGTGCACAACTTAATATATATGTGATATATATTTATTTGTGTTCATTTTGTATCATGGCTTTTGATACAACTTACATGGGTGTATAAGACTTATACCATACTAATTATAGTGTTAGGTTTTTATATTTAAAGTAATTCTAAAATTAGTGGATGATGAGCTCAAATGCATGAATCTTCATGAAGCTTAGGGTTGCATTGACTTAGTCTACTAGTTTTGTTTTACTTGAGGTATTAATTAACCTAACCATTATAATGTAGCCATGGTTATGTCTCTACAAGAGTTAATATATGATATAAACTCACCCATAGTTCACTCTCTCTCTCTCTCTCTCTTGATTAGTTTTTCATTCTCATTTTTGAGCTCATCTTCCTCCTCCTTCAAATGCTTGCTAGGGTTTGATAAAGAGAGAAAAATATAGTGAGAAAAGAAATTCTAAAGTGTACCCATTTCCTATTTTATCATCCTCTACTAGACTAGCACTTTAGTTTAGGGTGTTTGCTTAACTAATTCTCTAGTTAGTGAAGTAGAAGCTTGAGTTCGTATTCCCTCCACGTAGATCATCTTCGGCCTCGAAGACTTCAATCAAGGACGCTTCTTTCGCCTCGTGAAGCCATGCAAGAGCCTGGATGAACCATGAGCGCAGCGAAGGGACTACAACAAAGAGCTTTAGAAGTGAAGGACCGATCTACAAAGGTTGTATTTCGTATTCACTTAGTGATAAATGTTATTTACTTGCATGTGTAACCCTAATTATCTAGCAAAGATCTTGTTTGGGTTGTTAGGCACGGCTAAAATTTTAATCGGGCATAGATGATGCCTTGTAGAACCATGTTAGAGTGCCTAGTAACCCTACAAATGGAGGGGCGGTTTGTTGTGAGAGTTCCAAGCAGGAAACCGTGGCAGACTCGACGATGGAGGATGAATACATCGCTGCCAACGACGCTGCCAAAGAGGCTGTCTGGATGAAGAAGTTCATAAATGAACTTGGTGTGGTTCCGTCCATTGAGCATCCAATACCTTTGTATTGTTATACCAATGGATCAGTGGCTTTGGCTAAGGAACCCAGTCCCCATCAGCGATCCAAGCATATTCGGAGGCGGTATCACCTGATCCGGGAGATAGTTGACCGCCGGGAGATCGAGGTCAGGATAGTTGACACGAAGAACAACACAGCGGATCCACTCACGAAGGCCAAACCCAAGATACAATTTGAGATACTCTTCGGCATGTTAGGTATGAGATACTACAACAACTGGCCTTAGTGCAAGTGTGAGATTGTTAGTTATGTCTATGCCCTAGAGGCCATTATTGTACATATGATGTATATTATAATGGATGCTTGGACATATATAGAGAGGACTTTCTTGCTCGACATGATAGTATGCTATCTGGTTGCTCTTTGTCTTAACATGTAGACCTGTATTGTGATACTAGCTTTCTCTCATACGTTGATAAAGCCCTTAGGATGTGTACTTGACTACCAGTACTATGATAGAGATCATACTAGTAGGGCCAGGGTAATCCACAAGTACATCCTTTAATTTTTCCTAGTCGAGGGTGTATCGAGATAGGGCATCAATATTCCAGAGTAGACTAGCATATACACTTCTTGACCCATATGATGGGCGATGGATGATCCCAAACCTATTGGTGTTTGACATCAAAGATGGTATACGGGTGCTCAGTGGAGACTGGGTACACTGAACGGACTCGTAGAGAACTCCTAGTTGGTATTATACCTATCGTCAGATAGCAGTTCTCTGGTGACACTGGTAAAGTTTAGTCTGTAGACCCGAGATCGTCATAGAGTCTTGTATGATTCCCACTGTGCTTTGATTTCCATCTTACCACGTTCAAGAGAACGTGCAAAACGGTGGCTTTTGGGTACAGTCCCGAGTCACATGAGGGTAATGAGCGATAGGAGGGGATTCGTCTCTCCGGGTATTGGGGGTTGATGTTGCACTGTGCTCGATTAGTTATAACAAGAAGTCCCTGACCAGGACTGATATGGAGATCTACTGATAAGTGTTATCAGTAGTTTCTTGACCCTTTATGAACCTCACATCGGCACGACTTATCGGTTACTGGGGTCTGACGTTTACGACCCCGAGACTGGATATGCGACATATCAGACGAAGAGACCGGACTGTAAGGTAGTGTTACTGACAGGATTTACAGGAGTATGAGCAGGCTTGAATGTTGATCTTCTGATCGCTCAATACCCGGGTAGCCGTTACGTCCATCTAGTACCGCTGATGGCTTTTGGGTGCCTGATATGATCATTACCTACTGCTAGCGTATTGACGAGTCTTTAGAGTCCTACACAGAGGTTTACTGGCTCAGGCAAAACGAAGTAGGATCACATATGTGATATGTACGGGACCGAGATTAATACGAGTATGTGATACCGTATTCTATTCTCGCAATTTATGATATCGGTCGGTTATATGAGATATAGCGGGGTTGTCGAATCAAGTATTGAATCGATAAATTGATACAAATAATATTAGATAGTCATATGAGATATAGCCGGATTATTAAATCAAGTGTTGATTTAATGATTTAATGTATAATTATATATTTGATATATTAATTTACATTAACTAATATTAGCTCAATTAAGCATTTCTTTTCTCACTAATGCATTTAATATATATGTGATATATATTAATTGTATTTCTTTTTGTGTCAAGCTTGATGATTGTTCAGTTGATAAAACTGCACATTTGTTTTACATTTTTCCTACTATTTACATATTAAAAAAAGTACTTTATTATAATATATTGTACATATGGGGGTTTATGTGTAAAAACACTATTTTCCATGTGTTAATATATTTTAATTAGTATTTGGTAGAAAAATGTATGCAAATAAATTCATTGACCTAATCCTAGTAGAACTAAGTCTACTAAATATTATTTAAGATTTTTGTGCAGAATTTTCCAAGTTGTTATGCAGAATATATCAAAGAAATCAAGCTGTTGAATAAGACTTGCCTAATAAAGAAGCAAAACTTGGAGACCAGGTCTGGAAGCAACCGAGAGAAGATTTCTGAATTCTGAAGATGCCTAGGATTGCCACATGTCACAATTACAAAGCCCAAGAAAACTGATGAAATGATCTCCACCATTGGCCGTGGAACCACGGCCAAACCCCCCTGTTGGCCATGGATCTGCGGCAATATAGAGAGATCTTTTGCTACAATTTTGGGAGATCAATCACTGCTGAATTTTACCAAGTTTCCAACGTAAAGATTCTGGCTTTGCACTATAATAGGGCACCGAGAGCCTCTTGGAAAAGTTATCAAGTCGACGTGATCACGAAGTCCAAGACGGCTCACGCATCCAGACTGATCATCAACTGTTCGTCTACCTCCTTGGAAGTGATCGAGAAGCAAACTAGTCTTTGTATTCATTTTCTAAGGGATCAAAGTGTAATGAATATTGTTGATTAATAAATGTAGCTTTCTTTTTCTTATTCTATTTCTTCGTAGTTTAATTATGCAATTTCTTTCCTCTCTTTTTCTCCCAACATGCGCGAGTAATTCTCCGCTTCTTAGGGTTCGTAAGATTAGGGTAGGCTAATGGATGATGAACATCCCTAAACCCTTTTTAAGTCCTATAAAGTTTATGAACTTTATCAAAAGAATCATTAACATCCTAATCGGGCACGCTAACAATTCTTTGTTAGTTCCGACCGCGATTAGAGATTAGATTAATAATTGTTTTGGTAAAGGCTAGATATGAACGGAGTTTCGTGTCGAGATAAGTATTAAGAGTGGGATTCCTTTTCCCTCTAGAAACCCTAATCTACACGCATCACCGTCGTTCTGGTTTTAAATCTATTAAAAGATAAAAAGGGTAACTTTTAATTAATCGTCCATGACTACTAAATCCTAACGAACCCTACAAGCCCCCTTATTATATTAACTACATCCCTAAAATAATCTAGATCTATATTTTTGCATTAGTGCTTAACGTAGATCTAGAAACCTTTCCGCAAAATTCTTTATCCCTCCTCTCTTTTTCAACACATCTAAAGTAAGAGTAAAAGATTCAACGTTTCCATGAGGACAACCCGTACTCATCTCGGTCTAGCTACACGCGACACCGTTATTGATTGCGGTTACACTACAAACACACTCTTTCGAATCAATCAAATGGCGCCGTTGCCGGGGATACATGCGTAATTTTTTATTCTTACTATTTGTGTTGAATTCTTAGACGATTCATATCATTATTAAAACAAAACTGCAAATTGCATATTTAACGATTTGTGTGAGAACTTTGCGAGGGAATCTGGAGTCACGGACTTGAGGAAACAGGAGATCTAGGGTTTCACACTTCTCTGGTATCTTTCTTTACTCCTTCTCTCTCCTCTCAAATCCAATAAAATCTATTTTCTGCAGGATTCTTTGCAAAATATCGCCGCTCAAAAATCTTTTTGCAAAGTTTTGTTTTGCGGTTTGTTTTTGTATATTTTAATACGGATTTTTAAGGGGCAAGACCAAATCCAGATTAGGTGGGGATTTCATCACCCTTCCTAAGCCCCACAAATCACAAACCGAGCATCTGCATCAACCCTACATTAATTTAAAAAATATCTAGAACAGACTCTAAGGACTGTCGCGCTCAATAAGGACAGAGGAAGGTCGTGGGTAATCTATCGCTTATCCGCATTACTTTTGTGGTGACTAGGCAAGTGTGTCCAAGGCGAGTGGTTACTTAATTAGGACTACTACTTTTGTAGTGGGGAGCCTCCCACTCACCTGGCACTTACCTGGCTACAAGGGTAGTAAAGAGGCGGTAGAGGATTTATCCTGCGGCTTGTTCTTTGGAAGTCTAGGAGCGGTCTACAGACTGGACCTAGGTAACCATAGTTCTAGGCTTGTTTATGCATTTTTGTATGATTTGTCTAAATCCGTCATTTTTCAAAACAAAATAATTATTTTCTCCCCTTTTTACCCCTTCCCCCTTCTTCTCTTCTTATAATGGGTGACCTAAACAGAAGAACACTTGCCGAGCTTTGCTGTCCATAATCAGATATCTCTTGTTTTCGTAATCCCTTCGGTATACCGTCCGGCTCTTCCATGTCCTTAAGAAATCATATCGAACAAGCAAGAAGAAACAGTTGGCCACCTCATTCTAGGTCTTATCAACCATATCCTAATCCTACACCTGTTTCAGTTCATACCCAGAGTGAGGAAGCCCCTAGACAAATGTCCATTGCTGAGCACATAGCTAGGTCTAAAGGCCAAAGTTTCAACCCGGACCAATATCAACCATCACCACCACTGTCCGGAGAAGAGTTTGATATGCGGTTTGTGGCTTATAAGATGTCTGTTGAAAATAGCCAACCAACCAACCCATATCAATATTCTTCTTATCATTATATTGAACCTACTCCTACCCAAGTTCCGCAACCATTCTATTCCTATCATGCCAATCCGACTTTTCCCCTACTCTAGAAAGTTCTTCTAATCAGTCATTTGGGAGTTTTAATTATCCACGGGAATTTTAATCTTATACTGAAACCCCTTATCAACCCATGACTAGTCTGGAGCAGACATTAGAAAAATTTCTGGAACTGTCGAACCAAATTAGGAAGGATTTAGGTAGTAAGACAGAACTGTACACCCTTCCTAATCAAACCTCCTGTTTCCAAACTGAAATCCACAACTCCAGTTTCATAGATTCATCAAGTACACTAAATATAATGACTGATAAGTTGTGTGACTTTGTAGTGTTTGATTTACCCGACTGTGAAGGGTCCAATACAAGTGAAACCATACCCAACCCTTGTGATCTCTACACCTCCACTCTTGAACCAAAACTGATTGAAAACCATACTTTTGATGAGGTGTTTGAGAATTTTAACCTTCACTTGAATGAGCTGATTGACGTTGGGGATATATTGATTGATGAACCCGAAATTTTGGATGATTTTGTCCCACCAATTGATCAAATCCTTTCACTTCCGTGTGGTCATCATCTTGAGCCTTTAATTCTTCCCGAATCCCAAATATATCTTGAAGTTGATGATAATGGTATACCCGAAGATCAGACCGAAATACAGCCTCCTTCTTCCATATCTGGTACAGCAACACTCAACACACCAATTTGTTTACCCATTCCACCTTCTATTTTCTCTGGTTCTTCTTCTGTTCCTATAGTTTCAGTGAGTTTTGATGAATCACAATCCGTTAATTCAAGTTCAATAATACCAGAAATTCAACTTGATTTGGATATTTTTGAAAATGAGGTAGATGAGTTTTTTGAGTCCTCTACCTCAATAATTTTTGAATCAAGTAGGATAAATTCTGGCACAAAACTCTTTGACAGCAAAATGTTCAATCACATCATTAATAAAAGTTTTGAAGAACTTTTTGCTGACGATCTTGAATTTTTAAACAATACGGATTTTGTGATTGATCAATCTCTACCTATAGAGGTTGAACCGTCACCATTCCTTCTTCCTAATCATTCACATTCATTCTCATTCTTTCTTTTCTCTAATTTCAAACCCTTTCCACACCACCTCTTATCCCTTTCCCATTTTTTCTTGACTCGATACAACACATTCTTCCACCAACCTATACGCTATACTGATAAAATCTTCGAATGGTTGGTGTTAACTTTTGGTCTTTGTAAGGTCTTACTTTGACCAAATGACTCACCCCATCTTAAAATGCTTCGTATTGTCTAACTCATGTTTGAGGGGGGGTATATTTTTAGATCTTGAACATAACTTTTGTCCTCAAATTTGTGAGCCAAAAATAAGTTTGGGGGAGGATTTCACTTGCATTATTTCTTGTCCCCTTTTTCCTCCCAAGTCTACAGGTTTTCGATCTTAACGGATAAAAACAGTGAGGGCACTGCTGCAAACAGGTTTGGGGGAGGTTTGTGCTTATTTACGTGTTACTTTGCATTATACTATATATAAGCACAATTTTTTTTTGATAATAATAGAATAGAAAGTGAAAAATTACATCCAAAATATATGAATAGTTTAAGAAAACCAAGAAAATTAGAAGTTTTCTTAAACGAACTGGTAATAAGTAGTTATGAGCCGTTGTCCTAAGGGTTAGTAAGATGAAAGAAGTCACTAATCTGAGGATAAAAATAAGTCTGAAAAATAGTTTCTATTCTGGAAGCCAAACATTTAAATGTTGATACCCTACTATATGCACTTACACACGTCTTGAAACTTGGGATAGTAGAGGATACCTTGAAATGCTCTCGTTTAAAAAAGCCAAAGTATGAAGGAAATGAAAAAAATGAAGAAAATATAAAATGGAGAAAAGAGAAAAATGAATACTGGTTTTGTTATCGCCAAGGCAGCAATAAAAAAATATAGCGAGGGTGCCTCTTCACCTAGTGCCCTAAGGCCAACTGGTCTGGGAGTCACTGCTAAGCCTTAGGTGGTGCAAGACGAGGAAAATATTATCACCTAATCAACAAGCACATGAGTAATCGGTCGGTTAGTACCTCAAGAAGTATTAACGGTCGCATGAAAATGTGTGAGCAAATCTAAATATTCATCAAATTAAAAAGTACCGAGGTAAATGGACAAGAGTATGATAGCTTGAATTGAATTCTCCGAGTGTAGGGATGTTCTATTCACACACGTAGGGGTATATGATCGATGTTTGGATGAAAGGTAGGAATGAAAAAGAAAGACGATGTTTTATTGAGGGATGAAGTGATTTCTAACATTTTATCATGACTATTAAGATAGGGCTCATGACAACTGAAAAGCTAGTATAGTTAGAAACTCTTCTTTTCAAGGCCTTTCTTTTATGGTTCTTATCTTTATATGTAAATTTCACCATCTCTCTTTTGTTATTGGATTTTGTGAGTGTAATCCGCTGAAAACCCTCAGGAGACAACACTCCTCCTTCTAGGGACACCTAGAGGTTTAACGGCTTGTTGCACGTGCTCAGTGCAATCGTGTTGCCTACGAAAGTGTGCTTAGTTTTCTTCTTTCTTTTTCTCCTCTTGAATAAACTAGTTTGCTCGGGACGATCAAAGATAAGTTTGGGGGTATTTGTTCAGTTGATAAAACTGCACATTTGTATTACATTTTTCCTACCATTTACATATTAAAAAAAGGACTTTATTATAATATATTATATATATGGGGGTTTATGTGTAAAAACACTATTTTCCATGTGTTAATATATTTTAATTAGTATTTGGTAGAAAAATGTATGCAAATAAATTCATTGACCTACTCCTAGTAGAACTAAGTCTATTAAATATTATTTAAGATTATTGTGCAGAATTTTCCAAGTTGTTGTGCAGAATATATCAAAGAAATTAAGCCGTTGAAGAAGACTTGCCTAATTAAGAAGGAAAACTTGGAGACCAAGTCTGGAAGCAACCGTGAGAAGATTTCTGAATTCTGAAGGTGCCTAGGATTGCCACATGTCACAATTACAAAGCCCAAGAAAAATGATGAAATGATCTCCACCATTGGCCGCGGTGTAGGGTTCCTAGGTACTCTAGTGAGGTCTCACAAGGCATCAACCATGCCAATTTCAAAAATTATAGGTGCCGAGAAACTCGACTACGGATCGTTGGCTAGATTTCTAGGCGAAAAAGAAACTAGTTTACAATTAAACTAAGGGAACGGAAATACAACCTTTGTAGATCCGTTTCTCCACCTCCATAGCTCCATGAAGAAGTCCTCTCCGCTGTACAAATCCGATCTTGGACTCTCGCGTTAGCTTCATCGGAGAACTAGGCGGGCAAGGTCGTCGTCTTCGTGCCGAAGATGATCTACGTCGAAGCATCACTAGATCAAGCTCTCACTTCACCAAGTCATGAAACTTGTGAAGAAAACACACTCTACTACTTGGCAAGAGGTAGAGGATGAAGAAATAAGAAGTGGGTAGACTTTAGAATTGGATTTCTCTCACTTTTTCATCAATCACCATTGATGGAATCAAGTTTTTCTTCTTGAAGAAGAAGAAGAAGAAGATGATGAATATATGATAAGTTATTCTAAAATGAAAAGAATAATGAATTCTTATCATAATAGAACCATGGTTAGGTGTAGAGAATTAATTAGGGTTAAGTGGAATAGTTAGGGTTAAGGATGAGACAAAGTGGTCACAAAGTCAAAGTATTCATGAAGCTTCATGAAAGAACAAAGAATGCCATCATTTTATCATTTCCTTTTCTTTTTCCAAAAGAATAAATAAATGAATAAAATGAATAAGAAAATAATAAACCCTAACCATTTCATTAACCAAGGTTTAATTCTTTATACTTAACCAATTTTACATGCACCATCAAACATGATACAAGCATGTGCACAAAATCATATCACATATATAATGCGCACATCCGAGCGAGAAAATCCATTTAAAGTGAACCGATACTAGTTAATGCAAAGTAATTTATCAAATATATAATTTTGCATTAAATCATTAAATCAACACTTGATTTAATGATCCGGTCATATCGCATATAACCGACTAATATCTACAGTAACAACTTTTCGAATCAACACTTGATTCGATAACCCGGCTATATCGCATATAACCGATCAATGTCACAAATCGCGAGAATCGAATACAGTATCACATACTGGTATCATTCTCGGTCCCGCACATATCTCATATGCGCTCATATTTCGTTTTGCTTGAGCCAGGAAACCTCTGTGTAGGACTCTAAAGACTCGTCAATACGCCGGCAGCAGATGATGATCATATCAAGCACCCACAAGCCGCAAGCGGTCTGCTAAACGTAACGGCCATCCGGGTATTGAGCGATCTGAAGATCGACGAGCAAGCCCGCTCACACTCCAGTGAATCCAACCAGTAACACTTACCGTACAGTCCGGTCTGTCCGTCTGATATGTCGCATATCTCGCCTAGGGGTGGAAGACGTCAGACCCCAATATCTCGATAAGTCGTGTCGATATGAGGTCTATAACAATTCGAAAAACTACTGGTAACACTTACCAGTAAATCTCAGCAACCCTGACCAGGGATTTCCTGTTATAGCCAATCGAACACAGCGCAACATCAACCCCCTATACCGTTAGAGACGAATCCCCTCCTATCGCTCATTGCCTCCATGTGACTCGCGACTGTACCCAAAAACCACCGTTTTGCACGCCCTATTGGACGTGGTAAGATGGAAATCAAAGCACAGTGGGAACCACACAAGACTCTATGACGATCTCGGGTCAACAGACTACTCTGTACCAGTGTCACCTGAGAACTGCCATCTGACGTGAGGTATAATACCATCTGGGAGTTCTCGGCGAGTCCGTCCAGTGTACCCAGTCTCCACTGAGCACCCGTATATCATCTCCGATGTCAAACACCAATGGATATGGGATCATCCATCGCCCATCTGTAAGGGTCGAGAAGGTATACGGTAGTCTACTCTGGTATATCGATGCCCCGTCTCGATGCACCCACGACTAAGGACCTTGAAGGATGTACTTATGGACTACCATGTCCCCACTAGTATGATCCGCATCATTGTCCAGGTTGTCAAGTACACATCCTAAGGGCTTTACCAACATGTAACAGAGAGACAATCAGTGTACACGTTAAGGTAAAGATCAACCAGATAGCATACTATCATGTGGAGCAAGAAAGTCCTCCCTATATATGTCCAAGCATCCACTACAATATACATCCTATGTACAGTAATGGCCTCTAGGGCATACATATAACTAACAATCTCCCACTTGCACTAGGGCCATCTGTAGCAGTGGTTGCAGTATCTCATACTCAACCATCCCATATAAGTCTCTCTCTGGGAAAAGGCCTTTATGAGTGGATCCGCTGTGTTGTCCTCTGAGTCTACTCTCCTAACCTCGATCCCTTGGAGATCAATCATCTCCATGATCAGGTGACCCTGCCTTAGAATATGTCTGGATCACTGATGGGAACTGCGTTCCTTGGCATAAGCCACAACTCCATTATCACACAATGGGAGAAACATAGTTCATCTCATGAACCAATATACACCCAAACAGCTTCTTTGGTAGCATCTTTAGTAGCGATGTATCTTGCCTTTATCGTCTAGTATGTCACGGTATCTAGCTTGGAACTCTTCAAACATACCGTCCCTTTACTGAGGGTAAAGACAATGCCTGCGACTGACATTCAGTCATCTTTATCACCCTGGAACACTTCCAGTGATTCTCCCCAGGATCGATTGATACCATCTCACTACAACTAGTGAGAATCCTAACATCCATTTAGATTTATCTCATAGATCCAAAATCCAGGATTTAGTAGGTATCATTTTGATCCTACGTGGAGAATCTTTGTGATAAGCGGAGATTGATCGAGCGTAGCATAGGAAACTCCTTCCCTATCAAGAGTATGTCATCCACGTACTCTACGAGGATCACTACCATACTCCCTACTACCTTTTTGTTTATACAAGGTTCATCTACCATTTTGATGATGTCAAACTCTTTGACTAATCCATCAAAACAGATGTTCCAACTCCGCGATGCCTGCTTTAATCCTATAAAGCATCTTGCACACGTTTCCGCTGCTCCCACTGTCTACGAGGCCCTCTGGCTGTGTACTTATAGACGCACACTTCTAAAACATCATTTAGAAAAGCAGTCATGACACCCAACCACCAGATATCGTAGTCATGGTATGTAGCCGTGGCAAGTAGGATCTGGATGGACTTAAGCATAGCTACTTGAAGAGGTTTCACCACTATCCACGCCTGGTTGATGATGAAAACCTTTAACAAGTCTAGCTTTGAAAGTATCAACCTTTCCATGTACACCAAGTAATATTCTCAAGATATACTTGCTCCTGATGGGGATTTAACCCTTCAGATATAGCAACCAAAGTCCATACTTTGTTGGTGTATAAGGATTCCATCTCAGATCGCTAAGCATCCAGCCATTCTTACAGAGACTCACTCCTGATGGCCAGCTCGAAACTAGTTGGGTCATCATCTCATGATGCATTCCTCGCTCCCACTGTCATAGAGAAACCGAAGTATCTCTCAGGTGGGTGAGGAACCCTACTAGATCGGCGGAGAGGCTGAGGTTCGTTGGCATCTACTGAATCCTTTGGTTGTACCAAATCATCTCCTGTATTTTGTATAGCTGGAACCTTTCCAGTTCTACATTACAGACTTTGCCTCGAGCTTGTCCGGATCATGCTTTTAGACATAGGCCGGACAACCCCAAATCTTAACTAACTTAAGACATGGGTTCTTCCCATTCCATATCACATATGAAGCGGTAGGCAACTGATTTGATTGAAACCCTATTCAATAGGTATGCAACTTCTCAAGTGCATAACCCCCTTAAGGAAAAAGGTAACTCAGTAGTACTCATCATAGAGCACACCATATCAAATAGGGTGTATCTGCTCCGCCCCGACATACCATCGTGCAATGGTGTATACGGAGGAGTAATGCTGAGAGAGAATCTCATTCTCCTTTAGAATAGTCTAGGAATTCCATGCACAAGTATTCTCCTCCCTGATCTCATCATAGGACATAATACTTATACCCGTATTTTGGTTCTCTACTTCTAAATCATATTCTGTGAATATCTCAAAAGATTCGGACTCATGTTTCAACAGGAACATATGATTGAATCTTGAGAGATTATCAGAGAATATAATGAAGTATAAAGAATCAGTCCTGGCATGTGTAGACTGGAGACCTTACATACATCATCATGTATCAGTCCCAAGAGTTCACTAACTCTTTCTCTGTTTCCAGTAAACGGAGCTATGGTCATCTTATCTCTGTGACATGACTAGCAGGTTTCACAAGATGTAAATTCAAACTGATTTAAATATGCATCTACATGTAACTTCAGCTGGTCGGGTCGCATTGATATGACCTAGTCTACAATGCCTCAAGAAGGATTCGTTCATTTCTGAACTCTTCCTCTTGTGTGTGTTCTGTATACTAAGAACTGTAGTTTGATTTAGAACTTCAATGCTTTTAGATAACGTGCCTGAACCGATCAACTTTTGATATAGGAAATGTTCAAAACATTATCCAACAATACAAAATTTTATCATTTCTTTACTAATAAAGAGACTGATATGATTTTGTATATCAGGTTCGGTATCTAATAACATTCGTTCAGAATCAATGTATTACAATACAGGGTGACAGTGACCAACAGACTTAGCTGCAACACTTGCCCCATTTTCTGTCTCATGAAACTTATCACCCATTCTCAGTTTTTCTACCCTTTTGTAGCCCTATGTAACATATTACATATTTGGGATCCTGATCCGGTATCATATACCCAGGATGCGGAGGATACTGAGAAACAGTTCTTTGTAACGAATACACCCGAAGATGATGCATCAGCATGCACTCTCTTCGTTAGGGCGGCACGGGAATTCTGGTAATCCCCAATTTCCTGCTCTGTCTTATAATATTTATAAGTTGGAGCGGGACCAACGTTCCCCAGCTCAGTATAACAAGCGGGTTCGGTCAATAATCCGTATTATTATCTTGATTAAGGCGTGATATGGTCGCTACCTGGAGAGAGAGAGAAGAAAACACTCAGCGTGCGCTCTTACAAGAATAGATTGGTTATTATTTTATCTAATCAAGATGGCTCCCACTGCTTTTTTTATCAAATCTTCCTTCAAACCCTAAAAGGAAAGACTAGCCTGGATTAATTACACACTACAAGTTCGCCAATCTTTCAGCCAGGCCAGTGTCGGTACTTTGAGGGAGGTCCCCCGTGCTTTCGCACGAACCTAATTAATGTAAACCTCGTTTTCCCAGAGGCGTAACCTCGTTAACACCTTTCTAGACACCAACTTGATCGGCTAATTGTAATGTGTAAAACTCTCCCAGGAGTAACTCTTACTCGCAGCGGGTATCGGGATCCAACTATCTCATAGAAGGTATGCAATCTCATTGCAAATTTCAACACTTGAAATTCCCGATAATATTTTGCCCCTAGTGTCCTATGACCTTGACGAATGCCAAACAACCCATAGTCCACTAGTCAAGTTCAACCCGTACATTTCTTGATCGAATTAAACCCACCCGCACGACCCTTGACGAATGCCAAACAACGCCGTACGAATACCCTAATCCAATCTGCATCATATGCATAAGCAGATAAATACTAGTTAGCTACCGTACACTACGCCTTGACGAATGCCAAACTACTGCAGCACGAATACTAACTAGTACTTATCTGAAATGACGGAGGGCTACGACAGGTTTTTCTGAAAACCTATTGCGTAATGAACTTGATATCGTTGTAGAATCAAATGATTTTGAAATGGAGTGCTTTTGAGGCTTTTCTAGTTTTGCTAAAGGAGTCACTCCCGGTGAAGGGATCGTCGGTCCTTTCCTCGTCGAATGAGGTGCGGGATATATCATATATATCACTGTGCAAAGCAAAAACTCTTAAAAGCAATCAAAAGGCAAACCGAGTGTGTAGCATCTGCCAGTTATTGCTAAAGGAGTCACTCCCGGTGAAGGGATCTCGGTCCTTTCCTCATCGAATAAAGTGCAGGATATATCATATATACCGTTGTGCAAAGCAAGAACTGTACCTACCTGTTTTATATTTTGAAATTCGATTCTACAACATCTTAGGTTTCTTTTATTTCATTAATCATATTAATGAAGTCCCATCATTTAAGTACCTAAACATCACAGATAAATACGACTTACACTTATGCCATCCGTATTCGCCTCGATGTCCCCTCGTGCACCGTTAGGTTAGGTAACTAACGGCAGAGCGGGGCAGGGCTAGCGCGGGTGTAAAACATAAGTAACGTCTATATAATATATCATATATACTATATACTGTATCTATCACAGAACATCACATGATCACATCACAGATATCGCAGCAGAAGAATCATATGAAATATTGGATATACTAGGACGTCCGTGTTTTCAATATGAGCCAGTATAAAACACGGATTCCACGGTCGTGATGAATAGCCAAACCCACACCCCTAGACCCCTACGAGAGCGGCAAGCAACCCTACCAATTCTAGGGTTAGGAGACCCGGACTCGACTCCTCGAGTTGGTCTCCCTCTGGACCCCAGAACCCGGTTACTTGTGCCCTCCTCCTTGGGTCTATCCTAGTGCGGAAAAGTAAATAATATACAAAAGGTCACTACTTCCGCAACCTGGAAGTGCCCCAATAAAAGAATATTACATACAAGTTTTTATATGAATGAAAATGAAAAACACTCATCTCACATAAAAACCCTCCGGCTATTCAAACACGACGATCCAATATAGCATATCCAGCAACACATAACATTACATGTCATCAACGTAAGTAAATATGTCCATCCCAATTGTCGTTGACATATAGCAACGAAACCGGCGATATCACATATTACACTTACGGTCACAGAAAAGAAAGTGTAAAACTACAACAGTTGGAATCCGCAACCACCTCAGACATCCCATGCCTGACCAAATGAATTACTTAGACATCGCATGCCTAACAATTATAAACCTCGCATTTTTGTCTCATTATCGAAAACTCTTTTCAATACCAAGTCTGGCAATTCAACAGGATTCCCGACATATTGATCGAATGCTCATCGCAAACTTCAGTAGGTGGCCGCACCCCCGACGCCGTCGACGAAGTGCACCAAGGCGGAACACCGCTGCCGCGAGCACCCGAACGGATGCTTTCGGCGACGGGGTTCTCCTACAGTCACTTGGTCGGGGCTATGGAGTGAGGTTGTCTATTAAGTTTACCCGGCGAGTATCCGCGTACCCTACGTGATTGCGACGGACTTTTGATCACATCAAAATTCCGTGGCAACCGATCAAGTGAGACTAAACTGCTATGTTTATAACATTCATTCAGTTATCTCATAACTATTTGTTGATTCCAATTATTGTATCCCATTCCGGATAAATAGAAAATGTCAAATGTTCCGATCGAACAAACGAACACCCAAGTTTTCCCGATACAGATCAACACATGAAACAAGTCTAAAAACATTCAGTTCGTGCCTCAGTACCAACGGTCCAGCCGTAGAAGGGTCAAGCCAACGCCTCATATGTGGCACGCCGTACTGCCCCAAACCCGAAGGTTCAAAAGGCAGTTCAAGACGGTCACATAATCGAGTTAAGGTTTGTTGTCTTCTAGAGGGTCCATCGAGTTACTTGCACTACTTAGAACGTCTTTAAATTACGGAAAAATCCAACACTTGGAAATTTCCCTACAGGGGAAAAATTGGGTATTTATATCCGGTCGAACTTTTTAACATATTCTAAAATTTATCCGGAAAACCTCACAGACAAAATTTGATACTCCGATCGAAACACCGAATCCCCAAAACAACCCCAGAAAATTCAACTCTTGAATAAAAAAATAAAAATTTCCAGAAGACTCAGCACTTTGACACAAGAATTACTGTGCAAGACACGTGGTAAAAATCACCAACATGGCCGCGGAACCGCCGCGAAACCCAGGGTGGGGCCGCGGTTCCGCGGCTCGTTGGTCGATTTAGAGCCACGTGCTTCACAGTAACTCATAGGATTCCCTGCTGAATTTTTTGGCAATTTTTAATTTGGAAAAATCCACGTTTTTAGAAAATGTCCAGAGAGCATGAAAATTTTGGAGTTTCCGTTCGTTCGGACTTCAAATTCCGTCTAGACTTCGTCTAAGGCTCTAGCTAGGCTCTGATACCACTGTATTGATGCCTTGTGAGACCTCACTAGAGTGCCTAGGAACCCTACAACGGATCGTTGGCTAGATTTCTAGACGAAAAAGAAACTAGTTTACAATTAAACTAAGGGAACGGAAATACAACCTTTGTAGATCCGTTTCTCCACCTCCATAGCTCCATGAAGAAGTCCTCTCCGCTGTACAAATCCGATCTTGGACTCTCGCGTTAGCTTCATCGGAGAACTAGGCGGGCAAGGTCGTCGGCTTCGTGCCGAAGATGATCAACGTCGAAGCATCACTAGATCAAGCTCTCACTTCACCAAGTCATGAAACTTGTGAAGAAAACACACTCTACTACTTGGCAAGAGGTAGAGGATGAAGAAATAGGAAGTGGGTAGACTTTAGAATTGGATTTCTCTCACTTTTTCATCAATCACCATTGATGGAATCAAGTTTTTCTTCTTGAAGAAGAAGAAGAAGATGTTGATGAATATATGATAAGTTATTCTAAAATGAAAAGAATAATGAATTCTTATCATAATAGAACCATGGTTAGGTGTAGAGAATTAATTAGGGTTAAGTGGAATAGTTAGGGTTAAGGATGAGACAAAGTGGTCACAAAGTCAAAGTATTCATGAAGCTTCATGAAAGAACAAAGAATGCCATCATTTTATCATTTCCTTTTCTTTTTCCAAAAGAATAAATAAATGAATAAAATGAATAAGCAAATAATAAACCCTAACCATTTCATTAACCAAGGTTTAATTCTTTATACTTAACCAATTTTACATGCACCATCAAACATGATACAAGCATGTGCACAAAATCATATCACATATATAATGCGCACATCCGAGCGAGAAAATCCATTTAAAGTGAACCGATACTAGTTAATGCAAAGTAATATATCAAATATATAATTATGCATTAAATCATTAAATCAACACTGGATTTAATGATCCGGTCATATCGCATATAACCGACTAATATCTACAGTAACAACTTATCGAATCAACACTTGATCCGATAACCCGGCTATATCGCATATAACCGATCAATGTCACAAATCGCGAGAATCGAATACAGTATCACATAATGGTATCATTCTCGGTCCCGCACATATCTCATATGCGCTCCTATTTCGTTTTGCTTGAGCCAGGAAACCTCTGTGTAGGACTCTAAAGACTCGTCAATACGCCGGCAGCTGATGATGATCATATCAAGCACCCACAAGCCGCAAGCGGTCTGCTAAACGTAACGGCCACCCGGGTATTGAGCGATCTGAAGATCGACGAGCAAGCCCGCTCACACTCCAGTGAATCCAACCAGTAACACTTACCGTACAGTCCGGTCTGTCCGTCTGATATGTCGCATATCTCGCCTAGGGGTGGGAGACGTCAGACCCCAATAGCTCGATAAGTCGTGTCGATATGAGGTCTATAACAATTCGAGAAACTACTGGTAACACTTACCAGTAAATCTCAGCAACCCTGGCCAGGGATTTCCTGTTATAGCCAATCGAACACAGCGCAACATCAACCCCCTATACCGGGAGAGACGAATCCCCTCCTATCGCTCATTACCTCCATGTGACTCGGGACTGTACCCAAAAACCACCGTTTTGCACGCCCTATTGTACGTGGTAAGATGGAAATCAAAGCACAGTGGGAACCACACAAGACTCTATGACGATCTCGGGTCAACAGACTACTCTGTACCAGTGTCACCTGAGAACTGCCATCTGACGTGAGGTATAATACCATCTGGGAGTTCTCGGCGAGTCCGTCCAGTGTACCCAGTCTCCACTGAGCACCCGTATATCATCTCCGATGTCAAACACCAATGGATATGGGATCATCCATCGCCCATCTGTATGGGTCGAGAAGGTATACGCTAGTCTACTCTGGTATATCGATGCCCCGTATCGATGCACCCACGACTAGGGACCTTGAAGGATGTACTTATAGACTACCATGTCCCCACTAGTATGATCCACATCATAGTCCAGGTAGTCAAGTACACATCCTAAGGGCTTTACCAACATGTAACAGAGAAGCAATCAGTGTACACATTAAGGTAAAGATCAACCAGATAGCATACTATCATGTCGAGCAAGAAAGTCCTCCCTACATCCTATGTACAGTAATGGCCTCTAGGGCATACATATAACTAACACGCGGAACCGCGGCCAAACCCCCCAGTTGGCCGCGGATCCGCGACAATATAGAGAGATCTTTTGCTACAATTTTGGGAGATCAATCACTGCTGAATTTTACCAAGTTTCCAACGTAAAGATTCTGGCTTTGCACTATAAAAGGGCACCGAGAGCCTCTTGGAAAAGTTATCAAGTCGACGCGATCACGAAGTCTAAGACGGCTCACGCATCTAGACTGGTCATCAACTGTTCGTCTACCTCCTTGGAAGAGAACGAGAAGCAAACTAGTCTTTGTAATCATTTTCTAAGGGATCAAAGTGTAATGAATATTGTTGATTAATAAAGGTAGCTTTCTTTTTCTTATTCTATTTCTTCGTAGTTTAATTATGCAATTTCTTTCCATCTCTTTTTCTCCCAACATGCGCGAGTAATTCTCCGCTTGTTAGGGTTCGTAGGATTAGGGTAGGCTAATGGATGATGAACATCCCTAAACCCTTATTAAGTCCTATAAAGTTTATGAACTTTATCAAAAGAATCATTAACATCCTAATCGGGTGCGCTAACAATTCTTTGTTAGTTCCGACCGCGATTAGAGATTAGATTAATAATTGTTTTGGTAAAGGCTAGATATGAACGGAGTTCCGTGTCGAGATAAGGATTAAGGGTGGGATTCCTTTTCCCTCCAGAAACCCTAATCTACACGCATCACCGTCGTTCTAGTTTTAAATCTATTAAAGGATAAAAAGGGTAACTTTTAATTAATCGTCCATGACTACTAAATCCTAACGAACCCTACAAGCCCCCTTATTATATTAACTACATCCCTAAAATAATCTAGATCTATATTTTTGCATTAGTGCTTAACGTAGATCTAGAAACCTTTCCACAAAATTCTTTATCCCTCTTCTCTTTTTCAACACATCTAAAGTAAGAGTAAAAGATTCAACATTTCCCTGAGGACGACCCATACTCATCTCGGTCTAGCTACACACGACACCGTTATTGATTGCGGTTAACTACACATACACTTTTTCGTACCCATCAATGATACATGTTACATAGGTGTATAAGACTCACACCATGCTCATGATAATGTAAGGTTTATTTATTTAAAGTAAATCCAAATTAGATGGAAATTAGTCACATAGGTGAAGCTTGTGGAAGCTTCTGGACACATTGACTCAGTCCACTAGTTTTGTCTTACCTTAGATATTTATTAACCTAACCATTATCTAAACCCATAGTAAAGTCTCTACGTGAGTTATATTAGATATTTCTCACCCATGGTTGGCATAACATTATTGGCTTCATCTTCTTCATCAACAAGAGAGAGCTCTCTAGGTTTTGATGAGGTGAGGAAAATTAGTGAGAAAATTAATTCTAAAGTGAGCAAAAATCCTACTTCATCATCCTCTACTAGATTATCCATTTAGTTTAGGGTGTTAGCTTTGTAAGTCCACGTTACCTATCCCGGTGCTTACGGGGAGGCGGAATAGGTAAAAAACAGATTTTTAACACAAGGTAACATGGACTAAAAATGGATGATCTTTGCTAAACAAAAACTAACAAACAAGCTAAAAGTTTTAGCTACAAAGTTAGATGGTTATACCTAGATCTTGAACTCCTTCTCTTCTTGTTTTGGTCCTCCTTCTTGCTTGCTCCTTGGAGTGGCGTAGACCGCTCCTCCTCGTCGTCTTCTCTTTGCCGAAGATAGATCCACCCGAAGGCCTCTACCTTGAGCTCCTACCTTAACCAAGAGGTAACTAGAGTGCTTGGCTTGCTAAAGTAAGAACCCTGGAATGATTAGAGTGATGTCTTGATGGTTTTATCTCACAAATCTCATGATTTTCAACACATGAAAGATGAAAGCTTTGAGAGAGGAAGAGGGAGAGCTTTGCATGAAAGAGAAAGAGCAAGTGAGAATGAACTAGAAAATCTACAACCATGCTCTCAAATGAGAATAATAATAATAATAATAATAACTATGGAAAATGTGATGGTTAGTTTGGAATGACCATTATCATTTCAACATTAAATGCATTTTGCAAGAAACATGAAGTATCTTGCAAATAAAATGATGATGGTCAAAAGGTCAACAAAAGTCAACCGGCCATCAAAAGTCAAAACGTCAACAAAAGTCAAATGGTCAACCTAACCAAGGCATAATTATCCTTAATTAATATCATTAATCATATTTCTCATTCTCATTAGGGTTAAGAAAAAGTCAACGCTCAATAATCCTAATGAGATTCCTCTGCCTCTATCAACTGTGCATACACACCAGCATCCGTGTTCCGAGGAACACGAATACAATGAGAAAAAACCAATCCCAAAACAAATACTAGGATCTGGCTTAAACCAAAGCCCGCTGGTAATAACTGCCCGGACACCAAACGTGCACAAGTGCGCGGATCTGAACGAACCCCGCCGCAAAACCATGCGACCTCTACTCTGTTTTGCCCAAAGGAGAACAACCCTCTGTGTGGGACTCTAAAGACTCGACACAACACTGGCAGTGGGTTTAACCACAGGCCGTAAGCGGTACTAGCTGTACGTAACGGTCCCCAGGTAGATGCCGATAAGAAGACCGATGAGGTGAACCCATCCGAACTCCTACTGAGCCTGAATGTGACAATATCCATACAGTCCGGTCTGTTCATCTGAGAGTATCGCATGGCGGGCCTAGGGGGTGGTAAACATAAGTCCCCTAACAGCGGTACAAGTCGTGTCGGAGTGTAGCCCAGAACACCCTAAGATAACACTGGAAACGCTACCTGTATATCTCGCTTGCCCTGGCCAGGGACTTTGTGTAATAGCTCTCCTAGACACAACACGATATCAACCCCTAATACCGGGAGAGACGAATCCTGTCTAACTGTCACTGCCTCTAAGTGCTTCGGGACTGCACCCAACTACTACTTGTTTGCACGACTCATTTGAGCCATGGTAGGGTAGCAATCTAAGAACAGTGGGAACACACTCGAGGCGAAGTGACAGTATCAAGTCAATGGACTAAGCTGTACTCATGTCACCTGGGAACTGATAACTGACGATAGGCACAATACCAACCAACGGTTCCTATCCAGTGTACTCGTAACCTAACGAGCACCTGCATACTATCTCCAGTACGACGTACTGATGGCTGTGGGACAGACCATCTCCCCTCCTGGGATGACAAGCGTATACACTAGTCTAATATAGAGTATCGATGCCCTGTCTCGATAATCCTACGACTAGGGACCTATACAAGGATGTGCTTGTAGATTACCCAGCCCCCACTAGTGTGACTGCCATCACAACGCTGGTAATCAAGTAAAGATCCTAAGGTCTCCACTAATATGTATAAGCTATATGCTAAAAGAAACATATGTACATGTTGAAGTAGAAACAAACCAAGTAACATACTACCATTTTGAGCAAGATTGTCTCTACAACTGTGAATATCCCAAGCTTCCATTAAGTAATATACAAACTAGTATGATACAGTAATGGCCTCTAGGGCATATACATTAACAATCTCCCACTTGCACTAGGGCCATGTACTGGCGTATCGAAGACCTATCATCTCGATCAGCCGCTCGAACTGAGTCTGGGGTATGGCCTTAGTGAATGGATCTGCAGTGTTATCTTCTATAGCAACCCTCTGAACCTCGATCTCCCGGCGATCCACGATCTCCCTGATCAGGTGATACCTCCTCAAGATGTGTCTGGACTTCTGATGGGACCTGGGTTCCTTTGCTAAAGCTATAGCCCCGTTGTTTTCACAATACAGAGGTATTGGATCAACAATGGATGGAACCACCTGAAGTTCTGTCAAGAACTTCCTCATCCAGACTGCTTCTTTTGCGGCATCTGATGCTGCGATATATTCCTCAGTCAGCAATGGTTTCCTGTTTGGAAATCTTCCAACACACCGCCCCTCCATTGAGGGTAAAGACATATCCCGACATGGATTTGGAGTCATCCTTGTCACTCTGGAAGCTGGAGTCAGCAAAGGCCCCATCTGGAGGTCTTTTCCGCCGTAAACCAAAAACATATCCTTAGTCCTTCTCAGGTACTTCATAATGTTCTTTACCGCTATCCAGTGATTCTCCCCAGGGTTTGACTGATACCGGCTTATCACACTCACTGCATAAGCTACATCTGGTCTGGTACATAACATCGCATACATTATAGAGCCTACCACAGAGGCGTAGGGTATAATGGACATTCGATCCCTTTCCAAATAGTGTTCGGAGACATCTCTTTGGAGAGGGTGATCCCGTGACAAGCCGATAAATTACCGCGCTTGGAATCTTCCATACTGAATCTTTTCAGTATGGTGTCGATGTACTTGGACTGTAAAAGTCCTAATATCCTCTTAGACCTATCACGATGGATCCAGATCCCAGAATGTAAGAGACATCACCCAGGTCTTTCATGGAGAACCTGTGTGACAAGAACCCTTTGACAGATTGTAGCATAGGAATGTCATTTCCTATCAAGAGAATGTCATCCACGTATAAAACGAGGAATACGACAGTTCGTGCTACAATTTTGTTAGTTATATGTATGCCCTAGAGGCCATTACTGTACATACGATGTATATTGTAGTGGATGCTTGGACATATATAGGGAGGACTTTCTTGCTCGACATGATAGTACGCTATCTGGTTGTACTTTATCTTAACATGTACTCTGATTGTCTCTTTTGTTACATGTTGATAAAGCCCTTAGGATTTGTATTCGACTACTGGGACTATGATGAGATCATACTAGTGGGGCCACGGTAGTCTATGAGTACATCCTATAACTGTTCCTAGTCGAGGGTGTGTCGAGACAGGGCATCGATACACCAGAGTAGACTAGCGTATACGCATCTTGACCCATATGATGGGCGATGGATGATCCCATATCCATCGGTGTTTGACATCAAGGATGGTGTACGGGTGCTCAGTGGAGACTGGGTACACTGAACGGACTCGCCGAGAACTCCTAGATGGTATATATACCTATTGTCAGATAGCAGTTCTCTGGTGACACTTGTACAGGTTAGTCTGTAGACCCGAGATCGTCATAGAGTCTTGTGTGGTTCCCACTGTACTTTGATTTCCTCCCTACCACGGCTCTACTGAGTTGTGCAAACAGGTGGATTTTGGGTACAGTCCCGAATCATATGGAGACAGTGAGCGATAGGAGGGGTTTCGTCTCTCCCGGTATGGGGAGTTGATGTCGCGCTATGTTTGATCGGCTATAACACCAAAATCCCTAGCCAGGGTTCTCGAGGTTTACTGATAAGTGTTATCAGTAGTTCCTCGAACTGTTATGAGCCATAAATCAACATGACTTATAAAGTTACTGGGGTCTGACATTTACCACCCCTAGACTGCATATGCGACGTATCAGACGAAGAGACTGGACTGTACGGTAAGTGTTGCTAGTTGGCTCGACGGGAGTTTTTACAGCTTCGCTGGTTTTCTTCTGATCGCTTCAATACCCGGGTGGCCGTTATGTTTAGCTGACCTCTTGCGGCTTGTAGATGTTTGATATGATCATCATCTACTGCTGGCGTATTGACGAGTCTTAGAGTCCCACAATGAAGTTTCCTGGCTCAGGCAAAACGATGTGGTGTGCATATGAGATATGCGTGGGACCCGCTTAAATACGGTTATGTGATAACGTATATTAATCGGGCATTTTCTATTTGACGGATCGTATGTGATATGACCGGTTTGGTAAATCAAGTGTTGATTTAACAAATTACATTTAGATAAATTCTTTAAGTAAATCCTTTTGTATGCATGCATGCACATGATGATGTGCATGAACACATACATGCATACATAGTATCATGGTTGTTGATACAAGAATGATGGCAATATAAGACTTATATTGAAGCTTTTAATTTGTATTTATCATTTTAAGTTAATGTAAAGAATACCTTCACATGCTTCTTTATATCTTTTCATTTTAAGTTAATGAAAAGAAAAACTACACATGCTCCTTTATTCTTAGTGGGTATACTTTACTTAACTTAATGAAAAGAATTTCCACCCATGCTTAATTGTTTAGGAATAGAATTTCCACTCATAATTATGGTGGTAATGGAATAATGGTGTTTATTCCTTTCTTATCACTATAAATAGCTTCATATGTGATATGAAACAAGATGCACACAACAAGGAAAAAAATGAGTGCAAGGGTGTGAAGAATACAAGTTATCATATGTGATATGATAGAAAGCTCAAGTCACCATTATCTTCTTCTTCCTCTCTTAATTTCTTTTTGAGTGAAGTTGAAAAATAAAGGATTTGAATTGTTGAATACAAACCACATCATCATACTACACACCTCTAGCCGATTTGTGTAGGGTGTTTGCTCTACTTCGTTTGCGAAACAAGTATGGCAAGGATCTTTGGGCAAAGGGACTTCGGGTGGATCATCGTGGACAAGGAAGGCTTCCATCGATCCGGTACAAACTCTTAAAGTGCCGAGGAGTCACCGAGGAAGATCTACAAAGGTCGTATTTTTCCTCTTAGTGATAGTTTTACAATTACATGTGATGTTTTGTTGTATGAATCCCTAAAACTCCCTAAAACTTCTAGCTACGATTCTCATCGGGGCTAGCTTAGCACCTCTAAAATTTTGATTATGGCATGTGTGATGCCACCGAACCCTTGACTAGGTGCTAGGCCATCCCTACAGTGGTATCAGAGCCAGGCTAGAGCTTTAGGTGATGCGTAGGCGAAATTAAAAGTCCGATCGAACCACGAAACACCAATTTTGACAGCTTTCTGGAAATTTTTTGAAAATTGGATTTTTCCAAATTTAAAGGTCCTAAAAAAATCAGCAGGCAAATCTAAGAATTACCATGTAAAAATTTTCGAACGATCTCTCTAAAGCGCCGCGGAAGGGCGGCCAAAACATGGTTTTGGCGGCGCTTTAGCGGCCGTACTGTAGCATCAGGGAAAAATTTTTTGTGCACAGTACCTGATAAATTCTTACTATACCTCTAAAATATTTAAAACTTACTCAAGTGTTGAGTATTCTGGAGAAATATTGGTTTTGGTGATTCGATTGGAAAAGTTTAATTTCGTTCAGTTTTTCATATTTTTAGAACTTGTTAAAATGTTTGAACGAATATTACAAACACAGTTTTTTCCCGTATTGGAAAAATTCCAAGTGTTGGATTTTTCCCTAGTTCGAAACTTTCGAAAAACATGCAAGCGTATTTGTGGACACTCTAGAAGAACATAACCATAACTCGATTATGTGACCGTCAAAACTATCACCGAACCTTAGGGTTTGTGGTAGTTTAGCGTTGCCACATGTGAGGCGTTGGTTTGGCCCTTCTACGGTTGGTCCATAAGGGGCTGTGGCATGTTCTAGAAATTTTTGAACTTGGCTCAAGTGTTGTGCAGTTTGGGAAATCTTGGGTGTTTGTTTATTCGATCGAAGAGTTTAACATTGTCTATTTATCTGAAATGTGATACAATATGTGGAATTCATATAGTTAGGCATGAAATACGAAGTATGTGATATTTCGAATTTATGATGTCTAAAGTAATTGTGAATTCCAAATGTTGTAGTTTTTCATTTTATTTTCTGTGACCGTAAGTGTAGTATGTGGTGTATCGCCGTTTTCGTTGCTATATGTCAAGGACAATCGGGATACGCATACTTACTTACGTTGATGATATGAGATATTATGTGTTGCTGAAATATGATGAGCAGGATTGTCGCGAATGAATAGCCGGGGGTTTTTATGTGAGATGAGAGTTTTTATTTTCATTAATGTATAAATCAATTGTATATTATTTACTTTTCCGCATTAGGATAGACCCAAGGAGGGGAGCACAAGTGACCGGGTTCTAGGGTTCAGTGGGAGTCCATCTCGAGGAGTCGAGACCGGGTCTCCTAAACTCTAGAATTGGCAGGGTCACTTGCAGCTCTCGTAGGGGTCTAAGGGTATGGGCTTGGCTATTCATCACGACCGTGGAATCCGTATTTTCTATTGTTGGCTCGATACAAAATACGGACATCCTAGATATCCTTTTATATGCTTCTGCTGTTGATATTCTGTAATGTGATTACTTAGTATCTGAGACGAATGGATTATTATTATATATATGATATATAATAAACGTTGCTTATGTTTTGCACCCGCGCTAGTCCAGCCCCCGCTCTGCCGTTAGTTAAGTAACCTAAAGGTGCATGACGGGGCCCAGTGGCGAATGCGGATGGCATAAGCGTACGTTCTATTTGCGTTTCTTTTCTGTGATGTTTAGGAAACATAAAAGATAGGAAACATAATTGATGGGACAACATTAACGTGATTAATATTAAGATAAAGAAACCTAATGATGTTGTAGAATCAAACTTTTTTGAAAAATGGTAACTCTAGATTTTGTTTTGCATAGTGGTATTGTTGAATATCCTGCACCTCATTCGATGAGGAAAGGGCCGAGATCCCTTCACCGGGAGTGACCCCTTTAACGAAACTGGAAAAGGTTACAAAGAACTCGAATTGAATTTATAGTTGATCTATTGTTGCTTTGCATCGTGGTATTTACATATCCAGCACCGTATTCGATAAGGAAAGAGCCGAGATCCCTTCACCGGGAGTGACCTCTTTAGCAAAATTAGAAAGATACTCCAAAACCATTCGATATTTTAAACTGGAGCTTAAACCACTCCTTCCCACTTGATTCTACAACGATATCAAGTTCAAAACGTTAAAGGTTTTCATAAAAACCATCCGTTGCCCTCCGTCATTTTAGGAAGCAGAGTACTTAGTATTCGTGCTACGTATGTCGACCATAGCCGAGGCGTAGTGTTCGGTAGCTAAGTGATGTATTCCTACAAAGCATATGATGTGATTAGTCAGGACATTCATGTGATTATGTTGATCATAGTCAAGGGTCATGTGGGTGGGTCTGGCTAATCACGAAATGACGGGTAGAACTTGACTAGTACTTATGATATGTTGATCATAGTCAAGGTCATAAGGACTAGGGGTAGAAACCATATCGGGAATTTCAAGAGTTGAAATTTGCAATGAGATTGCATACCTTCTATACGATTGTTGGATCCCGATCTCACTGCGAGTAAGAGTTACTCCTGGGAAAGTTTTACACAAGACAATTTGATGAAATTATAGGGTGTAATTATTCCCGGCTAATCTTACCTTTTAGGGTTTGAAGGAGGATTTGATAAAAACAGTGGGAGACATCTGGATTAGATAAATAACCAATCTAAATCTTGCAAGAGCATACGCTAAAGTGTTTTCTTCTCTCTCTCTCAAGATAGTGACCATATCAAGCCTTAATCAAGATAATAAATACGGATATATTGACTGAACCCGCTTGTTATATTGAGCTGGGAAACGTTGGTCCCGCTCCAACCTATAATTGTTATAAGACAGAGCAGGAAATAGGGAAATACCAGAATTCCTATGCCGCCCAAACGAAGAAAGTGCATATGATGCATTTCCTTCGGGTGTGTTCATTACAAAGAACTGTTTCTCAGTATCCTCTGCATCCTGGGTATTTGATACTGGATCATGATCCCAGATATGTAATCAGTTACATAGGGCTACAAAAGGGTAGAAAAACTGAGAACGGGTGATAAGTTTCATGAGGCAGAAAATGGGGCAAGTGTTGCAGCCAAGTCTGTTGGTCACTGTCACCCTGTATTAAGAATACATTGATTCTGAACAAATGCTATTAGATACCGAACCTGATCATATCAATCTCTTTATTAGTAAAGAAATGATAAAATTTTGTATTGATGGATAATGTTTTGAACATTTCCTATATCAAAGTGTTGATCGGTTCAGGCACGTTATCTAAAAACATAGACGTTCTAAATCAAACTACAGTTCTCAGTATACAGAACACACATAAGAGGAAGAGTTCAGAAATGAACGGATCCTTCTTGAGGCATTGTAGACTAGGTCAGATCAATGCGACCCGGCTGGCTGAAGTTACATTTTAGATGCAGATTTAAATTAGTTTAAATTTACATCTTGTGAAACTTTCCAGTCATGTCACATAGATAAGATGACCATAGCTCTGTTTATTGGAAACAGAGAGAGTTAGTGAACTCTTGGGATTGATACATGATGATGTATGAAAGGCCCCCTGTCTACATATGCAATGACTGGTTCTTTATACTTCATTATTTTCTCTGATAATCTCTCAAAATTCAGACATATGTTCCTGTTGAAACATAGGTCCAAAGCTTTTGAGATATTCACAGAATATAAATTGGAAGTAGAGAACCAAAAATGGGTATAAGTATTATGTCCTTTGATGAGATCAAGGAGGAGAATACTTGTGCATGGAAATCCTGGACTATTCTAAAGGAGAATGAGATTCTCTCTCAGCATTACTCCTCCGTATACACCATAGCACGATGGTATAACGAGGCGGAGCAATTGCACCCTATGTGATATGGTGTGCTCTATGATGAGTATTACTGAGTTTCCTATTTTTTTTGGGAGTTATGCACTTGTGAAGCTGCGTACCTATTGAATAGGGTTCAAATCAAATCAGGTGCCTACTACTCCATATGTGATATGGTATGGGAAGAGCCAATATCTTAAAGATGTTAAGATTTTGGGTTGTCCGGCCTATGTTTAAAACCTAAATCCGGACAAGCTCGAGGCAAAGTCAAAACTGTGGAAGTTTGTTGGATATCCCAAGCATTAGCAAGGGAATATCTTCTACCTAACCGAGGAACAAAAGTTGTTTTGTTTCTCAGCATGCCACCTTTGTGAAAGGGAATTTCTTGTGAAAAAATTAGTGGTCATGAGATAGAACTGGAAGGAGTTCCAGCTACAGCAAATGATTTGGTAAAACCAAAGGATTCAATAGACACTAACGAACCTCAGCCTCTCCGCCGATCTGGTAGGGTTCCTCACCCACCTAAGAGATACTTTGGTTTCTCTATGACAGTGGGAGCGAGGATTTCATTTTACCCCAGCGTTTCCCGAGACCGGAAGGTGTTCCGACGGGTTGTAGTCCTCGCAATGGGGACTGCATAGAAAGTAGCTGCTGAGGGACTTTTTGGTGCCACGGCGACCCTATGGGATGGGGTTGTTGCCTGACCAAAATGGTATGACCTAACTAGTTTCAAGCAGGCCATCAGGAGTGGGACTCTGTAAGAATGACTGGATGATTTGCGATCTGAGATGGAATCCTTATACACCAACAAAATATGGACTTTGGTTGCTTTATCTGAAGGGTTAAATCCCCATCAGAAGCAAGTATATCTTGAGAAGATTACTTGGTGTACATGGAAAAGTTGAGACTTTCAAAGCTATGCTTAAGTCCATCCAGATCCTACTTGCTACTGCTACATACCTTGACTGCGATATCTGGTGGTTGGGTGTCATGACTGCTTTTCTAAATGAAAGTTTTCGAAGAGAACGTCTATAAGTACACAGCCAGAGGGCTTCGTAGACAGTGGGAGCAGCGGAAAAGTGTGCAAGATGTTTTATGTGATAAAACAGGCATCGCGGAGTTGGAACATCTATTTTGATGTGGTAGTCAAAGAGTTTGACTTCATCAAAATAAATAGATGAACCTTGTATATACATAAAAGGTAGTAGGGAGTATGGTGGTGATCCTCGTAGAGTACGTGGATGAAATACTCTTGATGGGGAAGGAGTTTCCTATGCTACGCTCAGTCAATCTCCTCTTATTATAAAGATTCTCCATATAGGATCAAAGGAGATATCCCCTAAATCCAGGGTTTTGGATCTATGAGATAGATATTAGGATACTCACTAGTTGTAGTGAGATAATATCAATTGATCCTGGGGAGAATCACAACGGAGTTGGAACATTTGTTTTGATGTGGTAGTCAAAGGGTTTGACTTCATCAAAATGGTTGAACCTCGTGATATGGAGTATGGTGGTGATCCTCGTAGAGTACGTGGATGACATACTCTTGATAGGGAAGTAGTTTCCTATGATACACTCGGTGAATCTCCGCTTATCACAAGGATTCTCCATATAAGATCAAGGTGATACCTTCTAAATCCTAGGTTTTGGATCTATGAGATAGATCTAAATGGATGTTAGGATACTCACTAGTTGTAGTGAGATAGTATCAATCGATCCTGGGAGAATCACTGGAAAAGTTCCAGAGTGATAAAGACGACTGAATGTCAGTCGCAGGCATTGTCTTTACCCTTAGTAGAGGGACGGTATGTTGGAAGAGTTCCAAGTTAGATACCATGACATGCAAGAAAGGCAAGATACGTCATTACTAAGGATGCTACCAAAGATAAAGTCTGGATATATATAAAAGTTCATAAGATGAACTTCATTCCTACCATTGTGTGACAATGGGGTTGTGGCTTTAGCCAAGGAACTACCGTCCAATCAGAAATCCAGATATAATTCTTAGGCAGCACCACCTGATCAAAGAGATGGTTGATCTCCAGGGAGATCGAGGTTAGGAGAGTAGATACAGAGGACAACAGAGCGGATCCACTCACTAAGGCTTTTTCCCAGTAGAGACTTTTATGGGATGGTTGAGTATGAGATACTTAAACCACAGCTGATTGTTTGGTATGTGATACCACAATAGATGGCCCTAGTGCAATAGTACGCTATCTGGTTGTACTTTATCTTAACATGTACTCTGATTGTCTCTTTTGTTACATGTTGATAAAGCCCTTAGGATTTGTATTCGACTACTGGGACTATGATGAGATCATACTAGTGGGGCCACGGTAGTCTATGAGTACATCCTATAACTGTTCCTAGTCGAGGGTGTGTCGAGACAGGGCATCGATACACCAGAGTAGACTAGCGTATACGCATCTTGACCCATATGATGGGCGATGGATGATCCCATATCCATCGGTGTTTGACATCAAGGATGGTGTACGGGTGCTCAGTGGAGACTGGGTACACTGAACGGACTCGCCGAGAAATCCTAGATGGTATATATACCTATTGTCAGATAGCAGTTCTCTGGTGACACTTGTACAGGTTAGTCTGTAGACCCGAGATCGTCATAGAGTCTTGTGTGGTTCCCACTGTACTTTGATTTCCTCCCTACCACGGCTCTACTGAGTTGTGCAAACAGGTGGATTTTGGGTACAGTCCCGAATCATATGGAGACAGTGAGCGATAGGAGGGGTTTCGTCTCTCCCGGTATGGGGAGTTGATGTCGCGCTATGTTTGATCGGCTATAACACCTAAATCCCTGGCCAGGGTTCTCGAGGTTTACTGATAAGTGTTATCAGTAGTTCCTCGAACTGTTATGAGCCATAAATCAACATGACTTATAAAGTTACTGGGGTCTGACATTTACCACCCCTAGACTGCATATGCGACGTATCAGATGAAGAGACCGGACTGTACGGTAAGTGTTGCTAGTTGGCTCGACGGGAGTTTTTACAGCTTCGCTGGTTTTCTTCTGATCGCTTCAATACCCGGGTGGCCGTTATGTTTAGCTGACCTCTTGCGGCTTGTAGATGTTTGATATGATCATCATCTACTGCTGGCGTATTGACGAGTCTTAGAGTCCCACAATGAAGTTTCCTGGCTCAGGCAAAACGATGTGGTGTGCATATGAGATATGCGCGGGACCCGCTTAAATACGGTTATGTGATAACGTATATTAATCGGGCATTTTCTATTTGACGGATCGTATGTGATATGACCGGTTTGGTAAATGAAGTGTTGATTTAACAAATTACATTTAGATAAATTCTTTAAGTAAATCCTTTTGTATGCATGCATGCATGCACATGATGATGTGCATGAACACATACATGCATACATAGTATCATGGTTGTTGATACAAGAATGATGGCAATATAAGACTTATATTGAAGCTTTTAATTTGTATTTATCATTTTAAGTTAATGTAAAGAATACCTTCACATGCTTCTTTATATCTTTTCATTTTAAGTTAATGAAAAGAAAAACTACACATGCTCCTTTATTCTTACTGGGTATACTTTACTTAACTTAATGAAAAGAATTTCCACCCATGCTTAATTGTTTAGGAAAAGAATTTCCACTCATAATTATGGTGGTAATGGAATAATGGTGATTATTCATTTCTTATCACTATAAATAGCTTCATATGTGATATGAAATAAGATGCACACAACAAGGAAAAAAATGAGTGCAAGGGTGTGAAGAATACAAGTTATCATATGTGATATGATAGAAAGCTCAAGCCACCATTATCTTCTTCTTCGTTGAAAAATAAAGGATTTGAATTGTTGAATACAAACCACATCATCATACTACACACCTCTAGCCGATTTGTGTAGGGTGTTTGCTCTACTTCGTTTGCGAAATAAGTATGGCAAGGAGCTTTGGGCAAAGGGACTTCGGGTGGATCATCGTGGACAAGGAAGGCTTCCATCGATCCGGTACAAACTCTCAAAGTGCCAAGGAGTCACCGAGGAAGATCTACAAAGGTCGTATTTTTCCTCTTAGTGATAGTTTTACAATTACATGTGATGTTTTGTTGTATGAATCCCTAAAACTTCTAGTTTCGATGCTTGACGGGCTAGCTTAACACCTCTAAAATTTTAATTATGGCATGTGTGATGCCACCGAACCCTTGAACAGGTGCTAGGCCATCCCTACAAATTTTACTATAAATGCATGGTTCATCTGGACTTTTGATAAAGCCAAATTCTTTGACTGTCTCATCAAAAAAGATGTTCCAACTCCGCGATGCTTGCTTCTGTCCATAAATGGACTTAAGCAACTTGCACACCTTCTCGCTTCTCCCACTCTGAATGAAACCCTCTGGCTGGTCCATAAAGGCACACTCCACTAAATTTCCATTTAGAAAAGCGGTCTTTACATCCATCTGCCAAATCTCATAATCGTGGAAGGCAGCAATGGCAAGAAGGATCCG
The DNA here is from genome assembly GCA_030015575.1 of Agapanthus africanus. Classification (NCBI taxonomy): domain Eukaryota; kingdom Viridiplantae; phylum Streptophyta; class Magnoliopsida; order Asparagales; family Amaryllidaceae; genus Agapanthus; species Agapanthus africanus. The sequence continues at coordinate 508,611,228 of JASDDO010000014.1, forward strand.
AATGGATTTGAGCATAGCCACTAGAGAAAAGGTTTCGTCATAGTCCAAACCAGGTCTTTGACGAAAACCCTTTGCAACAAGTCTAGCCTTATAGGTCTCAACCTATCCATCTATACCAATCTTCCTTTTGAAGATCCATTTGCAGCCTATGGGTTTTACCCCTTCTGAAGCAACGTCCAAAGTCCATACTTTGTTGGTGTACATGGGCTCCATTTCGGTCCGCCTTGCATCTAGCCATTTTACCGAGTCAGTGCTCTGAATGGCCTGCTGGAAGCTAGTCGGCTCATCATTATCAATGATGCAATCCTCTCTATCCCCGTCAATGAGAAAACCGTAGTATCTCTCGGGCGGATGAGACTGCCTACTACTCCTGCGGAGCGGCGCAGGAATGTCCTGTTCTTTTTAACCTTCTGGTTCAACTAAGCTTTCAGTAATAGCTTGTTGTTTTGGAATTTCTTCCAGTTCTTTTGTGCTCCCACTTATATGATTTTCTAAAAATTCAGTTTCCAAGAAGCAGGCATGACGAGAAACAAATACCTTTTGTTCCTCTGCGTAATAGAAGAAATATCCCTTGGAGTTCTTTGGATATCCCACAAACTTTCACTGTACTGAGCGTGCCTCGAGTTTGTCCGTATGCTGCTTTTTGACAAAAGCTGGATATCCACATGTCTTAATATGTTTAAGATAGGGTTTCTTCACACTCCACATCTGATATGGTGTGGTAGGCACTGTCATAGTTGGAACTCGGTTCAAAAGATTTGCAGCTGATTCTAGTGGATATCCCCAGAAAGATCGCGGCAACTCAGCGTTACTCATCATGGAACGTACCATATCCAATAGGGTTCGGTTCCGTCTCTCCGATACACCATTATGTTGTGGGGTGTATGGAGAAGTAAGTTGAGAGAGAATTCTATTCTCTTTTAAGTAATTCAGGAACTCTGCACTTAAGTATTCACCACCTCGATCAGATCTCAGTGTCTTGATACTTTTGCCTGTTTGTTTTTCTACTTCATTCTTGTATTCCTGGAATTTTTCAAAAGCTTCAGATTTATGCTTCATTAAGAAGACATATCCGTACCTTGAAAATCATCCGTAAAAGTAATGAAGTAAGAATAACCACTTCGCGAATGTGTAGACATTGGACCACATACATTGTTGTGTATGAGTCCCAAGAGCTCGCTCGCTCTTACTCCGTGTCCAGTGACCGGAGTCTTTGTCATCTTTCCTTTGAGACATGATTGACAAATTGCATATGATTAATATTCGAACGGATCCAAATATCCTTCTTTATGTAACTTAGTCAACCTTGTCTCATTGATGTGACCCAGTCTACAATGCCACAAGAAAGCATGATTTAATTATGGAGACATTCTTTTGTGTGTATTCTGGATATTGAAAATCTGTGGTTGGTTTAATACGTATATACCGTTGCTTAATGTACCCGACCCAATCAGAACATGATTAAGGTGAATGTTTACAACATTGCTTACAAATGCAAAATCATAACCTTCTTTAGACATTAAAGATACATATATGATATTACAAGTCGCACTGGGTACAAAATAACAGTCTTGCAAAACCAAAACATGTCCATCTGTCAATCCTAGGTGATAGTCCCCCATGGACTCATCATCCATGCATGCTCCGTTTGCAACTCTGAGGGTCATATCACTTGCATTCAAAACCCTACGCTTTCTCAGTGCCTGCAAAGAATTATAGATATGAGATCCTGATCCGGTATCCAATACTCAGGAGGTAGAGTTGATTGATAGACATTTTTCAATAACATACACACCTGAAGCCGAAGCCACAACTTGCTTCGGGTCCTGGTTCTTGGCATTCCAAGCCCTGCAATCTTTCTTCCAGTGTCCTTTCTTATGACAATAAAATCACTCTTCCTTCCCCACAAGCTGTCCCGCTACCTTTGCTACCATTGCCTTTCCCTTGGCTTCCACTTTACTAACACCGTCCCTTGGTTTGGTGGGGGCCTTTTTCTTTCCTTTGGCTTTCGCCTTGGATCTAGAAGAGGAAGGTCCTCCAACAAACAAAGTGGATGTTTCCCTTACTTTCTGTAGGGTGCCCTCTGCACTCCTCAACATATTGAGGAGTTCCGGAAGTTCAACTTCTTTTCCTTGAATGTTGAAGTTCAGGATAAACTGGGCGTAAGTAGAAGAAAAGGACTGGAGAATCAAGTAAGTGTAGAGCTCGTTCTCTAACGTGGTCCCGAGGTCCGTGAGCTCTTCAATGTAGCCAATCATCTTAAGCACGTGTTCCGCTACAGATGATCCGACGGCCAATCTCGCCGAAAACAACTTTTTCGAGACTTCGTATCTGGCGATACGGGATTGCTCTCCATACAGATCCTTTGTATGGAGAAATATAGATTCAAGATCCATATCCTCGTGCCTCCTCTGATGTTCATTGTCCATAGAGGCAAGCACGAGGCACTTGTCCTTCGCGCAGTCAATCTCCCAGGTCTTACGGATTTCATTATCCGCGCCGCTTGATTGAGGACCTGGGACAGGGGGAGCTTTGATGGTAAGGAGATACCGCAACTTGTCATAAGTGATTGCCATTTTGACATTCCTGAGCCAATCTTTGTAGTTTGTCCCTGTCAGTATATTTTTATCTAGTAGTAACCTAAGGCGGGTCATGATGTTTGGTCGCTGCAATTAGGAGAGAGAGAAGAAACACTTTAGCATGATGCTCTTGCAAGTTTAGAGTGGTTTTTAGTTTGTCTAAACAGGATGGCTCCCACTGTTTCTCGAATCCTTCCTTAAACCATAAAAGAAGAATTAGTCGGGATCAATCTCACCGTACAATACTTGCTTAACCGTTCAGCCAGGCCAATGTTGGTACTTCGAGGGAGGTTTTCCGACGCTTTCGCGAAATTCCTTAATTAAGTAACTTCTTTTCCCTGTGGGCGTAGCCCCGCTAACACCTTTCTAGACACCTACTTGGTTTATAGCATTGATCCTTATGTGAGAAAGTTTCCCGAGGAGTAACATATACTCACAGTAGGATCGGGATCCAAATATCATCGTGTGATAAAGCTGAAGGAATCCTACCAGAATCATTACACTCCAAATGGTATGCAGCACTAGCAAGTTTCAGTTTCTTTAGAAACTCCCGATGTGGATTTTTGCCCCATGCTCTTATGACCTTGACTTTGGCCAACAAATCATAAGTCACATGTCAAGTTCTACCCGTCATTTTCCAGGTTAATTTGAACCCACCCGTACCTACCCTTGTCTCTGGCCAACAAGGCAGTACGACTGTCCCAAACCAACGCATCTATCTATGCTACATATGAATATCCAATAGCTACCAATCACTATGCCTTGACTTTGGCCAACAAACAGAGCTTGAATACTATTGACTATCCATATGAAATGACGGAGGGCTATGAATGGTTTTGGCGAAGCCGTGAATGTAGTGAACTTGATATAATCGAAGGAACCTGATAGCTTTTAAAAGGAGTGGTTTAAGCTCCGCGTTTTTAAAAGTTTTCTGTTTTGAAAAGAAACCGAGTGGTTTTGAAAATTTTCCAACGATTTTAACTTTGGTTTGTTTTCTTTGCATTAATATAATGTGTCCCATCAATTAATCCTATCATTGCAGAAAACAACGAAAATACGACGTACGCTTATGCCATTCGCATTCGCCACGGGGCCCCGTCATCACCCGTTAGGTTACTTAACTAACGACAGAGCAGGGGCTGGACTAGCACGGATGCAAAACATAAGCAACGCCTACTAGATATCATATATAGATATATACATTCGTCAGATGCAATGATAGCCATTCCAGATCACACATGAACACATTGGATATGCTAGGAATCCGCGTTTCGTTCGAGCCTGCAACGAAAGACGGATTACACGATCGCGATGAATAGCCAAACCCCACCCTAGACTCCTGCGGGTGCGGCAAACCACCCGCCAAGTACCTGAAGTGAAGCAACCTCCCTCAACGACGTGAGTAGGCCACTCGGCACTTTAAGGTACTCGGTAGTTTGTGCACCCTACCTTGGGTCTATCCTAGGAGCAAAAACAGTAAAATAAATAATATACAATGGAGGCTACAACCTCATTCCGGATGTGCGGCCATAAAAATAATATTACATCAATATACAAATTACATCAAATGAAAGATAAAGAAACTCTCATCTCACAAACCCCGGCTATTCATCCACGACAATCCAACAAGTTCATATATACAATCCAACAACACAGATCACAGATATGTACAACCCCCACTAATCGACGTATAGCGATTAGTCGACGTTCAGTACATATATCACATTAAAGATATAACCAATTAGCTAAAGTTTATAGAATTTCGATCAATATATCAATTTGAAAATACCCCAAATACGATACCGTTCTCTGAAAAATCTGGGCAGAAACAAATCATCTTAAAAATCACAAAACAACAAACTGAGAACACTGCAGGAAAACCGAGTCGCGACCGAGTTGACTCGGCCGCGGTTCCTCGGCGAAACGCGTGGTTTCGCCGCGCTTCCACGGCGGTCTGATAGAGTCGTGGGTTCGTTTTTCTTGCGTGTTCCTAAAAAACCCTGCACGTATTTTTAAGTTCTGTGGAAATATTTTTAGACCTGTTTTTAAAAACGACAGAAAGTACAAGGTTTCGGTGTATTTTGCGATTTTTTCTTGGATCGAAGTTCTAAACACTTTGCTAACATGCTAGTTGTTGTTTAGCTAGGCTCTGATACCACTGTAAGTCCACGTTACCCACCCTGGTGCTTACGAGTAGGCGGAATAGGTAAAAAAATGGATTTTTAACACAAGGTAACATGGACTCAAAATGGAGGATCTTTGATAAACAAAAACTAACAAACAAGCTAAAACTTATAGCTACAAAGTTAGATGGTTATACCTAGATCTTGAACTCCTTCTCTTCTTGTTGTGATCCTCCTTCTTGGTTGCTCCTTGGAGTGGCGTAGACGGCTCCTCCTCGTCGTCTTCTCTTTGCCGAAGATAGATCCACCCGAAGGCCTCTACCTTGAGCTCCTACCTCAACCAAGAGGTAACTAGAGTGCTTGGCTTGCTAAACAAAGAACCCTAGAATGAGTAGAGTGATATCTTGATGGTTTTATCTCACAAAGCTCATGGTTTTCAACACATGAAAGATGAGAGCTTTGAGAGAGGAAGAGGGAGAGCTTTGCATGAAAGAGAAAGAGCAAATGAGAATGAACTAGAAAATCTACAACCATGCTCTCAAATGAGAATAATAATAATAATAATAATAACTAAGGAAAATGTGATGGTTAGTTTGGAATGACCATTATCATTTCAACATTAAATGCATTTTGCAAGAAATAAGAAGTATCTTGCAAATGAAATGATGATGGTCAAAAGGTCAACAAAAGTCAACCGGTCAACCAAAGTCAAAAGGTCAACAAAAGTCAAATGGTCAACCTAACCATGGCACAATTATCCTTAATTAATATCATTAATCATATTTCTCATTCTCATTAGGGTTAAGAAAAAGTCAACGGTCAATAACCTTAATGAGATTCCTCTGCCTCTGTCAACTGTGCATATACACCCGCATCCGTGTTCCGAGGAAAACGAATACAATGAGACAAAACCAATCCCAAAACAAATACTAGGATCTGGCTTAAACCAAAGCTTGCTAGTACTAACTGCCCGGACACCAAACGCGCACAAGTACGCGGATGTGAACGAACCCCGTTGTAAAACCAAGTGACCTCTACTCTGTTTTGCCCAAAGGCGAACAACCCTCTGTGTGGGACTCTAAAGACTCGACACTACGCTGGTAGTAGGTTTAACCACAGGCCGCAAGCGGTACTAGCTGTTCGTAACGGTCCCCAGGTAGATGCCGATAAGAAGACCGATGAGGTGAACACATCCGAACTCCTACTGAGCCTGAATGTGACAATCTCTGTACAGTCTGGTCTGTTCGTCTGAGAGTATCGCATGGCGGGCCTAGGGGGCGGTAAACGTCAGTCCCATAATAGCGATACAAGTCGTGTCGGAGTGTAGCCCAGAACACCCTGAGATAACACTGGAAACGCTACCAGTATATCTCGCTTGCCGTGGCCAAGGACTTTGTGTAATGGCTCTCCTAGACACAGCGCGATATCAACCCCTAATACCGGGAGGGATGAATACTGTCTAATCGTCACTGCCTCCAAGTGCTTCGGGACTGCACCCAACCACTACCTGTTTGCACAACTCATTTGAGTCGTGGTAGGGTAGCAATCTAAGAACAGTAGGAAACTCGAGGCGAAGTGACAGTGTCAAGTCAACGGACTAAGCTGTACTCATGTCACCTGAGAACTGATAATTGACGATAGGCATAATACCAACCAACAGTTCCCAGCGAGTCATGTCCAGTGTACTTGTAACCTAACTAGCACCTGCATACTATCTCCAGTACGACGTACTGATGGCTGTGGGACAGACCATCTCCCCTCCTGGGATGAGAAGCGTATACACTAGTCAACTTTGGAGTATCGATGCCCTGTCTCGATAATCCTACGACTAGGGACCTGTACAAGGATGTGCTTGTAGATTACATACCCCCCACTAGTGTGACTTCCACCACAACGCTGGTAATCAAGCAAAGATCCTAAGGGCTCTACTATTATGTATAAGCTATATGCTAAAAGAAACATATGTACATATTGAAGTAGAAACAAACCAAGTAGCATACTACCATTTTGATCAAGATTGTCTATACAACTGTGAATATCCCAAGCTTCCATTAAGTAATATACAAACTAGTATGATACAGTAATGGCCTCTAGGGCATATACACTAACAAGCTTTACTAATCCCTAATTAGTGAAGATGTATCTTGGGTTGGTGTCTCCTCGACGTAGATCATTTTCGGCCTTGAAGACTTCGTGCAAGCTTGTTCCTTTTAACTTGTGGATCCATTCTAGAGTCCGGAAGATCACTACTTGGAGCGAAGGGACTTCTACACGGAGCTATTGAAGTGAAGGACCGGTCTACAAAGGATGTATTCTTTGTTCACTTAGATATAAAGGTGTTTACATGTTGTATTGTCAAATTCTCTAGTTAAAATTCTAGGGTTAGGGTTCTTTAGCATGGCAAATTTTTGAAAATGGTATGGACGATGCCTCCCGAAACCTTGCTGTCGTGCTAGGCATTCCTACAGTATGGGTGTTGTATGGTCACTAGGGATCTCAAGCTCTATGGTTCACATCATATGTGAAGGTTTAGAGCTTGAAGGTGGAGGTGAGGAAAATGGTAAAAGCTAGAGAGCAAAAGAGCTCAACTTAAAAATGAACTCATTAAAAGAAACACAGGTCTAGAATGAATATATGAAGCATGAAAACGTTTATCCTCTTTTCAATTATTGAAGCATCCATATATTACAATAATAAAATGTGTAAGGTTTGTCTTGCACCATGCCTAGGGTTTGGCTTGCATCAAACAAGCTATAATAAAAATTTAGAGGGTGTTAAACAAAACCGACCATGAATCGAACAAGAAAATTAGGATAACAAGAACTAGTATCACATACTATCAAGTGTATAACACTAAGAGGTGAGTAATACAACCTTTGTAGACCTCCTCTTGGGACTCCTTGGATCAACTTGGTGTTTGGACCGGTCCGCTTGAGTTCTTCAAAGTCCACGATGATCCACCACGGAGTCCCTTAGCACAAGCTCCTAGCTTCACTCGAACTAAATTGATGTAGAGCAAACAATCTACACTAGTGGGCTAGACTAATATAGATTGGTGATGTGGGTTTGGATCTCAATTAAAAACCATTTCTTTTTATGTTCTTCACTCACTTGAAAAAGCTAGAGAGCTTGAATGAGGAAGAAGAAGGAGAATGGCTAAACTTAACTCAAGTGAGAATAATCAACATAATCAAGAAAGAGAGAGAGAGAGTTATCTCATCTCAAACCATGGTTACAAAATATCTAGATATTTTTATAGTTGAGTTTAAGCAAAACAATGGGCAAAAAAAACCATGGTTTTGACTTTAGTCAACAAAAGAAGAGTGTAGAAAGTCAACCGTGATTTTATTCCCATTTTGTTTTTCTTAATAATCAAAATATATAAATATGTTACCATGTGAGTCTTTTATTGCCATCACCAATGTATCATCAACCATGACACATGTATGCTTGCATGTGTGCATCCATATCAATATATACATACACTCATGCAAGCATCATAAAGAAATAGGTTTTAATAAATAAGCTAATGGACTTAATATTAAATCAACAATTGATTTAATAACCCAGTCATATCACATATGACCCGTCCAATAGTAAACACCCGATTAAAATATGGTATCAAATACACGCATTTAATCGAGCTCCCATGCATATCCCATATGCACCCCACATCTTTTCGCCTGAGCTAGGAAACCCCTTTGTAGAACTCTAAGACTCGTCAATACGCTAGCAGTAGGCAGTGATCATATCACATACCCACAAACCGTCAGCGGCACAAGCTATACGTAATGGCTCCTAGGTATTGAGCGATCAGAAGAATCACAAGCGAACCTGTCAAAACTCTCGTCAAGCCAACTGGCAACACTTACTGTACAGTCTGGTCTCTTCGTCAGATATGCTGCATATCGAGTCTAGGGATGGTATCGTTGACCCTAATAACTCAATAAGTCATGCCGGTATATGGCTCATAACAGATCGAGAAACTACTAATAACACTTATCAGTAAATCTCATCAGCCCTAGCCAGGGACTTCCTATTATTGCCAATCGAGCATAGCGCAACATCAACCCCTAATACCTAGAGAGACGAAACCCCTCCTATCGCTCATTGCCTCCATGTGCCTCGGGACTGTACCCAAAATCCACCTGTTTGCATGTCTCAGTAGAGCCGTGGTGTGGTGGTGATCAAATGACAGTGGGAGGACACATAAGACTATATGAGGATCTCGGGTCTACAGAATAACCTATACTAGTGTCACCTGAGAACTGCTATCTGACGATAGATATAATACCACATAGGAGTTCTCGGCGAGTCCGTTCAGTGTACCCAGTCTCCATTGAGCACCCGTATACAGTCTTTGGTGTCACCACACCAATAGATATGGGATCATCCAACACCCATCATATGGGTCAAGTAACGTATATGTTAGTCTACTCTGGAATATCGATTCCCTGTCTCGATACACCCATGACCAGGAACATTTCAAGGATATGCTTATAAACTACACATGTCCCACTAGTATGATCTGCATCATAATCCCAGTAGTCAAGAAAATATCCTAAAGACTTTATCAATATGTACCAAATGAGTAATATGCAAGATCAAGTGAACATGTTAAGATAAAGAACAATCAGATAGCATACTATCATGTCGAGCATAAATGTCCTCTGATATATAAATACACATACCGATACATCCACTATCATATAATGGCCTCTAGGGCATACATATATCCAACAATCTCCCACTTGCACTAAGGCCAATTATTGGTATATCTCATACCCAACATCTCAAAAATTCACTCATGTTGCGGCAGAGGGAGGGCCTTGGTGAGTGGATCCGCGGTGTTATTCTTTATATCTGCTAGTGTATCTGCCCTAGGGGCCATTATTGTATCATACTAGGTTGTATATTACTTAATGGAAGCTTGGGATATTCACAGTTATATATAACAGTCTTCCTAAAAATGGTAGTATGCTACTTGGTTTGAGTCTACTTTGATATGTGCATATGTTTCTTGTAACGTATCACTTATAAATATTAGTAGAGCCCATAGGATCTTTGCTTGATTACCAGCGTTGTGATGGCAGTCACACTAGTGGAGGCTGGGTAGTCTGTAAGCAACATCCTATACAGGTCCCTGGTCGTTGGATTATCGAGATGGGGCATCGATATTCCGGAGTAGACTAAGTGTATACGCTTCTCATCCTAGTTAGGGAGATGGTCTGTCCCACAGCCGTCAGTACGTCGTACTGGAGATAGTATACAGGTGCTCGTTAGGTTACGGGTACACCGGACAGGACTCGCCGGGGAACTGATTGGTTGGTATTATACCCATCGTCAGTTAACAGTTCCCAGGTGACATGAGTACAGCATAGTCCACAGACTTGACACTGCTACTTCGCATCGAGTGTGTCCCACTGTTCTTAGATTGCTACCCTACCACGGCTCAAAGGAGTCGTGCAAACAGGTAGAAGTTGGGTGCAGTCCCGAGCACTTGGAGGCAGTGGCGGTTAGATAGGATTCGTCTCTCCCGGTATTGGGAGTTGATATCGCGCTGTGTCAGAGAGCCATTACGTAAAGTCCCTGGCCAGGGCAAGCGAGAGATACTGGTAGGTTCCAGTAGCTTCTCAGGGTGTAATGGGCTTCTCTCCGACACGACTTATACAGCTATTAGGGGACTGACGCTTGCCGCCCCCTAGGCTTGATATGCGATAGTCTTAGACGAGCAGACCGAACTGTACGGAGATTGTCACATCAGGCTCAGTAGGGGTTCGGATGGTTTTCCTCATCGGCCTTCTTATCGACATCTACCTGGAAACCGTTACGTACAGCTAGTGCCGCTTGCGGTCTGTGGTTAAACCCACTGCCAGCGTACTGTCGAGTCTATAGAGTCCCACACAGAGAGTTTCCCTGCTCCAGGCGAAACGATATAGAGGTCGTATGGTTTTACGACAAGGTTTCGGATGCGTACGTATGTTTACGCACGTACGACTTTTCGGACAGTTTTTACTAGTCGGCTTTGGTTTAAGCCAGATTCTAGTATCGGGTTACTGGATTTATACAGTCTAAATTTTTTCCGTGTTTTCATGGATTGGAGGGGCGTTCTCGTAATTTGTCTGGAAGCTTCTAGAAGAGTGGTGACTAAAGGGTTAAGGTGGCATTGCATTAAATGAGATTAGTGACTCACTTGTGTGATTCATCCAAGTCATTAATGCATCATAAATGCTTAATGACTCATGGAGATGAATCACTAAAAGATATTTGTGAAGCATGGTTGTTAATTCTATTATTTGTTTTTGGGATAAATAATAATGCTTCATATATATCATGATAAAATCATTATCTCATTTCATTATCATTTTCACCTTCTCTCTCCTCAAGCTCACTCTTTTCAAACCCTAACCCTAACCTCTCATGAGTTGAGATCAAGGGTTAGCTAGACTAATACTTCCATAACCTCACTTTATATCCCTTAGGTAGCTTAGATTAGCACTTTAAGCAACCTAGTTATCTCAAGTTTGAGATTAAGCTTGGCGTAAGAGCTTTCAGGTGGATCGTCTTTGATTCGAGGAGGCCGTTGAGGTGCCGATGTTCCAAGGAGCCTTCGAGGAGTGGAGGACAACGATGAAGACCCGAAGGACAAGTAACGTGAGGTATAACTTCGTATCCGAGTAGTTAAACCTGTAGTAGATAGTTAGCAATGGTTTAGATAACGATTCATGCGCTCAAGTCCTTGTTACGAAGCTTTGATAATCGTTTTTCATATATTCCGCCTCCGCGCAAGTTCGTGGGGTGTGTGACATGGACTTACAGTGGTATCAGAGACAACTAAACCATTACCAACTTGTTAGCAACTGATTAGAAGTTCGATCGACGAAAAATACGAAAAACCAAAACCCTAAGTTTCTGTTAATTTTAAAACTGTCTGAAAAAATATTTGACATATCTTAAAATTCACAGCAGGGAAATATATGAGTTATGGGAAAATACGAGCCAGTGACTCGGTAAAACGGCCGTGGATCTGCGGCAATAGAGAGCTTCTGCCGCGGATCCGCCGCCGAGTCAACGCCAAGTTGACTCGAAGTTTCACAGTAATTCATATTTTTTGGGTTTTTGTCTTCCTGTATGTTCTGTTTTTACCCAGGTTGCTTCTTTGCTGGTTGGCTTTTGGGGTGAACACGGAATATGGTTATCGATCGATATTCTAAGATATTTGCTAATTGGGTTTTTATCTGTAATGTTAATGTGTTCGTAAACCTCCCCTAACTGCTAGTATGTCGGTTGGCAGGGTGTTGCACATTTCTGAAATGCTTACTGTTTGTGTATATGAACTGTATTGGACTGTTGTGATGATTAGCCGGGGTTTGAGATGTGTTTAATATTCATTCATTCAATGTAAATGTAATTTGATGTAATATTCTTTTGCGGGGCGCATCCAGGTTGCGGTTGTAGCCACCATTGTATTATTTCTTTTTACTGTTTTTGCTCCTAGGATAGATCCAAGGCGGGGTACACAAACTACCAGGTACGTTGAAGTGTTTAGTGGCCTACTCACTTTGTTGAGGGAGACCGCTTCACTTCGGGTACTTGGCGGGTAGTTTGCCATACCCGAAGGGGTCTAGGGTGGGGTAATGGCTATTCATCACAACTATGTAATCCGTCTTTTATTGCAGGCTCAAAGCAAATGCGGATTGCTAATAAATCCAATAAAGTTCATCGGTGATCTGGAATGCTTATTATTGCGTCTGACGAATGTACAATATCTATATATGATAGCTATTATACATCACTTATGTTTTACACCCGCGCTAGCCAAGCCCCCGCTCTGTCGTTAGTTAAGTAACCTAACGGGTGATAACGGGACCCCGTGGCGAATGCGGATGGCATAAGAGGGCGTGGTATTTTCGTTGTTTTCTGCAATGATAGGATAAATGATGGGACGCATTATTATAATGCAAAGAAAATAAACCAAAGTTTAATCTTTAGAACAAATTTAAAAGAATCCACTCAGTTATTTTAAAAGAGCGGAATTTTTTAATTGGGGAGCTTTAACCACTCCTTTTAAAAAGTATCAGGTTCCTTCGATTAAATCAAGTTCACTACGTTCACGGTTTTGCCAAAACCATTCGTAGCCCTCCGTCATTTCATTTGGGTATCCAATAGTATTCAAGCTGTGTTTGTTTGGCCAAAGTCAAGGCACGGTGTTTGGTAGCTATTGGATATTCATATGTAGCATAGATAGATGCGTTGGTTTGGGACGGTCGTACTACCTTGTTTGGCCAAAGTTAAGGGTATGTACGGGTGGGTTCAAATTAACGTGGACAATGACGGGTAGAACTTGACATGTGACTTATGATTTGTTTGGCCAAAGTCAAGGTCATAAGAGCATGGGGCAAAAATCCATATCGGGAATTTCTAAAGAAACTGAAATTTGCAGAGAGAGCATATCATTTTGGAGTTTGATGAATGTTGGTAGGATTCCTTCAACATTATCATACGATGATATTTTGGATCCCGATCCTACTGTGAGTATATACTACTTATCAGGAGATTCGTCACTAAACGATCAATGCTATAAACCAGGTAGGTGCCTAGAAAGGTGTCAGTGGGGTTACGCCCCCAAAGAAAAGAGGTTATTTAATTAAGGAACTTCGTGAAAGTGTTGGAAAACCTCCCTCAAAGTATCGACACTGACCTGGCTAAACGGTTAAGCAAGAATTGTACGGTGAGAATTGTTCTGGCAAATTCTTCTTTTATGGTTTGAGGAGGGATTCGAGAAACAGTGGGAGCCATCCTGTTTAGATAAATTAAACCACTCTAAACATGCAAGAGCATCATGCTAATAGTATTTTCTTCTCTCTCTTAAATTGCAGCGACCTTGTGACCACACATAGGTTACATCTAGATAATAATTTGACTGAATCTTACTTATATGAGTGGCAAAAGTCTGTCCAGATGTCCATTGCCTATGACAAGCTGGACCACCCTATTACTACTCAAGATCCCGCCGTCCCAGGTCCATTTTCCACTGTCGCGGATATGGAAATCCATCAGATAAGGGAAAAAGATAAAGCGAAAGCTAAGTGCCTCGTGTTAGCTTCAGTTGATGGTGTATACCAGAAGCAGCACGAGAAGATGGACTTAGTTTCCATCTTTCTCCATAACAAAGATTTATATGGAGAGCAATCTCATATCGCTAGATATGAGACCTCGAACGAATTAATTCAAGCGAGGTTGGCTGACGGGTCATCTATAGGGGACAACGTCCTTACAATGACTAGCTGTATTGATGAGCTCTAGGACCTGGAGACCGCGTTGGGAAACGAGTCAGATACTGACTTGATTCTACAGTGTCTGCCTCCTACCCTGAAGGAAACCAGGGAAGCAGAAGGAAAGAGAACGATAAAAGTTTAGGGACTGGATATAGTAAAAGAGGGACGTTCCTATTGTTACAGGAATGAACATTGGCAGAATGATTGCAGGGCTTTCAAAGCCAGTAGCCAGGATATGAAGCATGTTATGGCTTCAGCCTCAAGTGTATTTGTTATAGAGAACTATATGACAGTTAACCCTACTTCCTGGGTATTGGATACCGGATCAGGAACTCACATCTGTAATTCATTACAGGCTCTGAGAAATCATAGGGTTATCGGGATAGGTGATACGACCCTCACAGTTGCTAACGGAATGAGCATGAACGCTGAATCCGTAGGGGAATATCATCTTGGACTGACAACTGGGGAGATATTGATTCTTCGTAACTGTTTTTATGTACCAGGTACAACATGTAATATCATATCTGCATCCTTACTTTCTAAAGAAGGATATGATTTTACTTTTATAAGCGATGTAGTCCACATCCACCTAAATCAAGTTCTGATTGGGTCAGGTACATTAAATAACGGTATATACGTATTAAATCAAGCTCAGGTTTTCAATGTCCAGAATGCACTTAAAAGAAAGTCTCCAGACATGAATCAGGCTTTCTTATGGCATTGTAGACTAGGTCACATCAATGAAACACGATTAACTAAGTTACATAGAGAAGCATATTTGAATTCGTTCGAATATCAATCTTATGCTACTTGTGAATCTTGTCTCATGGGAAAGATGACAAAGACTCCGTTTACTGGACACGGAGTAAGAGCAAGCGAGCTCTTGGGACTCGTACACAGTGACGTGTGCGGTCCAATGTCTACACATGCGCGAGGTGGTTATTCCTACTTCATTACTTTTACCGATGATTTCTCTAGGTATGGATATATCTTCTTGATGAAGCATAAATCCGAGGCCTTTGAGAAATTCCAAGAATACAAGAATGAAATAGAAAACCAAACCGGCAAAAGTATCAAGACACTGAGATCTGATCGAGGTGGTGAATACTTAAGTGCCGAGTTCCTGGGTTACTTAAAAGAGAATGGAATTCTCTCTCAGCTTACTCCTCCATACACACCACAACACAACGGTATATAGGAAAGGAGGAATCGAACCCTATTGGATATGGTTCGTTCCATGATAAGTAAAGCTGAGTTACCACGATCATTCTAGGGATATGCACTAGAATCAGCTGCATACCTTTTAAACCGAGTTCCAACTAAGACTGTGCCTACTTCACCATATCAGATATGGTGTGGAAAGAAACCCTATCTTAAACATATTAAGATATGGGGATGTCCAGCTTTTATAAAGAAGCAGCATGCGGACAAGCTAGAGGCACGATCGGTACAGTGTAAGTTTGTGGGATATCCAAAGAACTCCAAAGGATATTATTTCTATTACGCAGAGGAACAAAAGATTTTTGTTTCTCATAATGCTCGCTTCTTGGAAACTGAGTTTTTAGAAAATCAGATAAGTGGGAGCGCAATAGAACTGGATGAAATTCCCGAACCACAAGCTATTACTGAAAGCTTGGTAGAACCAGAGGTTTCAGAAGAACCGGACATCCCGACGCCACTCCGCAGGAGTAGTAGGCAGTCTCATCCGCCTGAGAGATACTACGGTTTTCTTATAGACGGGGATAGAGAGGATTGCACTATTGACTATGATGAGCCTACTAGCTTCCAGCAAGCCATTCAGAATGGTGACTCAGTAAAATGGCTGGAAGCAATGCGGACCGAAATAGAGTCCATTTACACTAACAAAGTATGGACTTTGGACGTTGCTCCAGATGGGGTAAAACCAGTAGGATGCAAATGGGTCTTCAAAAAGAAGATTGGTGTAGATAGACAGGTTGAAACCTATAGGGCTAGACTTGTTGCAAAAGGATTCCGTCAAAGACCTGGTTTGGACTATGACGAAACCTTTTCTCCAGTGGCTATGCTTAAATCTATTCGGGTCCTTCTTGCTATTTCTGCCTTCCACGATTATGAAATCTGGCAGATGTAACACCTTAGGATAAGGGTTAGTGAATAATTATAATTAAATAATGATTTTTAATAAAAAGTTTACCAAATTGTGTTTTAAATATTTTTCATAATTTAATAAATATTTTTCCAAAATTTTCCTAGGCTTGCACACACATGTGCATGTAAACTAGGGTTTTAAAATCAAGTAAATACCATAATTATTAACCATGGTGGGTTAATTATAGGATTAAGTCCTTTGGGTTTAAAGTAAGTTTAATTAGCTAATTAAAAAGGTTGCTTTAATTTGAATTATGGATTTAGTGTTGACTTGTGTGAGAGAGAGAGAATGCATCATGGCTTTAGGCCATGCTTGCATTAAATGAGGTGAGAGAGAGGAGGGGGGTGACTTTTGGGTGAATGATTTGTTTGCCTCTCTCATTTCTTATTCTCTCAAACACTCACAAACACACACACACTTACCTCATCCCAGCACCAGCAGCAGAAGCAAGCAACTGAAGAAAAATCCCAGCAGCAGCAGCAGCAGCAAACACAGCAACAGCAGCAATTCCTGAAGCAAGAGGCAGCATCAGCAGCAGTGAGCTGCAGCAGCCCCATCACCCAGTGCAGCCCCTTCCCTTCAATTCTTCTCCTTCCTGCAGCTCCCTAGGGTCGAGAGTGAGGTATAATTCCTATCTTGCTTCCCTAGTTTGCCTAGTTAGTGTAGTTTTGCATCGGTTAAAGGATTTTTGTGTGTTTTAGTGCGACATGGGGTGTTTAGTGTGAACTTTGTGCTAATGAGGTGTAGATTAGTTCCAGTAGGATGATTGTGGTCTGTTGAGGCCATTGTAACCTAGTCGAACCCCTATTACACTAAAATACCACCAGATTTCATATTTGATGCAAATGTCGTATTTGGGCAAAATGTGAGTTTTCTGGAACTCCTATTGACCCGGTGAGTGCAGAATGATTTTGGAAAGACTGTAGTGTAGTGGAGTAGAGCTGATACCATAAGTGAAACCCGACCCCCTGACTCCCCACTCCGGCCGCCAAAACCGCCATTCTGGTCGCAAATTACGGCCAGACAGGAAGTGTTTTGGGTGTTTTTGGGTTCTGTAGGTGTCTGCTGGTGTGTAGGGTCTTTTGGTATATATATTTTTGTAAGATTAGTTCTGCAGGAAAATCTGGGACCAAATACCTATTTTGCCGTTTTCTAAACCTTCGCGACACGCGCGATACGTGAGTAGGTTTGGGTTTCTGCGTATCGCGGCGCGTCGGGGTAGTTTCGTGGCGCGTGAGTACACGTTTTAGCGTATCGCGCACACGCGCGATTGGTTTGCGACACAGGTTTCTTGTTGGATTATAATGTCGCGTTTTGTGACTTAAGCTTATGTGTGATATGTGTATGTGATTCTAGGTTCGCAGGCCAGTGAGACGGACGCTGCGAAGAAGGGCAAGCAAGTGGTTGGATACACTTAGCGCGAGACACGGTGAGTAGATTTCACATCTACGGGGATATCGCCCGCATGGCGTTATGCGTCAGGGCTGATAGGACTTATTTACTATATGTTGCATGCACCCCATAGACTGTCATCGCATATTGCATTCTCTGCTGTGTTGATATATATATTGCTTAGAACTGATAGAACACCGCACTATTACTAACGGTTTATGTTGCACGGGCACTATTTACATGCTACACACACACCGTTAGTAATTGCCATGCCACACCCACTATAGAGCTGCCATGATTATATTGCTATAGTTCGCCTCATATGTGATTTGATATGATTTTCATTTATATTGGGAGCCGCATGACATCTTTTAAAACCGGAAATGAAACTACTTTAAAAAGCGGTTTTCCCCTTATACCCATACCATGGATTGATGTATATTGTACCTCGCATTGGATTTTACTATTGGTATTAGATTTTCATGTGATTTCTGTTTTGAGGACCGTGGAATTATTTAAGGAAAAGATATGCTATTTTGAAAAACCCGGTACCTCGTGGTATGATATTTTGGTGTGTCCACCACGCGTTTTCTCGGTGCTGAGACGTGTGCTTGAAATCCGATTCGAGGAGTGGATGTTCCGTTTGCGGGTTCGTGGTGGGCCCGGTATGGTTCCCCTCTGCGAGATGATCGATGGGATTTGCCAATTGAGCCTGGAGGCGGGCGAGTATCTACCGGTGATTGGTTGGACCTGGCAGTTGTCCGGAGGATACTGACCAGAGTCGAGTGATGGATGCGGGATGATCCGTGCTGCCGGGGCCGAGGGCCGATACCGCAGACAGACCCCGTGGGGCCGGTCCGGATTGACGGCGCCCGATATTCGAGGATTTACGTGTCGATGCTGGACACGAGTATTTTATGATGTTTTGGGTACCGATGTTGGGCACTCGTGATTCCTCCGAGATATACAGGATTTGAGGGCCGATGGGTGTGCCGGCGCCTGAGTATATGTGGGATTTGGGTGCAATTTGAGGCACCAATCATTGCTTTCCATGTTGACATAGTCCATGTAGATATTATTTATCCCATACTCAGTATTGATTACTATACATCTCATCCTGTGGCATTTACCTGTTAGAGTACATGCATTACTATTGTATCCACTGTTGACATGCATTGATATCATCTGCTGGCATTGGTAGAGCCACGCTATATGTGCATGCTTGCGATCACCTTTATATGTTATCTCTATTCACGAGTTGCCAACTCACCCCCGTTGTGCCACAGTGTTTACAGTTTGCCCTTGGGAGTAGTCACGGTTGGCTGTTATCGCATCTTTTGGCACAGATACCCCTTTTGAGCAGAGATAGTCTTTTGCTGATAGGTGGGTTTTGTACGGTATCTGTTATCTTTCAGTTGTATATTGATGTATCTAGTACTCTCCATCTACCTTTTGTATTGACTTAGAGACAGTTGTGAGGACGATATGTATGGTTTTATATTCTGGTGTCGAGCTCGCATGTGAGCCGACTTTACTTTATGCAGTCTCATCTTTTATGATATTGTCCTTGTTTTACTGTGTATTCTTCGCTACGGCGTCGTATATCATATTATGATGCTTTATTCATGTCATTTGTTATTTCCTCTACACCTTACTTTTATCCGACTTTCGGGGCTAATGTTTTAAAAAGGAAATGTTACCAAAATTATAAAACTCATAACTTTTGAACTTAAAAGGGATTTCTACTAAATAAATGGAAGTTTTTCAGACATTTACTATTGCTTTTACAAAATGTTTTAAATCACTCTATATTTATGGGTTTTGATTTCTGGGTTCGGCTTACTTAGCCGCGTTGCGCCTGTAGACGTTGCGTGGTTAAGTGCCGGTCACGAGTCGAATTCTCGGGTCGTGACAAAGTTGGTATCAGAGCGTAGGTTTTACCTTCGGAGTGTAGGATGACCCTGGTATGATGGAGTAGGTAGCTGCAGCAGGGTAGCGTAGCGTGCGTATGTTCCGCGGCATACTCACGACACGGTACTCCGCTTACGCGACCTTAGGACTTGTTGATTTGATTCATCCTTATATTCTTGTGATTCGATTTCCGTGTTCTTATCGAATCCAAATTTTCTTTCAGCCAATATGCCGCCTAAGACTACGAGGGCACAGAGAGCGGCCGCGAGGGCCAAGATTCGTGTTGACTCGTCCGAGACGAGGACTGATCCGGACAGTACGCCAGTTGTACCCGAGCAGGCTGTCCCTGCCGTGACAGAGCAGATCGCCTCGTTAGGGGCTGGTATGCAGGAGATGCGCCAGATGATAGGATCGCTAGTTGAGACGCTTCGAGCGCAGCGACCAGAGGTAGCTCCACCAGTTCCAGAGACCGCGATGGTACCTACAGCACAGCCAGTTGCCCCTGCAGCCACGGAGGTGATTACAGTATCGCTATCAGAGTTCATGAGGCTGAAGCCTCCGGTTTTCACAGGCACCGATACAGCCGAGGACCCACAGTCTTTCATAGACAGGATGGCCAGGATATGCCGTTCCCTCAGATGTGCAGATGCGAGATGGGTTGAGTTCGCGAGCTTTCGCCTGGATGGTCTTGCGCAGAAATGGTGTGATTCAGTGGAGAAGGGCAGAGCAGCAGGTCTTCCTCCTATGACCTGGACGGAGTTCGTGACTATATTTCTAGCCCGTTTCCTTCCCCGGAGTGTTAGAGATGCCCGAGCACGCAGGTTTGAGTCTTTGCGCCAGACGCCAGGGATGACAGTGGCAGAGTATGACGTACTGTTTACAGAGCTAGCAGTCTACGCCCCACATTTAGTGGCCACCAAGGAGTTGCGAGTCCGGAGATTTGTTCGAGGCTTGCTTTCACCAGTGTTCCTCGCGATCAGCGCGCAGCACTACGAGACATATGCAGCAGCTGTAGACACAGCCCTAGTGGTCGAGGAGCACCTTGTTGAGACTTCGGCACTTCCAGAGCCGAAGAGAGTTCGTACCAGTATTTCCGCACGGAGGCAGTCATTCAAACGCCGCGACAGGTATCGTTTCGGTACGAGGGGTAGCAGAGATTCGGGACGGGGTCGGATGTTTAGTTCGTATCCCCAGGACGGTCAGCAGTCACCGCGGGGTTGCTACAGATGTGGCAGCCTACTTCACCTCGTTCGAGATTGTCCGGAGACACACCGGAGGGAGGCGGCAGCACCGCATGTTACCTTACCACCTTCACCACCCCAGAGGGCGTTGCCCGTTGCGCCTACCGTTGCTCTGCGCCAGACTTATGCTCCGAGAGGTCGTGGGCGTGGAGGAGTTGCTCAGAGAGGACGAGATGACCGAGGCAGAGGTCAGTCAGTTACAGGTGGTGGACAGGCGAGGGTCTTTGCTTTGACACATCAGGACGCACAGGCGTCTAATGCAGTGGTTTCAGGTATCCTTCCTGTATGTTCAGTTGATGCACATGTACTGTTCGATCCAGGATCCACACACTCGTACGTATCCACACACTTCGTGCCGAGTTTGGGTAGAGAGTCTGGCTTACTTGATCAGCCCTTTATGGTGACTACTCCTGTGGGAGAGTCGTTTGTGGCTAGGCACGTGTTCCGATCCTGTATCGTCTGTATTGGCGAGAGAGAGTTGCCTGTCGACTTGATCCTTCTGGAGATGTTGGACTTCGATGTTCTTTTGGGCATGGATTGGTTAGCCACGTGCTATGCTTCTGTGGACTGCCGCGAGAAGACAGTTAGATTCTGTTTCCCCGGCGAGTCGGTTTTTGTTGTGTTGGGGGACCGTGGTGCCGCCCCTCACAGTGTGATTTCTTCTTTTCGCGCTGGACAGCTTTTGAGGAAGGGATGTCAGGGATTTCTCGCTTATGTTCGCGATGCTCGCGCTACAGAGGTTCCATTGGATCAGGTTCCGGTTGTTAGCGAGTTTCCTGATGTGTTCCCTAACGAGCTTCCTGGGTTGCCTCCCGAGCGCGACATTTCTTTCTGTATTGATTTGGTTCCTGGTTCGGGGCCTATTTCTATACCGCCCTATCGGATGGCCCGGCGGAACTTAGTGAGCTGAAGGGTCAGTTACAGGATTTGCTGGACAAGGGACTTATTCGACCCAGTGTTTCTCCTTGGGGTGCTCCAGTCCTGTTCGTCAAGAAGAAGGATGGCAGTTTGCGTCTTTGTATCGACTACCGCCAGCTGAATAGGGTGACAGTGCGGAACAGGTATCCTTTGCCGCGTATCGACGATTTGTTCGACCAGCTTCAGGGGGCAGAGTACTTTTCGAGGATCGATTTACGATCGGGCTATCATCAGTTGCGAGTTCGACAGGAGGACATTCCCCGGACAGCCTTCCGTACGCGCTACGGCCATTACGAGTTTTTGGTGATGTCGTTCGGACTCACCAATGCGCCAGCAGCCTTCATGGATTTGATGAACCGTATTTTCCGGCCTTATTTGGATCTGTTCATCATAGTCTTCATTGACGATATCTTGGTGTATTCCCGGAGTAGTGATGAGCACGAGCAGCACCTACGGATTACATTGCAGACATTGAGGGAGCACCAGCTTTATGCGAAATTCTCCAAGTGTGCTTTTTGGCTGGACAGCATAGATTTCTTGGGGCACGTGATTTCACGAGACGGTATATGTGTAGACCCGAGGAAGATAGAGGTCGTTCAGCGTTGGCCCAGACACACATCGGTGATGGAGATTCGCAGCTTCTTGGGATTGGCCGGTTACTACAGGCGTTTTGTGCAGGACTTCTCACGTATTGCTACACCGTTGACCGGGTTGACCCGGAAGGGAGTTCCTTTCGTTTGGACGGAGGAGTGCGAGCACAGTTTTCAGCAGTTACGGACACGGCTGACGACGGCGCCGGTGTTATCTTTACCTTCCGGATCGGGCGGATTTGTGGTCTTTTGTGATGCTTCTCGAGTGGGATTGGGATGCGTTCTGATGCAGCATGATAGGGTGATCGCGTATGCCTCGCGACAATTGAAGAAGCACGAGCAGAACTACCCCACTCATGATTTGGAGATGGCAGCAGTGGTCTTCGCACTTAAGATCTGGCGACACTACCTATACGGCGAGTCGTGCCAGATATTTACGGATCACAAGAGTTTGAAATACATATTCCAGCAGCGGGACCTGAACCTTCGACAGCGTCGATGGATGGAGTTAGTGAAGGATTACGACTGCGAGATCTTATATCACCCGGGCAAGGCAAATGTGGTGGCGGATGCTTTGAGCAGGAAGCCCGGGAGTAGTTTATCTTGTTTGAGCGCAGTACAGGAGCAGTCATCCGCAGATTGGCAGATATTATGCGATAGTCGAGTACAGTTCGAGTTCACGCCGATTGGAGGACAGATAGCGCATGTCCGTGCATGCCCACAGTTGATTGATCTTATACGTGAGGCACAGCTCAGTGATGACCGATGTTCAGAGATCATGGCACAGATGGGACATGACAGATTTTCCGAGTTCGTGATCAATGATCAGGGGATACTACGGTTTGGAGTCAGACTGTGCGTACCTGATGCTGAGGGACTGAGGCGTGAGATTCTTGAGGAGGCACATCGATCGGTATATAGCGTCCATCCCGGTTCCACCAAGATGTATCATGATATGAGAGATGTTTATTGGTGGGAAGGAATGAAGAGGGACATTGCAGATTTTGTATCGAGATGCCTGACTTGTCAGCAAGTCAAGGCTGAGCACCAGAGGCCCGCAGGAGAGCTACAGCCGTTACCCATTCCGGAGTGGAAATGGGAACAGATTTCGATGGACTTCGTGGTGGGTCTACCCAGGACTAGTCGGGGGTATGACTCCATCTGGGTGATTGTGGATCGTTTGACGAAAGCGGCTCACTTCTTACCGGTGAAGACGACTTTCGGATTTACTCAGTATGCCCAGATCTATATTGACGAGATAGTGCGACTACACGGAGTCCCGACGTGCATTGTGTCCGACAGAGGCACCCAGTTTACCAGTAGGCTATGGCAGAGGCTTCAGGAGGCTTTGGGCACTCGCTTGAGTTTCAGCACGGCATTTCATCCGCAGACCGACGGACAGTCAGAGCGGACCATCCAGACTCTCGAGGACATGCTCAGAGCTTGTGTACTAGATTTCGGAGGTAGCTGGGACCATCATTTGCCCTTGGTAGAGTTTTCCTACAATAACAGCTACCAGAAGACTATTCAGATGGCACCGTTTGAGGCTCTTTATGGGAGAAGATGCAGGTCGCCTACTTGTTGGACAGAGCTCAGTGAGAGCAGTATCTTAGGACCACAGATCGTTGAGAAAACGACAGCGAAGATCCAGTTGATTCGCGATAGGATGAGAGCAGCGCAGAGTAGGCAGAGGGCTTATGCAGACCGTCGACGACGCAGACTTGAGTTTTCTGTTGGTGATCATGTTTTCTTGAGGGTCTCCCCAATGAAAGGTGTGATGAGGTTTGGGAAGAAGGGGAAGCTTAGCCCCAGGTATGTGGGCCCCTTCGAGATCCTTGAGCGTGTCGGTGCAGTAGCTTACCGGTTAGCCCTTCCGCCCAGCTTTCCAGACGTGCACCCCGTATTCCATGTTTCGATGCTCCGCAGATATCTACATGATCCTTCGCATGCGATTCAGCATCCGACGATCCAGCTTGAGCGTGACCTTTCCTATGCAGAGCAGCCGGTGATGATCTTGGATCGACAAGTGAAGAAATTGAGATCGAAGGAGATTCCATCAGTTAAGGTACTTTGGCGTGGTCAGAACCGTGAAGAGGTCACTTGGGAGACCGAAAGCGAGATGATGAAGACGTATCCCCATCTTTTTGAAGGTAACCTTAGTTAGATTTTTGAAATTCGGGGACGAATTTCTTTAAGGGGGAGAGATTGTAACACCTTAGGATAAGGGTTAGTGAATAATTATAATTAAATAATGATTTTTAATAAAAAGTTTACCAAATTGTGTTTTAAATATTTTTCCTAATTTAATAAATATTTTTCCAAAATTTTCCTAGGCTTGCACACACATGTGCATGTAAACTAGGGTTTTTAAATCAAGTAAATACCATAATTATTAACCATGGTGGGTTAATTATAGGATTAAGTCCTTTGGGTTTAAAGTAAGTTTAATTAGCTAATTAAAAAGGTTGCTTTAATTTGAATTATGGATTTAGTGTTGACTTGTGTGAGAGAGAGAGAATGCATCATGGCTTTAGGCCATGCTTGCATTAAATGAGGTGAGAGAGAGGAGGGGGGTGACTTTTGGGTGAATGATTTGTTTGCCTCTCTCATTTCTTATTCTCTCAAACACTCACAAACACACACACACTTACCTCATCCCAGCACCAGCAGCAGAAGCAAGCAACTGAAGAAAAATCCCAGCAGCAGCAGCAGCAGCAAACACAGCAACAGCAGCAATTCCTGAAGCAAGAGGCAGCATCAGCAGCAGTGAGCTGCAGCAGCCCCATCACCCAGTGCATCCCCTTCCCTTCAATTCTTCTCCTTCCTGCAGCTCCCTAGGGTCGAGAGTGAGGTATAATTCCTATCTTGCTTCCCTAGTTTGCCTAGTTAGTGTAGTTTTGCATCGGTTAAAGGATTTTTGTGTGTTTTAGTGCGACATGGGGTGTTTAGTGTGAACTTTGTGCTAATGAGGTGTAGATTAGTTCCAGTAAGATGATTGTGGTCTGTTGAGGCCATTGTAACCTAGTCCAACCCGTATTACACTAAAATACCACCAGATTTCATATTTGATGCAAATGTTGTATTTGGGCAAAATTTGAGTTTTCTGGAACTCCTATTGACCCGGTGAGTGCAGAATGATTTTGGAAAGACTGTAGTGTAGTGGAGTAGAGCTGATACCATAGGTGAAACCCGACCCCCTGACTCCCCACTCCGGCCGCCAAAACCGCCATTCTGGCCGCAAATTGCGGCCAGACAGGAAGTGTTTTGGGTGTTTTTGGGTTCTGTAGGTGTCTGCTGGTGTGTAGGGTCTTTTGGTATATATATTTTTGTAAGATTAGTTCTGCAGGAAAATCTGGGACCAAATACCTATTTTGCCGTTTTCTAAACCTTCGCGACACGCGCGATACGTGAGTAGGTTTGGGTTTCTGCGTATCGCGGCGCGTCGGGGTAGTTTCGTGGCGCGTGAGTACACGTTTTAGCGTATCGCGCACACGCGCGATTGGTTTGCGACACAGGTTTCTTGTTGGATTATAATGTCGCGTTTTGTGACTTAAGCTTATGTGTGATATGTGTATGTGATTCTAGGTTCGCAGGCCAGTGAGACGGACGCTGCGAAGAAGGGCAAGCAAGTGGTTGGATACACTTAGCGCGAGACACGGTGAGTAGATTTCACATCTACGGGGATATCGCCCGCATGGCGTTATGCGTCAAGGCTGATAGGACTTATTTACTATATGTTGCATGCACCCCATAGACTGTCATCGCATATTGCATTCTCTGCTGTGTTGATATATATATTGCTTAGAACTGATAAAACACCGCACTATTACTAACGGTTTATGTTGCACGGGCACTATTTACATGCTACACACACACCGTTAGTAATTGCCATGCCACACCCACTATAGAGCTGCCATGATTATATTGCTATAGTTCGCCTCATATGTGATTTGATATGATTTTCATGTATATTGGGAGCCGCATGACATCTTTTAAAACCGGAAATGAAACTACTTTAAAAAGCGGCTTTCCCCTTATACCCATACCATGGATTGATGTATATTGTACCTCGCATTGGATTTTACTATTGGTATTGGATTTTCATGTGATTTCTGTTTTGAGGACCGTGGAATTATTTAAGGAAAAGATATCTTATTTTGAAAAACCCGGTACCTCGTGGTATGATATTTTGGTGTGTCCACCACGCATTTTCTCGGTGCTGAGACGTGTGCTTGAAACCCGATTCGAGGAGTGGATGTTCCGTTTGCGGGTTCGTGGTGGGCCCGGTATGGTTCCCCTCGGCGAGATGATCAATGGGATTTGCCGATTGAGCCTGAAGGCGGGCGAGTACCTACCGGTGATTGGTTGGACCTGGCAGTTGTCCGGAGGATACTGACCAGAGTCGAGTGATGGATGCGGGATGATCCGTGCTGCCGGGGCCGAGGGCCGATACCGCAGACAGACCCCGTGGGGCCGGTCCGGATTGACGGCGCCCGATATTCGAGGATTTACGTGTCGATGCTGGACACGAGTATTTTATGATGTTTTGGGTACCGATGTTGGGCACTCGTGATTCCTCCGAGATATACAGGATTTGAGGGCCGATGGGTGTGCCGGCGCCTGAGTATATGTGGGATTTGGGTGCAGTTTGAGGCACCGATCATTGCTTTCCATGTTGACATAGTCCATGTAGATATTATTTATCCCATACTCAGTATTGATTACTATACATCTCATCCTGTGGCATTTACCTGTTAGAGTACATGCATTACTATTGTATCCACTGTTGACATGCATTGATATCATCTGCTGGCATTGGTAGAGCCACGCTATATGTGCATGCTTGCGATCACCTTTATATGTTATCTCTATTCACGAGTTGGCAACTCACCCCCGTTGTGCCACAGTGTTTGCAGGTTGCCCTTGGGAGTAGTCACGGTTGGCTGTTATCGCATCTTTTGGCACAGATACCCCTTTTGAGCAGAGATAGTCTTTTGCTGATAGGTGGGTTTTGTACGGTATCTGTTATCTTTTAGTTGTATATTGATGTATCTAGTACTCTCCATCTACCTTTTGTATTGACTTAGAGACAGTTGTGAGGACGATATGTATGGTTTTATATTCTGGTGTCGAGCTCGCTTGTGAGCCGACTTTACTTTATGCAGTCTCATCTTTTATGATATTGTCCTTGTTTTACCGTGTATTCTTCGCTACGGCGTCGTATATCATATTGTGATGCTTTATTCATGTCACTTGTTATTTCCGCTACACCTTACTTTTATCCGACTTTCGGGGCTAATGTTTTAAAAAGGAAATGTTACCAAAATTATAAAACTCATAACTTTTGAACTTAAAAGGGATTTCTACTAAATAAAAGGAAGTTTTTCAGACATTTACTATTGCTTTTACAAAATGTTTTAAATCACTCTATATTTATGGGTTTTGATTTCTGGGTTCGGCTTACTTAGCCGTGTTGCGCCTGTAGACGTTGCGTAGTTAAGTGCCGGTCATGAGTCGAATTCTCGGGTCGTGACAGCAGATGGATGTAAAGACGGCTTTTCTAAAGGGTAATTTGGAAGAGAGCGTCTATATGGATCAACCAGAGGGATTCATTCAGAGTGGGAGAAGCGGTAAAGTATGCAAGCTGCTTAAGCCCATTTATGGACTAAAGCAGGCATCGCGGAGTTGGAACATCTGTTTTGATGATGCTGTCAATGAATTTGACTTTATCAAAAATCCAGATGAACCATGCATATACAGTAAGATTGTAGGGAGAGCTGTAGTATTCCTCGTCTTGTACGTGGATGACATTCTCCTAATATGAAATGATATTCCTATATTACAGTCAGTTAAAAGATTCTTGTCATATAAATTCTCCATGAAAGACCTGGGTGATGCCACCTACATTCTGGGGATCCGGATCTATCGTGATAGATCAAAGAGGATGTTGGGACTTTCGCAGTCCAGGTACATAGACACCATAGTGAAGAGATTCAGTATGGAAGATTCTAAGCGCGGTAACCTACCGGCTTGTCACGGAATCACCCTCTCCAAAGATATGTCTCCCAAGACTGATTTGGAAAGGGATCGCATGTCGATTATACCCTACGCTTCAGCAGTAGGCTCTATAATGTATGCAATGTTATGTACCAGACTAGATGTAGCATACGCATTGAGCTTAGTAAGCCGGTATCAAGCAAACCCAGGGGAGAATCACTGGATAGCAGTAAAGAACATTCTCAAGTACCTGAGGAGGACTAAGGAGATGTTCTTGGTATATGGCGGAAAAGACCTCCAGATGGACGCCTTTGCCAACTCCGGCTTCCAGAGTGACAAAGATGACTCCAAGTCCATGTCGGGTTATGTCTTTACCCTCAATGGAGGGGCGGTCTGTTGGAAAAGTTTCAAACAGGAGACCGTTGCTGACTCAACGATGGTAGCATAGTACATAGCTGCTTGCGATGCCGCAAAAGAAGCTGTCTGGATGAAGAAGTTCCTCACAGAACTTCAGGTGGTTCCTACCAGTGTTGGTCCAATACCTCTGTATTGTGACAACAATGGCGCAATAGCTTTAGCGAAGGAACCCAGGTCCCATCAGAAGTCCAAACACATCTTAAGGCGGTATCACCTGATCAGGGAGATTGTAGATCGCCGGGAGATCGAGGTGAAGAGAGTAGAGACAGAGAATAACATTGCTGATCCATTCACAAAGGCCCTTCCTCAGACGCAGTTCGAGAGGCTATTCGAGATGATAGGTCTACGATATGCCAGCTCATGGCCCTATTGCAAGTAGGAGATCGTTAGTGTATATTCCCTAGGGGCCATTATTGTATCATACTAGGTTGTATATTACTTAATGGAAGCTTGGGATATTCACAGTTGTATATAACAGTCTTGCTAAAAATGGTAGTATGCTACTTGGTTTGAGTCAACTTTAATACGTTCATATGTTTCTTGTAACGTATCACTTATACATATTAGTAGAGCCCATATGATCTTTGCTTGATTACCAGCGTTGTGATGGCAGTCACACTAGTGGGGGCTGGGTAGTCTGTAAGAAACATCCTATACAGGTCCCTGGTCGTTGGATTATCGAGATAGGGCATCGATATTCCGGAGTAGATACGCTTCTCATCCCAGTTGGGGAGATGGTCTATCCCACAGCCATCAGCACGTCGTACTGGAGATAGTATACAGGTGCTCGTTAGGTTACGGGTACACTGGACAGGACTCGTCGGGGAACTGATTGGTTGGTATTATACTCATCGTCAGTTAACAGTTCCCAGGTGACATGAGTACAGCATAGTCCGCAGACTTGACACTGCTACTTCGCCTCGAGTGTGTCCCACTGTTCTTAGATTGCTACCCTACCACGGCTCAAAGGAGTCGTGCAAACAGGTAGCAGTTTGGTGCAGTCCCGAGCACTTGGAGGCAGTGGCGGTTAGATAGGATTCGTCTCTCCCGGTGTTGGGAGTTGATATCGCGCTGTGTCAGAGAGCCATTACGCAAAGTCCCTGGCCAGGGCAAGCGAGATATACAGGTAGGTTCCAGTAGCTTCTCAGGGTGTAATGGGCTTCGCTCCGACACTACTTATACATCTATTAGGGGACTGACGCTTGCCGCCCCCTAGGCTTAATATGCGATAGTCTTAGACGAACAGACTGGACTGTACGGAGATTGTCACATCAGGCTCAGTAGGGGTTCGGATGGTTTTCCTCATCGGCCTTCTTATCGACATCTACCTGGGGACCGTTACGTACAGCTAGTGCCACTTGCGGTCTGTGGTTAAACCCACTACCCGTGTAGTGTCGAGTCTTTAGAGTCCCACACAGAGAGTTTCCCTGCTCCAGGCGAAACGATATAGAGGTCGTACGGTTTTACGACAAGGGTTCAGATGCGTACGTGTGTTTACGCACGTACGACTTTTCGGACAGTTTTTACTAGTCGGCTTTGGTTTAAGCCAGATTCTAGTATCGGGTTACTGGATTTATACAGTCTAAAGTTTTTCCGTGTTTTCACGGATTGGAGGGGCGTTCTCGTAATTTGTCGGGAAGCTTCTAGAAGAGTGGTGACTAAGGTGTTAAGGTGGCATTGCATTAAATGAGATTAGTGACTCATTTGTGTGATTCATCCAAGTCATTAATGCATCATAAATGCTTAATGACTCATGGAGATGAATCACTAAAAGATATTTATGAAGCATGGTTGTTAATTCTATTATTTGTTTTTGGGATAAATAATAATGCTTCATATATATCATGATAAGATCATTATCTCATTTCATTATCATTCTCACTTTCTCTCTCCTCAAGCTCACTCTCTTCAAACCCTAACCCTAACCTCTCATGAGTTGAGATCAAGGGTTAGCTAGACTAATACTTCCATAACCTCACTCTATATCCCCTAGGTAGCTTAGATTAGCACTTTAAGCAACCTAGTTATCTCAAGTTTGAGATTAAGCTTGGCGTAGGAGCTTTCAGGTGGATCGTCTTTGATTCGAGGAGGCCGTTGAGGTGCCGATGTTACAAGGAGCCTTCGAGGAGTGGAGGACAACGATGAAGACCCGAAGGACAAGTAACGTGAGGTATAACTTCGTATCCGAGCAGTTAAACCTCTAGTAGATTGTTAGCAAAGGTTTAGATAACGATTCTTGTGCTCAAGTCCGTGTTACGAAGCTTTGATAATCGTTTTACATATATTCCGCCTCCCCGCAACTTCGTGGGGTGCGTGACATGGACTTACAGTATCTACTCTCCGAATCTCGATCTCGCAGCGATCAACTATCTCCCGGATCAGATGATATCGCCTCAGGATGTGTTTGGATCGCAGATGGGACCTGGGCTCTTTGGCCAATGCTATAGCCCCATTATTATCATAATACAATGGTATTGGATCAATAATGGTTGGAACTACTCCTAGCTCCAAGATGAACTTCCTCATCCAGACGACTTCCTTGGCAGCATCATTTACAGTAATATACTCAGCTTCCATCGTGGAGTCTGCAACGGTATCCTGTTTGGAACTCTTCCAACATACCGCCCCTCCATTGACGGTAAATACAAACCCTGAGATAGATTTGCTGTCATCATTATCACTTTGGAAGCTCAAATCGGTAAAGGCATCCATTTGGAGATCCCCATTACCATACACCAAGAACATTTCTTTAGTCCTTCGCAAGTACTTAAGAATGTTCTTCACAGCTTTCCAGTGATTCTCCCCTGGTTTGAATTGATACCTTCTTACTACACCCAGTGCATAAACTGTAGGGTTCCTAGGCACTCTTGTGAAGGTTCATAAGGCATCAAACATGCCCGGATTAAATTTTAGGCGTGCCGAACAACCCAAAGACGGGATCTTTGCTAGATTATTAGGGTTAAGCATGCAAGATAATAGCTTTTTATCTAAGTGTGAGGGATTACAACCTTTGTAGTCCGCTCCTTCGCTTCACAAGCTCCGAGTAGAAGTCCCTTCGCCGCGATCCACGATCTCCCGTACTCAAGAGAGGCTCCACGACTCGAACGATCCATGCTTGCTTGAAGAGTTCCAAATCTCCGATGATCTACGTCGAAGTTTCAATAACGCAAGCTTTCTCACTCTAAAAAGATGAACACACTAATCTCATGGGCTAGATGAGATGAGGATGAAGGAGTAGTATTTATGCTTTCTTTTTAATTCACTTTCTCACAATTTATCATCACAAATGGAATTTCTAGTGAGCTCAAAATCAAGAGAGAAGAAGAAGATAATGGAAAATGATAATGATAATTCCTTTTGTGATTAATAGAAATAAAAGTATATGATTGATGTATCAACCATGGTCAAGGATGAGTGGCTAATAATGTGTAGAGAATAAACTAGAGTTAGGGTTTGGTTGGGTTAGCAATGAGTCATCAACAAATATCTTAACCATGACAAAAGAAAAAGCTTCTAGAAAGTGCATGAAGCAACTAACCCTAATCAAACCTAATCCCTTTTAATCATCCTTAAACATGTTTAATAATAAATCATATCATGTCACAATAATATATATCACATATATATTATATATTTGCAACAAAAAAAAATAATACAATTAACATATATCGCACATATATCAATGTATCATCCAGTGAGAAAATGAAATAGTAAACCGAGCCAATATTAGATAATGTAATACAATATATCATATATATTATTATACATTAAATCATCGAATCAACACTTGATCCGAGAATCCGGCTATATCGAATATTACCGACTAATATATCATGAACCGATTCATCGAATCAACACTTGATCCGATGACCCGGTTCATATCTAAATATCGCGAGAATATAATACGGTATCTAATATCGCATTATTCTCGGTCCTGCACATATCACATATGTGCCTCTACTCCGTTTTGCCTGAGCCAAGAAACCTCTGTATAGGACTCTAAAGAATCGTCAATACGCCGATAGCAGGTGATGATCATATCAAACACCCACAAGCTGCAAGCGGTCAGCTAAACGTAACAGCCACCCAGGTATTGAGCGATCAGAAGATCAACAAGCTAGCCTATGCGATCTCCTATGAATCCAATCAGTAACACTCCCGTACAGTCCGGTCTGTTCGTCTGATATGTCGCATATCAAGTCTAGGGGTGGTAAACGTCAGACCCCAGTAACCGATAAGTCGTGTCGATGTGTGGCTCATAACGGGTCGAGAAACTACTAGTAACACTTACCAGTAAATCTCTATATCAGCCCTGGCCAGGGACTTCCAGTTATAGCCAATCGAACACAGCACAACATCAACTCCCTATACCGGGAGAGACGAATCCCCTCTATCGCTCATTGTCTCCATGTGATTCGGGACTGTACCCAAAAGCCACCGTTTTGCACGCCCTCTTGGACGTGGTAAGGTGGAAATCAAAGCACAGTGGGAATCACACAAGACTCTATGACGATCTCGGGTCTACAGACTACCCTGTACCAGTGTCACCGAAGAACTGCCATCTGACGTGTGGTATATCACCATCTGGGAGTTCTCGGCTAGTCCGTCCAGTGTACCCAGTCTCCACTGAGCACCCGTACACCATCTCTGATGTCAAACACCGATGGATATGGGATCATCCATCGCCCATCATATGGGTCAAGATGCGTAAACGCTAGTCTACTCTGGTGTATCGATGCCCTGTCTCGATATACCCTCAACTAGGAACAGTTATAGGATGTACTCATCGAATACTATGGCCCCACTAGTATGATCTCATCATAATCACAGTAGTCAAGTACATATCCTAAGGGCTTTATCAACATGTGAGAGAAAAACAGTAAACCAATACAAGTCAACATGTTAAGATAAAGTGAAACCAAATAGCATACTATCATGACGAGCAAGAAAGTCCTCTCTGTATATATCTAAGCATCCATCATAATATACATCATATGTACAACAATGGCCTCTAGGGCATATACATAACTAACAATCTCCCACTTGCACTAAGGCCAGCTGCTGTAGCATCCCGAATAATCTCTCAAACTGTATCTGGGGAATAGCTTTTGTGAATGGATCCGCAGTGTTGTCCTTCGTATCTACTCTCCTGACCTCGATCTCCCGGCGATCAACTATCTCCCTGATCAGGTGATACCGCCTCAGAATATGTCTGGACTTCTGATGGGATCTGGGTTCCTTGGCCAAAGCCACAGCTCCATTGTTATCGCAATACAGAGGTATTGGATGTTCAATGGATGGAACCACACCAAGTTCACTAATGAACTTCTTTATCCAGACAGCCTCCTTGGCAGCATCGTTGGCAGCGATGTATTCAACCTCCATCGTCGAGTCTGCAACGGAATCCTGTTTGGAACTCTTCCAACATACCGCCCCTTCATTGAGGGTAAAGACAAATCCCGAGTGCGACTTAGAGTCGTCCTTATCACTTTGGAAGCTGGAATCGGTAATGGACTCCACCTGGAGTTCTCCGTTACCATACACCAAGAACATCTCCTTAGTCCTTCGTAAGTACTTGAGAATGTTCTTCACAGCTGTCCAGTGACTCTCTCCAGGATCTGCTTGATACCGACTCACTACACTTAGTGAGTATGCTACATCGGGTCTGGTACATAGCATCGCATACATGATAGAGCCTACTGCCGAAGCATAGGGTATCCCTTGCATGCGAGCTCTCTCCAAATCAGTCTTGGGAGACATCTCTTTGGAGAGAGTGAGTCCAGAGATCATGGGCTGGTACCCACGCTTGG
Source organism: Agapanthus africanus (assembly GCA_030015575.1). Lineage (NCBI taxonomy): Eukaryota > Viridiplantae > Streptophyta > Magnoliopsida > Asparagales > Amaryllidaceae > Agapanthus > Agapanthus africanus. Next base: position 508,645,615 of record JASDDO010000014.1, read on the forward strand.
ATTCATCCATACTAAACCTCTTTAGTATGGTGTCAATGTACCTGGATTGGGACAATCCTAGTATCCTTTTAGATCTATCTCTATAGATCATGATTCCCAATATGCAGAAGGCATCACCTAGATCTTTCATTGAGAATCTCTGTGATAAGAAGAGCTTGACTGATTGCAGCATAGGAATATCATTTCCTATCAAGAGTATGTCATCCACGTACAATACGAGGAAGACCACCTTACCCTCTGCTACCTTTTTATAGATACAAGGTTCATCTATATTTTTGATGAAGTCAAACTCTTTGAGTACAACATCAAAACAGATGTTCCAACTCCACGACGCTTGCTTTAACCCATAAATGGATTTAAGCAGCTTGCACACCTTTCCGCTGCTCCCACTATCTACGAAGCCCTCTGGCTGAGTCATGTACACGCTCTCTTCTAAATCACCGTTTAGAAAGGCGGTCTTAACATCCTTTTGCCAGATTTCGTAGTCATGGTATGCTGCAATAGCAAGTAAGATCTGGATGGACTTAAGCATAGCCACTGGAGAAAAGGTTTCGTCATAATCCACACCTGGTCTTTGACGAAAACCTTTTGCTACAAGTCTAGCTTTGAAAGTCTCAACTTTTCCATCTACACCAAATTTCTTTTTAAAGATCCACTTGCTCCCAATGGGTTTTACCCCTTCAGGAACATTTTCCAAAGTCCATACTTTGTTAGTGTACATGGATTCCATCTCAGATCGCATTGCATCCAGCCATTTCACAGAGTCACCACTCGTGATGGCCTGCTCGAAACTAGTCGGTTTATCATCATCCATGATGCAGTCCTCGCTTCCACCATCAATGAGAAAACCGTAGTATCTCTCTGGTGGACGAGAAACCCTACTAGATCGGCGGAGAGGCTGGGGTTCGTCGGGTACTACTGAATCCTCTGGTTCCACTAAATCATCTGTTGTAGTTTGTTCTGCTGGAACTTCTTCCATTTCTACCTCAGAGCCACTAATCTCTTTTGCAAGAAATTCCTTTTCTAAAAAGGTGGCGTGTTGAGCAACAAACACCCTTTGTTCCTCACTATGGTAGAAAATATACCCTCGTGAATGCTTGGGATATCCAATAAACTTACAGAAAACAGATCTTGCCTCGAGTTTGTCCGGGTTTCGTCTTTTGACATAAGCCGGGCAACCCTATATCTTAACAAAATTAAGATATGGTCTCTTCCCTTCCCATATCTCATATGGGGTGGTAGGCACAGATTTGGTAGGAACTTTATTCAGTGTGTATGTCGCTGTCTCAAGCACATACCCCCAGAAGGAAATAGGTAACTCAGCTGTACTCATCATAGAGCGCACCATATCTAATAGGGTGCGATTCCTCCGCTCCGATACACCGTTGTGCTGTGGTGTATAAGGAGGAGTAAGCTGAGAGAGAATCCCATTCTCTTTTAGATAATCTAAGAACTCATTGCTTAAGTATTCACCTCCTCGATCAGATCGAAGAATCTTAATGCTTTTGTTAGTGTATATGCCCTAGAGGCCATTACTGTATCATACTAGTTTATATATTACTTAATGGATGCTTGGGATATTCACCTTGTATATACAATCTTGCTCAAAATAGTAGTATGCTACTTGGTTTGTCTCTACTTCAATGTGTACTTGTGTTTATTTTACTATATCACTTATACGCATTAGTGGAGCCCTTAGGATCTTTGCTTGATTACCAGCGTTGTGATGGCAGTCACACTAGTGGGGGCTGGGTAATCTATAAGCACATCCTTATACAGGTCCCTAGTCGCAGGACTATCGAGACAGGGCATCGATACTCCGGAGTAGACTAGCGTATGCGCTTCTCATCCCAGTGTGGGAGATGGTCTGTCCCATAGCCATCAGTACGTCGTACTGGAGATAGTATACGGGTGCTCGTTGGGTTACGAGTACACCGGACAGGACTCGTCGGGAACTGACAGGTTGGTATTATACCTATCGTCAGTCATCAGTTCCCAGGTGACATGAGTACAGCTTAGTCCGCTGACTTGACACTGGCACTTCGCCTCGAGTGTGTTCCCACTGCACTTTGATCACTACCCTACCACGGCTCAAAGGAGTAGTGCAAACAGGTGGTGGTTGGGTGCAGTCCCGAAGCACTTGGAGGCAGTGACGGTTAGACAGGATTCGTCTCTCCCGGTATTGGGGGTTGACATCGCGCTGTGTCTAGGAGAGCCATTACACGAGTAGTCCCTGGCCAGGGCAAACGAGATATACTGGTAGGTTTCCAGTGTTATCTCAGGGTGTTTTGGGCTTCGCTCCGGCACGACTTGTACCGCTATTGGGGGACTGACGTTTACCGCCCCCTAGGCCCGCCATGCGATGTATCAGACGAACAGACCGGACTGTACGGAGACTGTCACATTCAGACTCAGTAGGAGTACCGATGGGGTTTCACCTCGTCAGCCTTCTTGTCGACATCTACCTGGGGACCGTTACGCACAGCTAGTGCCGCTTGCGGTCTGTGGTTAAACCCACTGCCAGCGTAGTGTCGAGTCTTTAGAGTCCCACACAGAGGGTATTCGCCTATGGGCAAAACAGAGTAGAGGTCGCATGGTTTTGCGACAGGGTTCGTTCTCATCCGCGCACTTGTGCACGTTTGGAGTCCGGACAGATATTACCAGCGGGCTCTGGTTTGAGCCGGATACTGGTATACTATTTGGGGTTGCTTTTATCTTTCAGTATTCATGTTCCTCGGAACAAGAATGCAGGTGTGTATGCACAGTTATTTGAGGAGGAGGAAGATGATTTCCATTAGGGTTTCGGAACGGGTGCGTATGCACAGTTGACAGTCGTCTTTTTCCAAACCCTAATGGATTTGTATTATATCATTTAATATTATATAATAAAATGAAATTGTGTCATGGTTAGTTTTTGTTGACTTGTTGACCATGGTTGACTTGTTGACCATGGTTGAACATTTGACTACCATCATTACAAATGCAAGATGCCTTTTCATTCTTGCTTTATTCATTTAATGCATGTAATGATATTAGTCATTCTAAACTATCCATCAAACCTTTTTCATTTTGATTATTATTATTATTTGATTATTCTTTTTCTTTTGTTATGGTTGCAAAAAGGAAAAGAAAGAGATCATTCTATCATTCTCACTCTCTCTCTTCATTCTCATCTTCTTCTTCCTCTAGTCAAGAGAAACCTTCTCATGAGTTGAGAATCCTTCTCTTGAAAAACAAAAGCAAACCCTAAACACTCTCTACTCACTCTAGGATCAAGGGTCTAGCAAGCCGGCGATTCTAGTTTCACTCCAAGTACGAGAAAGAGCCCAAAGGTCGAGCCTTCGAGGTGGATCCATCTTCGACGGGAGAAGGCGACAAAGGAGAACCATCAACCTCTACAAAGTTTGAAGACGAAGGAGTTCAAGTCTAGGTATAACCATCTTCATCCGAGTAGCTAAACTTCTTTAGCTAGGTTGCTAGTTTTAGTTTAGGTAACGATCCCGACCTTGCATAGTCCATGTTGCCTCTTGCACTAAAAATTTGATTTTTATACCGTTTCCGCCTCCCCGTAAGAACCGGGGGTGGCAACGTGGACTTACAGTGGTATCAGAGCCTAACTAAACTTAAACTAGCTTGGTAGTGAAGTGTAACGAAGTTCGGAACCGTAAAAAACCCAAAAACCGTATTTTTCAAAACCTGAGTTTCTGTTGAAATTTTTTGGGCTCAAAATGAAAAAACTTTATATTTGTAAATTCATCTCAGGGTTTTTTAAAAACACCCATGAAAAACGACACAGAGATTCGTCTAAGCCGCCGCCCTTCCGCCGCGTGAGCCTTCTTGGCCGCCGCGGATCCGCCGCGACTTGATGTCCCCTCTGCATCGATTTTCGTGCAGTGTCTTTATTTGTTGATTTTGGGATTTTTAGGATATATATTATATGCCCAGATTTTCCAGAACTAAAATTTACTTTTGGGGGCCTATAATTCCGTATTTTTCCGAACTTCACTGCACTTTGACTATGATGGTTATATCTGTGATGTTTGCATGTATTGAACGTCGACTAATCGCTATAAGACGATTAGTCGGGGTTATACATGATCTGTAATGTGCTGGAATGTGTATATAAATATGTTGGATTGTCGCGGGTGAATAGCCGGGGGTTGTGAGACGAGAGTTTTCTTTTCTTGCAATTCATTGTAAATGTAAATTGATGTAATAATTATTATTTGTTTGGCCGCACAACCGGGTCGGGGTTGTAGCCGTCATTGTATAATTCTTTTTACTGTTTTTGCTCCTAGGATAGACCCATGGAGGGGTGCACAAACTACCGGGTATGCCGAAGTGTCGAGTGGCCTACTCATGGAGATGAGGGAGGTTGCTACGCTTCGGGTACTTGGCGGGTAGTTTGCCGCACCCGTAGGGGTCTTGGGTGGGGTATTGGCTATTCACCGCGACCGTGTTATCTGTTTTTGTTACAGGCTCGTACAAATTACAGATTACTAGTATATCCAATGTATTTATCTGTGATCTGAAATGTTTATCATTGCTTTCTATTTAGGCGTTGCTTATGTTTTACAGACGCGCTAGCCCAGCCCCCGCTCTGTCGTTAGTTAAGTAACCTAACGGGTAATGACGGGGCCCAGTGGCGAATGCGAATGGCATAAGCGTACGTCATATTTTGGTTGTTTTCTGCAATGGTAGGATTAAATGATGGGACGCATTAAAAGTACTAATGCAAGAATATCACGCATTAAAAGAACTAATGCAAGATAATAAACCAAGTTAAAGTCGTTGGAACACTTTCGAAAAACCACTCGGTTCTTTTCAAAACTAACTTTTAAAATGCGGAGCTTGAGCCACTCCATTTAAAAGCTATCTCGTTCCATCGACCAAATCAAGTTCACTACGTTCACGGTTTTGCCAAAACCATCCGTAGCCCTCCGTCGTTTCACATGAATAGTCAATAGTATTCAAGCTGTGTTTGTTGGCCAAAGTCAAGGCATAGTGATTGGTAGCTATTGGGTATTCATGTGCAGCATAGATAGATGCGTTGGTTTGGGACAGTCGTACTGCCTTGTTGGCCAAAGTCAAGGGTAGGTACGGGTGGATTCAAATTAACCTGGAGAACGACGGGTAGAACTTGACATGTGACTTATGATTTGTTGGCCAAAGTCAAGGTCATAAGAGCATGGGGCAAAAATCCACATCGGGAGTTTCATAAGTACTGAAACTTGCTAGATTTGCATACCATTTGGAGTGTGGTGATTCTGGTAGGATTCCTTCAGTTTCGTCACGCGATGATATTTGGATCCCGATCCTACTGTGAGTATATGCTACTCCTCGGGAAATTTCTCACTTAACGATCAATGCTATAAACCTAGTAGGTGCCTAGAAAGGTGTTAGCGGGGCTACGCCCCCAGGGAAAAGAGGTTCTTTAATTAAGGAACTTCGCGAAAGCGTTGGAAAACCTCCCTCGAAGTACCGACACCAGCCTGGCCGAACGGTTAAGCAAGTATTGTACGGTGGGATTGATCCTGACTAATTCTTCCTTTATGGTTTGAGGAGGGATTCGAGAAACAGTGGGAGCCATCCTGTTTAGACAAATTAAAAACCACTCTAAACTTGCAAGAGCATCATGCTGAGTGTTTCTTCTTCTCTCTCCTAATTGCAGCGACCAATCAACATGACTGGACTTAAGTTACTCCTAGATAAAAACAAGTTGACAGGGCCAAACTACAAAGATTGGCTCAGGAATGTCAAGATAGCAATCACTTATGACAAGCTGGGGTATCTTCTTACCACCAAAGCTCCCCCTGTCCCTGGTCCAACTTCCAGCGTCGCGGATAAGGAAATCCGCAAGACTTGGGAGATTGATAGCGCGAAGGCCAAGTGCCTCCTGCTTGCCTCGATGGACAACGAACATCAGAGGAGGCATGAGAATATGGACATGGAGTCCATATTGCTTCATACAAAAGAACTGTATGGAGAGCAATCACGTATCGCAAGATACGAAGCGTCGAAAAAGTTGTTTTCGACAAGAATGGCCGTCGGATCATCAGTAGCCGAGCACGTGCTAAAGATGATCGGCTACATTGAGGAGCTCGCTGACCTAGGGATCACATTGGAGAGTGAGCTATATACGGATATAGTTCTCCAGTCCCTTCCTTCCACTTACGCCCAGTTTATAATGAATTTCAACCTACAAGAAAAGGAGGTTGAACTTTCAGAGCTCCTCAACCTGCTGAGGAGCGCAGAGGGCACCATACAGAAAGGTAGGGAAACATCCACTTTGTTTGTAGGAGGATCATCTTCTTCTAGGTCCAAGGCGAAAGCCAAGGGAAAGAAGAAGAAAGCCCCCGCCAAACCAAGGGGCGGTGTTAGTAAAGTGGATACGAAGGGAAAAGGAAAAGCAACAAAGATAGCGGGGAAGCTTGTGGATAAGGAAGAATGCTTCTTTTGTCATAAGAAAGGACATTGGAAGAATGATTGCAGGGCCTGGAAGGCCAGAACACAGGAATTGAAGCAGGTTGCAGCTTCAGCTTCAGGTGTGTATGTTATTGAAAACTGTCTTTCAATAAACTCTACTTCCTGGGTATTGGATACCGGATCAGGATCTCATATCTGTAATTCTTTGCAGGCGTTGAGAAACCGTAGGGTTTTGAAGGCAGGTGACATGACCCTCAGAGTTGCAAACGGAGCTAGCATGGATGCTAAAGCCGTGGGGGACTATCACCTGGGAATGTCAGATGGACATGTTTTGGTTTTGCGTAATTGCTTTTTTGTACCCAACGCAACTTGTAATATCATTTCTGTATCTTTAGTTTCTAAAGAAGGTTATGAATTTGCGTTTGTAAGTAATGTTGTAAACATTCACCTTAATCAAGTTCTGATTGGGTCAGGTACATTGAGTAATGGTATATACGTATTGAACCAACCACAGATTTTCAATGTCCAGAATACACACAAAAGAAAGTCTCCAGAAATAAACCAGACTTTCTTATGGCATTGTAGATTGGGTCACATCAATGAGAGAAGGTTGACGAAGTTACATACAGAAGGGTATTTGAATGCGTTCGAATATCAGTCGTATGCCACTTGTCAATCCTGTCTCAAGGGAAAGATGACAAAGACTCCGTTTACTGGACATGGAGAAAGAGCGAGCGAGCTCTTGGGACTCGTACACAGTGACGTGTGCGGTCCAATGTCTACACATGCCCGAAGCGGACATTCTTACTTCATTACTTTTACGGATGACTTCTCAAGGTACGGTTATGTTTTCTTAATGAAACATAAGTCCGAGGCTTTTGGAAAATTCCAGGAGTATAAGAATGAAGTAGAGAAACAGACCGGCAAGAGTATTAAGATTCTAAGATCGGATCGAGGTGGAGAATACTTAAGTGCCGAGTTCCTGGACTATTTAAAAGAGAACGGAATTCTCTCTCAGCTTACTCCTCCATACACCCCGCAACATAACGGTGTATCGGAGAGAAGGAACCGCACCCTATTGGATATGGTACGGTCCATGATGAGTAACGCTGAGTTACCGCGATCATTCTGGGGATATGCGCTAGAATCAGCCGCATACCTTTTGAACCGAGTTCCGACTAAGACTGTGCCTTCCACACCATATGAAATGTGGTGTGGGAAGAAACCCTATCTTAAGCACATTAAGACATGGGGATGTCCGGCTTTTGTCAAAAAGCAGCATCCGGACAAGCTCGAGGCACGCTCAGTACAGTGCAAGTTTGTGGGGTATCCAAAGAACTCAAAAGGATATTTCTTCTACTGTGAAGAGGAACAAAAAGTTCTTGTTTCTCGTCATGCCTACTTCTTGGAAACTGAGTTTTTGGAAAACCAGATAAGTGGGAGCACAGTAGAACTGGAAGAAGTTCCAGAACCACAGACTGTTACTGAAAGTCTGGTGGAACCAGAGGGTTCAACAGAACAGGACATTCCTACGCCGCTCCGCAGAAGTAGTAGGCAGTCTCATCCGCCCGAGAGATACTACGGTTTTCTCATAGACGGGGATAGAGAGGATTGCATCATAGATTATGATGAGCCTACTAGCTTCCAGCAGGCCGTTCAGAGCGTTGACTCAGTGAAATGGCTGGATGCAATGCGGACCGAAATGGAGTCCATGTACACCAACAAGGTATGGACGTTGGACATTGCTCCAGACGGGGTAAAACCCGTAGGATGCAAGTGGATCTTCAAAAGGAAGATTGGTGTAGATGGACAGGTTGAGACCTATAAAGCTAGGCTGGTAGCAAAGGGTTTCCGTCAAAGACCTGGTTTGGACTATGACGAAACCTTTTCTCCAGTAGCCATGCTGAAATCCATTCGGATCCTTCTTGCCATCGCTGCCTTCCACGATTATGAGATCTGGCAAATGGACGTAAAGACAGCTTTTCTAAATGGAAATTTAGAGGAGTGTGTCTATATGGACCAGCCAGAGGGCTTCATTCAGAGTGGGAGCAGCGGAAAGGTGTGCAAGTTGCTTAAGTCCATCTATGGACTAAAGCAGGCATCGCGGAGTTGGAACATCTGCTTTGATGAGACGGTCAAAGAATTTGGCTTTATCAAAAATCCAGATGAACCATGCATCTATAGTAGATTTGTAGCGAGAACTGTAGTATTCCTCGTTTTATACGTGGATGACATTCTCTTAATAGGAAATGACATTCCTATGCTACAATCTGTCAAGGGGTTCTTGTCACACAAGTTCTCCATGAAAGACCTGGGTGATGCCTCATACATCCTGGGGATCCGGATCCATCGTGATAGATCCAAGAGGATATTGGGACTTTCTCAGTCCAGGTACATCGACACCATAGTGAAGAGATTCAGTATGGAAGATTCCAAGCGCGGTAACCTACCGGCTTGTCACGGGATCACCCTCTCTAAAGAGATGTCTCCCAAGACTGATTTAGAGAGGGATCGCATGTCGATTATACCCTACGCTTCTGCGGTAGGCTCTATAATGTATGCGATGTTGTGTACCAGACCGGATGTAGCTTATGCACTGAGTGTGGTAAGCCGGTATCAGTCTAACCCTGGGGAGAAACACTGGATAGCGGTAAAGAACATTCTCATGTACCTGAGAAGGACTAAGGAGATGTTCTTGGTGTATGGCGGAAAAGACCTCCAGATCGAGGCCTTTGCTGACTCCAGCTTCCAGAGTGACAAGGATGATTCCAAGTCCATGTCGGGCTTTGTCTTTACCCTCAATGGAGGGGCGGTGTGTTGGAAGAGTTCCAAACAGGAAACCGTTGCAGACTCGACGATGGAAGCGGAATACATCGCTGCATCTGATGCCGCAAAAGAAGCTGTCTGGATGAGGAAGTTCTTGAAAGAACTTCAGGTGGTTCCGTCCATTGTTGATCCAATACCTCTGTATTGTGACAACAATGGGGCTATAGCTTTAGCGAAGGAACCCAGGTCCCATTAGAGATCCAGGCACATCTTGAGGCGGTATCACCTGATCAGGGAGATCGTGGATCGCAAGGAGATCGAGGTTCAGAGAGTTGCTTCAGAAGACAACACTGCAGATCCATTCACCAAGGCCCTGCCCCAGACTCAGTTCGAGCGGCTGATCGAGATGATAGGTCTTCGATACGCCAGTACATGGCCTTAGTGCAAGTGGGAGATTGTTAGTGTATATGCCCTAGAGGCCATTACTGTATCATACTAGTTTGTATATTACTTAATGGATGCTTGGGATATTCACCTTGTATATACAATCTTGCTCAAAATAGTAGTATGCTACTTGGTTTGTCTCTACTTCAATGTGTACTTGTGTTTATTTTACTATATCACTTATACGCATTAGTGGAGCCCTTAGGATCTTTGCTTGATTACCAGCGTTGTGATGGCAGTCACACTAGTGGGGGCTGGGTAATCTATAAGCACATCCTTATACAGGTCCCTAGTCGCAGGACTATCGAGACAGGGCATCGATACTCCGGAGTAGACTAGCGTATGCGCTTCTCATCCCAGTGTGGGAGATGGTCTGTCCCACAGCCATCAGTACGTCGTACTGGAGATAGTATACGGGTGCTCGTTGGGTTACGAGTACACCGGACAGGACTCGTCGGGAACTGACAGGTTGGTATTATACCTATCGTCAGTCATCAGTTCCCAGGTGACATGAGTACAGCTTAGTCCGCTGACTTGACACTGGCACTTCGCCTCGAGTGTGTTCCCACTGCACTTTGATCACTACCCTACCACGGCTCAAAGGAGTCGTGCAAACAGGTGGTGGTTGGGTGCAGTCCCGAAGCACTTGGAGGCAGTGACGGTTAGACAGGATTCGTCTCTCCCGGTATTGGGGGTTGACATCGCGCTGTGTCTAGGAGAGCCATTACACGAGTAGTCCCTGGCCAGGGCAAACGAGATATACTGGTAGGTTTCCAGTGTTATCTCAGGGTGTTTTGGGCTTCGCTCCGGCACGACTTGTACCGCTATTGGGGGACTGACGTTTACCGCCCCCTAGGCCCGCCATGCGATGTATCAGACGAACAGACCGGACTGTACGGAGACTGTCACATTCAGACTCAGTAGGAGTACCGATGGGGTTTCACCTCGTCAGCCTTCTTGTCGACATCTACCTGGGGACCGTTACGCACAGCTAGTGCCGCTTGCGGTCTGTGGTTAAACCCACTGCCAGCGTAGTGTCGAGTCTTTAGAGTCCCACACAGAGGGTATTCGCCTATGGGCAAAACAGAGTAGAGGTCGCATGGTTTTGCGACAGGGTTCGTTCTCATCCGCGCACTTGTGCACGTTTGGAGTCCGGACAGATATTACCAGCGGGCTCTGGTTTGAGCCGGATACTGGTATACTATTTGGGGTTGCTTTTATCTTTCAGTATTCATGTTCCTCGGAACAAGAATGCAGGTGTGTATGCACAGTTATTTGAGGAGGAGGAAGATGGTTTCCATTAGGGTTTCGGAACGGGTGCGTATGCACAGTTGACAGTCGTCTTTTTCCAAACCCTAATGGATTTGTATTATATCATTTAATAATATATAATAAAATAAAATTGTGTCATGGTTAGTTTTTGTTGACTTGTTGACCATGGTTGACTTGTTGACCATGGTTGAACATTTGACTACCATCATTACAAATGCAAGATGCCTTTTCATTCTTGCTTTATTCATTTAATGCATGTAATGATATTAGTCATTCTAAACTATCCATCAAACCTTTTTCATTTTGATTATTATTATTATTTGATTATTCTTTTTCTTTTGTTATGGTTGCAAAAAGGAAAAGAAAGAGATCATTCTATCATTCTCACTCTCTCTCTTCATTCTCATCTTCTTCTTCCTCTAGTCAAGAGAAACCTTCTCATGAGTTGAGAATCCTTCTCTTGAAAAACAAAAGCAAACCCTAAACACTCTCTACTCACTCTAGGATCAAGGGTCTAGCAAGCCGGCGATTCTAGTTTCACTCCAAGTACGAGAAAGAGCCCAAAGGTCGAGCCCTCGAGGTGGATCCATCTTCGACGGGAGAAGGCGACAAAGGAGAACCATCAACCTCTACAAAGTTTGAAGACGAAGGAGTTCAAGTCTAGGTATAACCATCTTCATCCGAGTAGCTAAACTTCTTTAGCTAGGTTGCTAGTTTTAGTTTAGGTAACGATCCCGACCTTGCATAGTCCATGTTGCCTCTTGCACTAAAAATTTGATTTTTATACCGTTTCCGCCTCCCCGTAAGAACCGGGGGTGGCAACGTGGACTTACAGCTTTTGCCCGTTTGATTCTCAACTTCGTGCTTATATTCTCTGAATTTCTCAAAAGCTTCAGACATGTGTTTCATCAGAAACACATGTCCGTATCTAGAGAGATCGTCAGTGAATGTAATGAAGTAGGAAGAACCGTTCCTGGCATGCGTAGACATGGGACCGCATACATAACTATGTATTAGTCCTAAGAGTTCAGTAACTCTTTCTCCGTGTCCACTAAACGGAGCTTTGGTCATTTTTCCTTTGAGACATGAATGGCAAGTATCATAAGATGATAATTCGAACGGATTCAAATAACCATCCTTATGTAACTTAGCCAGTCGTGTCGCATTGTATGACCAAGTCTACAATGCCATAAGAAGGATTCGTTCATTTCTGAACTTTTCCTCTTGTGTGTGTTTTGTATATTGAGGACTGTATTCTGATTTAGAATGAATATGTCATTATGTAACGAGCCTGATGCAATCAACTTTTGATCTAGGAATATCTTCATAATATTATCCTATACTACAAAATTATATCCTTCTTTACTTAATAAAGAAACTGATATAATGTTGCACATCATGTTCGGTATATAATAGCACTCATTTAGAATCAGTGTATTACGACTTGGTAATACAAGGTGATATTCGCCAACTGCTTTGGCTACAATACTTGCATCGTTCCCTACTTGAACGGAATGATCACCTTTTCCTAGTTCTCTACCTTTTCGTAGCCCATGTAATAATTTACATATGTAGGATCCTGATCCGGTATCTAATATCCAGGACGTAGGGTGAACTGAGAAACAGTTCTCAATAACTAACACACCCGAAGAAGATGCATCAACATGCATGTTCTTTTAGGCGGCTTGAGAATCCAGATATTCTCCTGTTTCCTGTTCAGTCTTATAACTCTTATAAGAAAGAACGGGTTCAACGTTCCCTCGCTCAGTATAATAAGCGGGTTCAGTCAATACATCCATATTATTATCTTGATTATGGCCTGGCATGGTCGCTACCTGGAGAGAGAGAGAAGAAAACACTTTAGCGTATGATCTTGCAAGATTAGATTGGTTATTATCTTATCTAATCAGGATGTCTCCCACTGTTTTTATCAAATCTACCTTCAAACCCTAGAAGGTAAGATTAGCTGGGATTAATTACACCCTACAATTTCGTCAATCTTTCAGCCAGATCAGTGTCGGTACTTTGAGGGAGGTTCCCCGTGCTTTTCGTACGGACCTAATTAAAGTAAACCTCGTTTTCCCAGAGGCGTAACCCCGTTAACACTTTTCTAGACACTTTCTTGAATGACTAATTGTCCTGTGTAAAATTCTCCCAGGAGTAACACTTACTCGCAGTGGGTATCGGGATCCAACTATCTCATAGAAGGTATGCAATCTCATTGCAAATTTCAACACTTGAAATTCCCGATAACATTTTGCCCCTAGTAACTTATGACCTTGACGGAGGTCAACAAACCATAGGTTACTAGTCAAGTTCAACCCGTCATTTCTTGATTGAATTAAACCCACCCGCACGACCCTTGACGGAGGTCAACAAGGCCGTACGACTACCCTAATCCAATCTGCATCATATGCATAAGCAGATAAAAAACTAGTCAGCTACCGTACACTACGCCTTGACGGAGGTCAACAAACGTAGCACGAATACTAAATAGGACTTATCTGAAATAACGGAGGGCTACGTCAGGTTTTTTCTGAAAAACCTATTGCGTAACGAACTTGATATCGTCGTAGAATCGAGTAGTTTTTGAAAAGGAGTGTTTTTTAGGCTTTTCTTAGTTTCGCTAAAGGGGTCACTCCCGGTGAAGGGATCGTCGGCCCTTTCCTCATCGAATAAGGTGCAGGATATATCATATATACCGCTGTGCAAAGCAAAACTCTAAAAGCAATCAAAAGACAAACCGAGTTTTGTAGCATCTGCCAGTTTCGCTAAAGAGGTCACTCCCGGTGAAGGGATCGTCGGCTCTTTCCTCATTGAATAAGGTGCAGGACATATCATATATATCACTGTGCAAAGCAAAACTGTAGCTACCCCTTTTATAAAGTTTTGATTCTACAACATCTTTAGTTTTCTTTTCTTTTTATTAATCTCATTAATAAAAATCCCATCAGCTTATGCTTCCTAAGCATCATAGAAGAAACGAAAGTAGTAATATTTATATATCAGCATATATATATATATATATATATATATATAATAAGCATTCGTCTCAGACAGTAATATGATCTCATCACAGAACATTGCAGCAGAAGAACATATATGAAATATTGGATATACTAGGACGTCCGTGTTTTCAATACGAGCCTGTATAAAACACGGATTCCACGGTCGCGACGAATAGCCAAACCCACATCCCAAGACCCCTACAAGAGTGGCAAGTAACACTGCCAATTCTAGGGTTAGGAGACCCGGTCTCGACTTCTCGAGATGGCCTCCCACTGGATCCTAGAACCCGGTAACTTGTGCTCCCCTCCTTGGGTCTACCTAATGCGGAAAAGTAAATAATATACAAGGGTGACATCAACCTCAACCTGGAAGTGCCCCAAATAAAAGAATATTACATTACAGATGAATTTTACATGAATGAAAATAAAAACCCTCATATCACATAAAACCCCCGGCTATTCAGAACACGACGATCCAATATAACATATCACAGCAACACATAATATCACATATCATCAACGTAAGTAAATATGCGCATCCCAATTGTCGTTGACATATAGCAACGAAACCGGCGATATCACATATTACACTTACGGTCACAGAAAAGAAAGTGTAAAACTACAATATTTGGAATTCACAATCACTTTAGACATCATAAATCCGAAATATCACATACTCTGCATTTCATGCCTAACTCTATGAATTCCACATATTGTATCACATTCCAGATAAATAGACAGTATTCAACTTTTCTAACAGATAATCAAATACCCAAAATTTCCTAAAGTGCTCAACACTTAAGCGGAGTTCAAATAATCCCAGAATATGTCACAGTATCGGTGATCCAGCCGTAGAAGGGTCAAGCCAACGCCTCACATGTGGCACGCCGTACTGCCCCAAATCCGAAGGTTCAAAAGGCAGTTCAAGACGGTCACATAATCGAGTTAAGGTTTGTTGTCTTCTAGAGGGTCCACCGCTTAACTTGTACAATTTTTCCGAAAGATTTAAACCCGATAAAAATTCAACACTTGAAAGTTTTACGTGCCGGGAAAAAGTGAGTTAATGATATCCATTCGAACTTTTTAACAATTTCTAAATATCTGGAAAAACAACGAATTTAAATTTTCCGATCGAATCTACGATTACAAAATAAACCCCAGATTAAACAACACTTGAATCACTTTTAAAAATACCCAGAAGCATCAACAAGCACCTACGGATATTACCATGAAAACCACGTGTCACAATTCTAAAATTCTGCCGCGGAACCGCCGCGGCAAGCAGGTTCACGCCGCGGTTCCGCCGCGGTTTGGTGGATTTGTGGGCCCGTGTTTCATGGTAATTCTTAGAATTCCCTGCTGATATTTTTACGTATTTTTAATTCAGAAAAATCCCAGATTTTGAAAAATTTCCAGAGAGGGGGTAAATTTTGTCGGTTCGGGTTCGATCGGAGTTTTAACTTCGTACACACGTCGCCTAATGCTCTAGCTAGGCTCTGATACCACTGTAGGGTTCCTAGGCACTCTTGTGAAGGTTCATAAGGCATCAAACATGCCCGGATTAATTTTTAGGCATGCCGAACAACCCAAAGCCGGGATCTTTGCTAGATTATTAGGGTTAAGCATGCAAGATAATAGCTTTTTATCTAAGTGTGTGGGATTACAACCTTTGTAGTCCGCTCCTTCGCTTCACAAGCTCCGAGTAGAAGTCCTTTCGCCGTGATCCACGATCTCCCGGACTCAAGAGAGGCTCCACGACTCGAACGATCCATGCTTGCTTGAAGTGTTCCAAATCTCCGATGATATACGTCGAAATTTCAATAACTCAAGCTTTCTCACTCTAAAGAGATGAACACATTAATCTCATGGGCTAGATGAGATGAGGATGAAGGAGTAGTATTTATGCTTTCTTTTTAATTCACTTTCTCACAATTTATCATCACAAATGGAATTTCTAGTGAGCTCAAAATCAAGAGAGAAGAAGAAGATAATGGAAAATGATAATGATAATTCCTTTTGTGATGAATAGAAATAAAAGTATATGATTGATGTATCAACCATGGTCAAGGATGAGTGGCTAATAATATGTAGAGAATAAACTAGAGTTAGGGTTTGGTTGGGTTAGCAATGAGTCATCAACAATTATCTTAACCATGACAAAAGAAAAAGCTTCTAGAAAGTGCATGAAGCAACTAACCCTAATCAAACCCTAATCCCTTTTAATCATCCTTAAACATGTTTAATAATAAATCATATCATGTCACAATAATATATATCACATATATATTATATATTTGCAACAAAAGAAAATAATACAATTAACATATATCGCATATATATCAATGTATCATCCAGTGAGAAAATGAAATAGTATAGCGAGCCAATATTAGGTAATGTAATAAAATATATCATATATATTATTATACATTAAATCATCGAATCAACACTTGATCCGACGATCAGGCTATATCGAATATTACCGACTAATATATCATGTACCGATTCATCGAATCAACACTTGATCCGATGACCCGGTTCATATCTAAATATCGCGAGAATATAATACGGTATCTCATATCGCATTATTCTCGGTCCTGCACATATCACATATGTTCCTCTACTCCGTTTTGCCTGAGCCAAGAAACCTCTGTGTAGGACTCTAAAGAATCGTCAATACGCCGGTAGCAGGTGATGATCATATCAAACACCCACAAGCTGCAAGCGGTCTGCTAAACGTAACAGCCACCCAGGTATTGAGCGATAAGAAGATCAACAAGCTAGCCTGTGCGTTCTCCTGTGAATCCAATCAGTAACACTCCCGTACAGTCCGGTCTGTTCGTCTGATATGTCGCATATCAAGTCTAGGGGTGGTAAACGTCAGACCCCAGTAACCGATAAGTCGTGTCGATGTGTAGCTCATAACGGGTCGAGAAACTACTAGTAACACTTACCAGTAAATCTCTATATCAACCCTGGCCAGGGACTTCCGGTTATAGCCAATCGAACACAGCACAACATCAACTCCCTATACCGGGAGAGACGAATCCCCTCCTATCGCTCATTGCCTCCATGTGATTCGGGACTGTACCCAAAAGCCACCGTTTTGCACGCCCTCTTGGACGTGGTAAGGTGGAAATCAAAGCACAGTGGGAATCACATAAGACTCTATGACGATCTCGGGTCTACAGACCACCCTGTACCAGTGTCACCGGAGAACTGCCATCTGACGTGTGGTATATCACCATCTGGGAGTTCTCGGCGAGTCCGTCCAGTGTACCCAGTCTCTACTGAGCACCCGTACACCATCTCTGATGTCAAACACCGATGGATATGGGATCATCCATCTCCCATCATATGGGTCAAGATGCGTATACGCTAGTCCACTCTGGTGTATCGATGCCCTGTCTCGATATACCCTCGACTAGGAACAGTTATAGGATGTACTCATCGACTACTATGGCCCCACTAGTATGATCTCATCATAATCCCAGTAGTCGAGTACAGATCCTAAGGGCTTTATCAACATGTGAGAGAAAAACAGTAAACCAATACAAGTCAACATGTTAAGATAAAGTGAAACCAAATAGCATACTATCATGACGAGCAAGAAAGTCCTCTCTGTATATATCTAAGCATCCATCATAATATACATCATATGTACAACAATGGCCTCTAGGGCATATACATAACTAACATAAACTATATCAGGGCGTGTACATAACATCGCATATATTATAGATCCTACGGCTGAAGCGTAGAATATAATGCTCATGCGAGCTCTCTCTTCATCAATCTTTGGGCAAAAGTTCGTGGAGAGAGTGACTCCATGACAAGCAGGTAAGGCACCCCGCTCGGAATCATTCATACTAAACCTTTTTAGGATAGTATTAATGTACCTGGTTTGGGACAATCCCAACAACCTTTTAGATCTATCCCTATAGATCTTAATGCCCAGTATGTACGAGGCATCACCCAGGTCCTTCATGGAGAACCTTTTTTATATGAACAATTTGACCGATTGTAGCATAGGAACATCGTTTCCTATCAGAAGAATGTCATCCACGTACAATAAGAGGAATGTGACAGTACTTCCTATAATCTTCTTTTAAACACAAGGTTCATCTGGATTTTTGACGAAATCAAACTCTTTGATAACATCATCAAAACAGATGTTCCAACTCTGTGATGCCTGCTTTAATCCATAAATGGATTTAAGCAACCTATATGCTTTCCCGCTGCTCCTACTATCAATGAAGCCCTCTGGCTGATCCATATAAATGCATTCTTCTAAATCACCATTTAGAAAGGCAGTTTTAACGTCCATCTGCTAGATTTCATAGTCTTAGTGAGCAGCAATAGCAAGTAGGATCCGAATGGATTTATGCATGGCTACAGGAGAAAAGGTTTTGTCATAGTCCGGTCCTGGTCTTTGACGAAATCCTTTCTCCACAAGCCTTGCCTTATAGGTGTCACGATCCAAAATCGGCCCGTGACGGCCCTAATACTACGCAACGCCCAAAGACGTAACGCAGTAAAAGAAAGCCAAAAACCAGAAATTTAAACCAAGAAAATACGGAAAAGATAATATAAGTTTTTGAAACACTTGAAATCGCAACCCAAATTATTTAAAAGTTCTACTTTCTTTCTTTAAAATTTTGGCAACACCCCCTTTTGTAAAAACTAGCCAAGATGAATACAATACAAATATAAGACGTCGTAGCGAAGAAATAAAGACAATAGAGAGAAAGCTGTATATAGAAGACAACAAATCCACAAATAATATACATTATCGTCCTCACCAAGTCTCTAAGTCAACAACATACTAGTAGATGGAGAGTACAAGATACAACGAATGTACAATATGAAATACAGATAATCATCCAACCCACCTAAGCAAAAATAGTATACAGTGAGCCGATGCGGTATCTGTAGCAAAAGATGATAGCTGAAATAGCGGAATAGCCTGCCTCGACTACTCTGGGGAACAACCTGAAACACCTGTGGCACAACAGGGGGTGAGTTGCCAACTCGTGAATAGTAGATAACATATGCAGGTAATCGCAGAAATGTACGTACAGCATGAATCTAAGATATGCGATTACATTAATAACATGTCATGTGAATGCAGAATAATGGAAAGTACACTAGCCGGTACAATCAATATGTGAAGCAATAGTAACATGACAATAGTATGCAATAACCATGCAATAGGGATATAAGAATGCAGATATGCAACTATCATAAGGGTACACTAACAGGTACTACCAATATATGAAACTGTGCATAAAATAGGTAAGTGTGAGGTATGGGGTGGAATATGTCATTTCCGTGGAAACTTGACATCGTGGCAGGATCACAATCCATCAAGACACTCAAATCCATAATTTCTTAAATCAGCCCCCGAACTGTGCTCTCACATCATATAAGTCTCAAATCATCTCAATGTACAATATCGAATAGCTATCCTATATCTCGAATGTACAAATCAACTGTCTCTTTCATATTCAATATCCAATCTCAATGAATCACCTATATCCCAAGTCGAATCTCAAGTAAGTTTCTAACATCCTAAATAAATATATATGCAGGAATAAATATGATGGGGTCAATACACATATATTAGCGTCCCATTCCACTAATATTGGTGTAAGGGTATATATAACAACGGCTAAATCCCCTGTTATATATACAAAGGTATTAAAAGAAATATCATGAAAACAATGTGCCAAGCATCGAGACAGAAATCCTGATAGGTACGTATCATACGCTGTCCCGAAGCACGAGTGCCTAGCTCTGACCCTCGCCTTTCGAAGTATGCATACGTGGATGACTCCAAACGGTATCTTCATGACCCCTGCCGAGTCATTAGTACTGTCACCGGTAGGTACTAGCCCGCCTTTAGGCTCAATCGGCAACATCCATCGATCTTCTTGCAGAGGGGAACCATACCGGGCCCCACCATGTACCCTCATACGGCAACCACACCTCGTATGGAGTATATAATCAGAACCGATAAATCTCATGGTGGCTGCGCAAATATCATATCAAGGAAACCGGGTTTTTCAATGTATGCATAGTTTCATGAACTCCCGCGGTTCCCAAATCCAGAAATCATCATGTGAAATCCAAATAACAATGCGCAAATCCAGGAATAAATATATGCGATATATCTGAAATGCGAGCATATAAATGAGAATATGTAGCTGAAACCAGATGTATACGAAACCAATAAGGTACAGGTAAGTAACATCAATAAAGGTAAATATGTGATTGCAACTGAATATGTGTGTAACATACAGGTGTAGTAATGTATAGGTATCTACCTATAAGAACTGATGTCATGTGTGATAAGCAATAGTATCTATAATGGTTAGTGTGTGACATGGCAATTATTGTCGGTGTGTGTGTAGCATGCAATCCGTGCTCGTGCAACATGAACCGTTAATAATAAATGTATTGTCCTACGGCTGCTAGTCACAGTATAACTATATCTAAGTAAAAAGGGTAAAGGCGCAATTCTAACAATGACGTAGAATATGCGACAAGTATTAGAATCCTAGCCAGACGCTTAACGCCATGTGGGCGATTCCCTTGTAGATGTTAAGTCCACTCACCTACACTCCACGCTAGGTGAATCCTACCATCTGCTCCCCCCTGTAGCACTGTCCGTAGTCCCCGCCTGCAATCCTGCAATTTAGACAAGGAAATCATAAATAAGCCAAATATCTCGCAAAACGCGATATCGAACCCAAACGAGAAACTCGCGTCGCGAACTAAACGGGCGTGTGCACGATACGATGAAACGTGTGTATACGCGTCTAAAACTACTGCGACACGCCGCGATACGCTGGATCGTAGAACCCACTCACGTATTGCGCGTATCGCGCAAACACAACGGACATGAAAAACGATATTTGATCCCAGATTTTCCTACAGGTCAAATCTTACAGAACTATACATGCCACAACACTACAAATCACTGCAGACTACCCTACACAAAGCCCCAAGACCCAAGCCCCTGACCTGGCCGCAATATGCGGCCAGATGGATTAAAATTGCGGCCACAATTAGGAGTTAGGGTCTCTTGTTCTGGTGGTGGTGTCTAGACCTAGGTAGCATGTTCCAGTTTTCCCAATTTTGTCCTGAAGAGTCTGGGTTAAATGCAGATCACAGAATGTCACAATGTCGCATTAAAACACCAATTTTGCACAAAAAGCAAACCCTATGGTATTTCAGTGAAATCTGGGTTAATTCTCAGTTAATGTGACCTTAATAACACTAAAATAGGTAGGGTTTACCAGCACAATCATCAATTTGCCACAACATCTCACAATTCACCTTAATTAGCGCTTAAACTAGCTAATTAACACAACCCGACGCCAAATACACACAAGCTAAGAAAACTAGAAAATTGGGTTCAAGAATTATACCCTATGGAACCCTAGGAAGCAGGTGAAGGTGAAGAATTGAGTTGCTACAGCTGCTGGTGATGTTGGTGCATGTTGCTGCTGCTGAAGTTGCTTGTGCTGCTGATGCCGATGCTGTTACTGCTACTGCTGTTCTTGCTTCTGGTGCTGCCTCTGCTGCTCATGCTGATGCCTCTGTTGTTGCTGCTGCCTGCTCGAGCTGCTGCTGTTGGTGTTGTCTCGAGATGCTGCTGCTAGCTGTTGTTGCTGCTTCTATTGTTGTTGCAGTTGTTGCTGATGTTGTTGTTGCTGCCACTGTTGCTTGCTCCTGGGGCTGCTGCTGCTGCTCTGCTGATGATGTTGTGTGTGTGTTTATGAGAGTGAGAGAACAAAGAAAATGAGTGTGAGGATAAGAATGAGAGGAATTCAAACACCCCCCTCTTCTCACTCTCTCTCTCACTTCATTAAAGAAGCATGGCACAAGCCATGTTGTCCCATGCCCTCTCTCTCCCAAAGTCAACAATTCAACCATTTTTAAAATCCTTTTTCATTTTTATTAAAACCCTTTTTCATTATAACAACCTTATACAAATAAAAACCCAAAGAACCTAAACAATATTAATTAACTTAAAGAGAATGGGTTAATCCATCATGCTTGCTAATCATGGTCAACCCCATCTCTAAACCCTAATTTATATGCATAAGTGTGTGTGCGCCTAGAAAAATTCTAATAAAATATTAATTAAATAGGATAAAATATTTGAAACATAATTTGGTAAACTTTTTATTAAAATTCATATATTAAAATATAATTAGCCACAAAACACATTCTAAGGTGTTACAATCTCCCCCCTTAAAAGAAATTCGTCCCCGAATTTAAAAATAAGCGTACCTTCAAAGAGAAGATTACAACTCTCAAATCTCGCTCGCAGCCTCCCAAGTGATTATCTCACTATACGGCTACGTCCAAGAAAACCCTTCACAGATGGAAAGACCCTTGACCGATGTTCCTCCACTTGCCGAGCCACTAACACACATGCCTGCCGGTGAGCGAAAGATCGCGTCAAGCTAAATGGTCTGGTGCTAGATCATGTGAGGAAGGTCAAGAAGGTACTTGTAAAGTATCATCACAAGGAATACGGGGTGAAAATTCAATAATCTGGGCGGAAGTGCCAAATTAAAGGCAACGAAACTAACTCGCTTATAGGATCTCAGAAGGACCTAAATCGTGGGACAAGCTTCCCAAAATCCAACACGTCATTCATCGGAAAGTCCGTAGGAATACATGATCTGTCCCTGCGAACTCGAGTCTATGACCAACACAGTCGGCATAAGACCTCAGTTCGCAATGGACAATTTCCATCCTGACCTAACACAACTGGACCATCTCCGAAGTCTCTAGACAAGCTGGGGTCCAAAGTCCTACTTACGCAGAGTCCGAAAAGCAAAAGACTGGTGATCGACACGACCTAACCCCTAAGCCTAAAGGTGGCCAATTGGAATGTATCCTAATAACGGCTATCGAAGGAGAACCCTAACGATGGCGAGTGACGATCCCCAACTGCCGACAACAATCAACACAATACACAACTTAACAAAAACAACTGAGCACATTGAGTATAACCGGACAACAAGAATCCGAATGGAGTCACACCCTGACTAAACTTGGGTAAAAACCATAACGAAATTCATGGAGATCTGCTCCCACTCCTACTTCGGAACGGTTAAAGATTGCAACTCTCCAGCCGGCCTCAGATGCTTGACCCAAGCACACAACAAGACAGACACCTTGAAACGAAACCTGAAACTTCTCTTTACATCCCTGTCCATCCATAACTATCTCACAAGTCACGTCAATGTTGGTGGAACTTGAATGAATATAGAGAGTTGACAGATGTGCCTGCTCTAGGATTTTACGTCTCTACCTGATAATATCAGGTACACAAACGCATCCCTCACTTAGCACACCATTGTCACAAATCAAGGACTCCGAATCATTACCTAGCCAAGTATGCTCAAGTATCTCTGACGAACGAGCATCGGCGGGCAGTGTCTCGTGAAAACGATTTAAGGAAAGTGGTCGGGCGCGGACATGAGCAAGCTGTCCCCTCTGTAGAGACGAACTAAAGCTGTACTCGACGATCATACAAGAACTGTAAATCTGCAGAAGACTGTCACAACAATCAAAATCCGCTGCAAGAAGATGTACATTAAGCTCTGGTGGTGTGAAAATCTGACACGACTTCCGAACGAGTAGTGTCTCCAAATCTCCAACACAAAACCACCGCGGCCATCTCCAGATCATGAGTGGAATATCCTTCTCGTACTTCCTCCAAATGTAGGGAAGCAAAAGCGATGACTCTGTAGTGTCACCTCAGTACACACTCGAGCCCCACTCAAGAAACATTACAGTTAAACAACAAGGTCGCCCGAACCAAAGGCAAAGAAAGAACTGATGCAGTTGTTAACAGAATCTTCAACTGTCGAAAACTCCGCACACAAGCCTCAGTCCACAGAAAAGAAACCTCCCTTCCGGTCCATTCAGTCGACGGTGCAGCACTACTCTAGCAATCCTGCATGAAACGGCGGTAAAAACCTGCTAAGCCCAAAAATCTGCGGAACTTCGTCCTGCACACCAGTCTGGACCTAAGCTGTACGGTCACGATCTCCCTCGGAACCATATGAAACCGTCTCCCGTGACAACAAGACCTAGGAGTCAACACAAACAAGCCTGAAGAAACACTCCGAGAATTTATCAAACTGCTGGTGCTCTCCCAGTATCTGCATAACAAATCCTCAAGTGCTACTACTGTCCCTCAAGACACATTAAATAGAGCAGAATGTTGTAAATAACACAACAAAAAATGGTCAAGGAACGGCCTGAAGAAATCTGGTTCATCATACCTACGAATGCTGCTAGGGCACTGGGGAATCCAACGACTCACTAAGACACACAAAGCCCGTAGCACGCACAAGGCAGTCTTCGGAATGCCATCACCCCGAATCCGCAATAATGATGACCTGATCCCAAACAAACTTAGAAAATGTCTCGCACTCTGGAGCTGATCGAAGAAATCGTCAATGGGAGGTGAAGGATACCTATCCGCACCGTAAGCCGATTCAATTAACGATCTGTCGATACACAACCTCAAAATGCTGTCTTTCTCCTTGATGAACAGAAATAGGAGCCTCCTAATGCGAAGCACTCAGACGAACAAAACTCCCCAAACCACCACTCTGCAGCTGATCCTTAAGCTCCCTAAGCTTCGCCGGCTTATCCGGAACAACGTCGGAAAAACTCTCGCACGAAAGAAACACCGGTCCAACAAACCCTCTGTGGCTACGGTATCATGAATGAACGCCAAGAATCCACAACATCTCCTCAGCAGCCGACTAGCGAAAAAGGCTGAATTCGAGCTGTGAGAGGCGGCACAACTATCCACCTACACAACAAGAATTGACCTGCCGGGAAAACAAAACTGACTGTTTCCTCACGGTAGTTCACAGACGCCTAGCACGTAGTTAACCAGTCCGTGCCCAGGAGAACGTCAAATCCAACATCTCTAGAAGGATCAAAACGACGGACGAATATCTATCTCCTATCCGATTGGCACATAACTGAAATAGGTGTTGCACAACAAAAGAATCGCTGACAGAAGTTAACACAACTACGACTAATCTACCCAACCACGGTACA
Source organism: Agapanthus africanus (assembly GCA_030015575.1). NCBI lineage: Eukaryota > Viridiplantae > Streptophyta > Magnoliopsida > Asparagales > Amaryllidaceae > Agapanthus > Agapanthus africanus. Next base: position 508,670,634 of record JASDDO010000014.1, read on the forward strand.
AGCATGAAAAACAAACGAATACATCAAAGAACATATAAATTAAGGGTACCTGAAAACTCCACATTGGACGTCTGCGTGTCCCGATGAGTAGAAGCAAACTCCTGTGTATGCCATCTACTCGCGGCTGGATGAACTCCTCATGTAGACTGAGCCCTCTGAGCAAATCTTCCATGTCCACGGCCTCTCTGATGACGATCCTGACGAGGTGCTAAGGAACAATCCCTGACGAAGTGCTGAAGGCTCCCGCATCGAAAACATCCACGTGCTGACTGCTGACCATCCTGGGGATGAGAGCTGAACGACTGTCCTCGTCCTAAGCCTCTGCTGCTCCCACGACGGCCACGAAATCTGTCCCGATGACCAAACCTCTGTCTCTGGGATGGTACACTGGTACGAGTCCTCCACTGTCCTGGAATATGTGCCTCGTCAACTGGAGCTGCAACCACTGGTGCTATGTAGGTGACGGACTGCTACATGCTGATCGTAAGTGACAACTGAGTAACAGGGGTGACAACCTCCGGTCGTAGCTCCCGAACGACATCAACCAAAGAACTCGTAGTCTGGCGGAAGTCCTCCATCTCTACCAAAAGCCTATCAATAGTATATGTCGTAGGCTGATACGTCTGCACCTGTGTAACTAGAGTGCCATCCTGGTCAGTACTCGTCTCGCCCGAGCCAACTCTGACCTCGGCCCTCGCTGCATCACTTCGAGTCCCCATAGTCATCGGCGGCAAGGCTATAAATAAATATAAGATTCGATGAGAATCAGGAATCGAATCTCAAGGATATGAATCATCAAGGAAGGAATTTCAAGCAAATTGTACATAGGTCACTTAATGCAAAGTACCGCACCGTGGGTATGCTGCAGACAGACACACACTACGTTACTCTGCTTAAGCTACCTACTCCGTCATACTAAGGCCATCCTACACTCCGAAAGGTAAAACTTAGCTCTTTGATACCAACTTTGTCACGACCCAAAATTGGCCCGTGACGGCCCTAATACTACGCAACGCCCAAAGACGTAACGCAGTAAAAGAAAGCCAAAACCCAGAAATCTAAACCAAGAAAATACGGAAAAGATAATATTAGTTTTTGAAACACTTGAAATCGCAACCCAAATTATTTAAAAGTTTTACTTTCTTTCTTTAAAATTTTGCCAACAGCCCCTTTTGTAAAAACTAGCCAAGATGAATACAATACAAATATACGAAGCCGTAGCGAAGAAATAAAGACAATAGAGAGAAAGTTGTATATAGAAGACAACAAATCCACAAATAATATACTTTATCGGCCTCACCAAGTCTCTAAGTCAACAACATACTACTAGATGGAGAGTACAAGATACAACGAATGTACAATATGAAATACAGATAATCATCCAACCCACCTAAGCAAAAATAGTATACAGTGAGCCGATGCGGTATCTGTAGCAAAAGATGATAGCTGAAATAGCGGAATAGCCTGCCTCGACTACTCTGGGGAACAACCTGAAACACCCGTGGCACAACGGGTGGTGAGTTGCCAACTCGTGAATAGTAGATAACATATGCAGGTAATCGCAGGAATGTACGTACAGCATGAATCTAAGATATGCGATTACAGTAATAACATGTCATGTGAATGCAGAATAATGGAAAGTACACTAGCCGGTACAATCAATATGTGAAGCAATAGTAACATGACAATAGTATGCAATAACTATGCAATAGGGATATGAGAATGTAGATATGCAACTATCATAAGGGTACACTAACAGGTACTACCAATATATGAAAATGTGCATAAAATAGGTAAGTGTGAGGTATGGGGAGGAATATGTCATTTCCATAGAAACCTGACATCGTGGCATGATCACAATCCATCAAGACACTCAAATCCATAATTTCTCAAATCTGCCCCCGAACTGGGCTCTCACATCATATAAGTCTCAGATCATCTCAATGTACAATATCGAATAGCTATCCTATATCTCGAATGTACAAATCAACTGTCTCTTTCATATCCAATATCCAATCTCAATGAATCACCTATATCCCAAGTCGAATCTCAAGTAAGTTTCTAACATCCTAAATAAATATATATGCAGGAATAAATATGATGGGGTCAATACACATATATTAGCGTCCCATTCCACTAATATTGGTGTAATGGTATATATAACAACGGCTAAATCCCCTGTTATATATACAAAGGTATTAAAAGAAATATCATGAAAACAATGTGCCAAGCATCGAGACAGAAATCCTGATAGGTACGTATCATACGCTGTCCCGAAAGCACGAGTGCCTGGCTCAGACCCTCGCCTTTCGAAGTATGCATACGTGCATGACTCCAAACGGTGTCTCCATGACCTCTGCCGAGTCATTAGTACTGTCACCGGTAGGTACTAGCCCGCCTTCAGGCTCAATCGGCAACATCCATCGATCTTCTTGCCGAGGGGAACCATATCGGGCCCCACCATGTACCCTCATACGGCAACCACACCTCGTATGGAGTATATAATCAGAACCGATAAATCTCATGGTGGCTGCGCAAATATCATATCAAGGAAACCGGGTTTTTCAATGTATGCATAGTTTCATGAACTCCCGCGGTTCCCAAATCCAGAAATCATCATGTGAAATCCAAATAACAATGCGCAAATCCAGGAATAAATATATGCGATATATCTGAAATGCGAGCATATAAATGAGAATATGTAGCTGAAACCAGATGTATACGAAACCAATAAGGTACAGGTAAGTAACATCAGTAAAGGTAAATATGTGATTGCAACTGAATATGTGTGTAACATACAGGTGTAGTAATATATAGGTATCTACCTATAAGAACTGATGTCATGTGTGATAAGCAATAGTATCTATAATGGTTAGTGTGTGACATGGCAATTATTGACGGTGTGTGTGTAGCATGCAATCCGTGCTCGTGCAACATGAACCGTTAATAATAGATGCAGTGTCCTACGGCTGCTAGTCACAGTATAACTATATCTAAGTAAAAAGGGTAAAGGCGCAATTCTAACAATGACGTAGTGTAACGTTTTGGAAATCGTTATGCGATTTCGTCCGTTTTAGGGTAAGTTTGTCGGTTTTTCCGTTTTTACCAGACTGTGAACAAACGCCCATATAGACTTGCCAGCACCTAGATTAGCTAAAATAAAGCTAGTGCGCGAGCTTTGGGAGTATATGGGACGTTTTGGTTCAATTTGTTTTTTTCCCAATTTTTAATATTATTTTAATGCAGTATTCAAATTTTGGGAAAATTTCTGTTTGCGATCTTTTCTTTAAACTTTTAAGTTAGGAATCCTTCTCACTTTACCCTAGGAATATATTGTGTGGACTAGGTTTAAACTTGGAATTTAAAAGAAAAAGAAAAGAAAGAGATAAAGGAGATGCATGCATGAGTGAGAGAGTGTGTGTGTATGCATTTATTAGCCATAAATGGAGGAAATTGCTAGGAAACCCTCACAACTCCACCTCCTCACTCCCTTGGCCGAATTTCCTTCTCCCTCTACTGCCCTTGCTCAATTATTCCTCATAATTTATCATTCTATCTCACAAAATCCTCAAATATCTCAAAATCTATCACAAAAATACCAAAAGCTTTGGATTTCTTGCTCCTGATCACTTGGAGATAGGGAAAGCTTGGAACTTGAGAGCAAGGTTGTTAGGTATAACCCCTCTACTGTAAAATTATAGTTTTTGTGTGATTTTGATCGTTAGTTTCTGCGTAGAACGTAGTTTATATCGATTGATGCGATATCGGGTTTTTAGTGACTTTTTAGAGATATTACTATCTGCTGTGATCTGGGGATTTTAGTGTCTGTTTCAACAACTTTAGAGAGATGTGCAGGTTGACCTGAGACACCACCTAGGAGACGGGGGCCATCCCACCGGCCGGGGCCGGCGAGACTTGAAGAGGGGGCCGGCGACGCCGGCCGACTTGGGTAGTTTTGGGGTGGGGTTTCTGTGGGTGTTGTCTGCTATGGTTTTGGGTTGTTTGGTACTGTTGATTTACTTAATAAATGCAGTATGCAAAATCTGGGATCGATTACCTATAATCGTGTGTTTTGATTTCGCGTGATACGTGTTGCGACGCGAGTCGTGTGTCGTGCTGCGACGTACTCAGTTTGGGTTTAGGCATCGTTTCGTGTGTTTGCACTAGACGTGTACTCGTGAGTTGGTTTAGTGCGTTGATGCGTTTTATAATACGTAGTTCTACGTTATTAAGATTGCTTCTGAGATGTTCGCTTTATTTCTTGTGTTTGTGATATTATAGCGTCGCAAGCGGGGACTTCAGACGCTGCGAACAAAGGGAAGCAGGTGGTCGGATCTTCATAGCTGGAGACCACAGGGTGAGTAGATTTAACATCTACGGGGAATCGCCCGTATGGCGCTACACGTCGGGGCTAGGCATGATATAATATTAGCCGTATACTTATTTGCTTATATAGAAACATTGCATGATTCATGTTGCATATAGTTACTTGTGCTTAATATTGTACCTGCTGTACACTGCACTATTATCGACAGTCCATGTTGCACGAGCACCAATGATATGCTACACACACCCTGTCGGTAATTGCCATGACACGCACAATACAAATGCTTATTGTATACCTTGCTATTAGTTAGCGACATTAAACAGTTATACTTGTGCGACAGTGCAGATTACATAGAACATACCTGTATACCTACATGCTCATATGTATGCCATGCTATTTTACTCGTTCGCACATATACCTTGCTATTGTTATATGATTAATCTGTATTGCATATATATCGGTGGTATGGGACGCCGTATATATATGTATTTTGGATTTGGATTTACATGATTTGTATTGCATATATATCAGTGGTATGGGACGCTGTATATATATGTATTCTGGATTTGGATTCTTGGGAACCGCGAGATACATTTAATGACTTGACGCATTATTTGGCGAATCGTTCAGTGATATGCTCATATTGATGTTTATGTTGCATATGCTATTTTTATGGAGTTGTGCATTTGAGATGCGATATGGGAAATTAAAGTGTCGATCTTGGGCACTTACTTTCTGAGAGATATATGGGATTTGACAGACCGATACGTGGAAATTACAAGTGTCGAGGTGGGATACTTGGGTTTCGAGGAACGTATGGATATCAGTATTTATGTGTCGATGTTTGACACTCAGGTTTCATGAGATGTACAGGATTTGAGGGGCCGATCTGAGGGCCGATCTGAGTATTTTGGGATTTGGGTGTTGTTGAGATTACACCGTGTTTTCCATGCTTATGATATGTGCATGAGATTATTTACTATTCCGCACTCAGTATTCAATTGATATGGATATCATGATAGTTGCAAATTCATATTGTCTTACTCATGCTATCAGTTCACATGTTATCGATCATTGCTGTTAGTGCATACTTGCGATTACTGTATGATGTTAATTACTATTCACGAGTTGGCAACTCACCCCCGTTGTGCCACAGTGTTTTGCAGGACTTACCCTCTGAGTAGTCGCGGCAGGGCAGCTTATCATCACTACTTTTGTGGATACCGCTACCTTGGCAGTGAGGCCGTTGTATTATAGGTGGGTTTGCGGTTATCCGTTGTACATTGTATATTTTGGTTGGATCTAGTATTCTCCATCTACCCCTGTTGTATATGACTTAGAGACGACTTGTGAGATATCAGTGTTGTATATTGGTTTTGGGAACCGTGCTCGTAGAAGAAGGTTATTTTGGAAATGTTTACTTCTTATATAGTCGTTCTCTTGATATTTCTTCGCTTTGGCATCGTATACTTGTTGTGGTGATTGTCTCCGCCGGTGGGCGTGATTTTTCTCCCACTTGGAATGTTTTATATATTATCTGTGTTGTACCCGTTTACGGGGCCAGTTTTACAAAGGAAGTGCTGCCGAAATTTTCAAGAAAGAAAACTAGAGTTAGAGATTTTAAATGGCGACTTCTAATACTTTTAAATTATGTTTTCTCCGTTGATCCAGTTTTGGGTGGTTTAGATTTCTGGGTTTTCGGCTTACTTAAGTTACGTACGCCTGTAGACGTTACGTAGTTTAAGTGCCGGTTACGGAGCGAATTGCGGATCGTGACAAAGTTGGTATCAGAGCCAGGTTTTACCTTTCGGAGTCTAGGATGACCTTGGTATGATGGAGTAGGTAGCTTAAGCAGAGTGACGTAGCGTGTGTATGTTCCGCGGCATACTTACGACACGGTACTCCGCCTAAGTGACCTTAGGACTTGTTGATTGATATTCCTTCCGTGATTGATATACATCTTGTGATTCGATTTCCGTTTCCTTATCGAATCTTGTTTCAATTTCTAGCCCATATGCCGCCGAAGACTACGAGGGCTCAGTGAGCGGCCGCGAGGGCCGAGGTCAGAGTTGACTCGCCTGAGGCGAGGACTGACCAGGATGGTACGCCTGTTGTACCGGAATATATTGCTATGATTGGAGCTGGTATGCAGGATCTGCGCCAGATTGTGGGGACTTTGGTAGAGACCATCCGAGCGCAGGGGCAGGCAGTTGTTCCACCCGCTGCGGAGGCCACGATGGTACCTACGGTTCCGGTAGTTGCAATTGCTGCTCCGGGGGTTATTGCTGTATCGTTGACTGATTTCATGAGGTTGAGACCTCCGGTGTTTACGGGCACAGATGTTACCGAGGATCCGCAGTCGTTTATCGACCGGATGGCCAGGATTTGTCGCTCACTCCGATGTTCTGACGAGAGATGGGTAGAGTTTGCCAGTTTTCGTCTGGAGGGTATGGCTCAGAAGTGGTGTGAGTCGTTGGAGAGGGGCAGAGCCGCTGGTCTTGCTCCTATGACCTGGGCTGAGTTTGTGACGTCTTTTCTTGTTCGTTTCCTTCCACCGAGCGTCAGGGATGCGCGAGCGCGTAGATTTGAGTCTTTACGTCAGACGCCGGGGATGACGGTGTCGGATTATGATGTATTGTTTACTGAGCTGTCGATATATGCTCCATACCTGGTGGCGACTGAGGAGATGAGGGTGAAGAGGTTTGTTCGAGGCCTACTTACCCAGATATTCTTAGCCATCAGCATTCAGCATTGTGACACGTATGCAGCAGCGGTGGATGCTGCTCTTTCGGTAGAGGAGCGTCTAGCTGAGTTATCAGTTGTTCCGGGACCGAAGAGAGTTCGTATAGGTGATCTGGCAGCGAGGCAGGTGTTTAGACGTCGAGACAGTTTCCATTCTGATAGTGGCGGTTCGGGACGAGGTAGGCTTTATGGTTCTTACCCTCAGGATGATCGGCAGTTTGCTTCGGGGTGTTACCGGTGCGGTAGTTTGGGTCATCGGGTTCGAGATTGTTTAGAGCCGCGTGTGAACGAGCCAGCTGTACCGCAGGTTACCTTACCACCTTCTCCACCTCAGAGAGCGTTGCCTCTTGTTCCTGTAGTTGCGCCGCGTCAGACTCCTTTTCAGCGAGGTCGTGGTCGCGGAGGTTTTGTACCGAGAGGTCGAGGCGGCAGAGGCAGAGGACAGCCAGTAGCCGGTAGAGGTCAGGCTAAGGTTTTTGCCTTGGCTCACCAGGACGCTCAGGCGTCCAATGCCGTGGTTTCAGGTACTCTTTCTGTATGTTCTTTCGATGCGCATGTTCTTTTTGATCCGGGATCCACGCATTCGTATGTTTCTACGCACTTCGTGCCGAGATTAGGCCGAGAGTCGTGTTTGCTGGATCAGCCGCTGATCGTGACTACTCCTGTGGGAGAGTCGTTTGTTGCGCGTTTTGTGTTTCGATCTTGTGTCGTCCATATTGGTGACAGAGATCTGCCCGTCGACTTGATCCTTCTGGAGATGTTGGACTTCGACGTTTTGTTGGGCATGGATTGGCTAGCTACTTGCTATGCGTCCGTGGACTGCCGCGAGAAGACAGTTAGACTTTGTTTTCCCGGCGAGTCAGTGTTTGTTGTGCAAGGGGACCGTAGTGCCGCCCCTCACAGCTTGATTTCTGTTTTGTGCGCTAGTCGGCTTTTGAGGAGGGGATGTCGGGGATTCTTGGCGTTCATTCATGATACTGGAGCCACAGTGGAGTTGTTGGACCAGGTTTCTACCGTGCGAGAGTTTCCCGATGTTTTTCCCGATGAGTTACCTGGGTTGCCGCCAGAGCGCGATATTGAGTTTTGCATTGATCTTATTCCTGGCATGGAGCCTATTTCTATACCGCCTTATCGGATGGCTCCGGCAGAGCTTAGAGAGCTTAAAAATCAATTGCAAGAGTTGCTTGATTTGGGACTTGTGCGTCCGAGTGTTTCGCCGTGGGGAGCTCCTGTTCTGTTTGTCAAGAAGAAGGACGGCAGTTTGAGGCTATGTGTGGATTATCGTCAGTTGAACCGTGTTACGGTGCGGAACAGGTATCCTTTACCCCGCATTGACGATTTATTCGATCAGCTCCAGGGTGCGAAACATTTTTCGAAGATTGATTTGCGTTCGGGTTATCATCAGTTGCGGGTTCGGGATGATGACATTCCGAAGACTGCTTTTCGTACACGCTATGGGCATTATGAGTTTTTGGTGATGTCGTTCGGACTCACCAATGCGCCAGCAGCGTTCATGGATCTGATGAACCGGATTTTCAGGCCGTTCCTCGACCAGTTCATTATCGTGTTTATTGATGACATACTGGTTTACTCTAAGAGTCGAGAGGAGCATGAGCAGCACTTGGGGATTACTTTGCAGATATTGAGAGAGCACCAGCTGTATGCTAAATTCTCAAAGTGCGCATTTTGGCTTGATAGAGTGGACTTCCTGGGTCATGTGGTGACTAGTGATGGTATTCTTGTGGACCCGAGGAAGATCGAGGCTATACAGCTTTGGCCCAGACCTGGATCGGTGACTGAGGTCCGCAGCTTTTTGGGCTTAGCTGGTTATTATCGCCGTTTTGTGCAGGATTTTTCGAGTATCGCTGCACCGCTGACGGGACTGACCCGGAAGGGGGTTCCTTTTCTCTGGACTGATGCGTGCGAGCAGAGTTTTCAGCAGTTGAAGACTCGGTTGACGACAGCACCAGTTCTTTCTTTACCTTCTGGATCGGGAGGCTACGTTGTGTATTGTGATGCTTCTCGAGTAGGGCTCGGCTGTGTTTTGATGCAGCATGATAGGGTGATTGCATATGCTTCAAGGCAGCTGAAGAAGCACGAGCAGAATTACCCCACTCACAATCTTGAGATGGCTGCGGTAGCCTTTGCGTTGAAGATCTGGAGGCACTACTTGTATGGAGAGTCGTGTCAGATCTTCACGGATCACAAGAGTCTGAAGTATATCTTCCAGCAGCGAGATCTGAACCTGAGACAGCGCCGATGGATGGAGCTAGTGAAGGATTATGATTGTGAGATCCTTTATCACCCGGGCAGGGCGAATGTGGTAGCCGATGCTTTGAGTCGTAGGCCCGTGGGTAGCTTGTCCCAGCTGAGCGCCGTTCGGTGTCAGTCTTCTGCAGATTGGCAGCTCTTGTGTGATAGTAGAGTGCAGTTCGAGTTCACCTCCACTGGGGGACAGTTTGCTCATGTCCGCGCCCGTCCTCTACTTGTTGATCGTATTCGTGAGGCGCAACCCAGTGATGCTCGTTTGTCTGAGATTCTTGAGCTTGTTTGACAGGGTACAGTTTCGGAGTTCGTGATTGATGACCAGGGTGTGTTACGATGCGGGACTTGCTTGTGTGTACCGGATGTTGATGGGTTGAGACGTGAGATCCAAGAGCAGGCACATCAGTCGGTTTTTAGCGTTCATCCAGGTTCCACCAAGATGTACCGAGACTTGAGAGACTACTACTGGTGGGAAGGGATGAAACGCGATATTTCGGACTTCGTTTCGAGGTGCCTGACTTGTCAGCAAGTCAAGGCTGAGCATCAGAGACCGGCTGGAGAGTTGCAGCCTTTACCCATTCCGGAGTTGAAATGGGAGCAGATTTCCATGGACTTTATTGTGGGTCTACCCAGGACCAGTAGAGGGTACGACTCCATTTGGGTTATTGTAGACCGGTTGACGAAAGCGGCTCACTTACTTCCAGTGAAGACCACTTTCGGCTATGCTCAGTACGCTCAGCTTTATATAGATGAGATTGTGCGTTTGCACGGTGTTCCCACATGCATAGTATCCGACAGAGGTACCCAGTTTACTAGCCGTCTATGGCAGAAGCTTCAGGAAGCTTTGGGTACCAGATTGAGTTTTAGCACCGCTTTTCATCCACAGACAGATGGTCAGACAGAGCGGACTATTCAGACTCTGGAGGATATGCTCCGTGCTTGTGTGCTTGATTTTGAGGGCAGTTGGGATCGTCACTTGCCGTTGATTGAGTTCTCCTACAATAACAGCTTTCAGGAGACTATTCAGATGGCACCTTTTGAGGCTTTATATGGTAGGAAGTGTCGATCGCCAGTCTGTTGGACCGAGCTTAGTGAGAGTTTGGTTTTGGGACCCCATCTTGTTCAGGAGACTACGAAGAAGATCCAGCTGATTCAGGACAGGATGAGAACAGCCCAGTGCAGGCAGAAGTCTTATGCCAACCGTCGTCGTCGCAGACTTGAGTTCGCAGTGGGAGATCATGTATTCCTGAAGATTTCTCCGATGAAGGGCGTTATGCGATTTGGGAAGAGAGGGAAGCTCAGTCCCAGATTTGTAGGTCCTTTCGAGATCCTCGAGCGAGTGGGTTCCGTTGCTTATCGTTTAGCGCTCCCGCCTAGTTTTCCAGATGTTCACCCCGTTTTTCATGTGTCGATGCTTCGAAAATACCTTCATGATCCTTCTCATATGATTCAGCACGAGACCGTTCAGCTTGAGCGTGATCTTTCGTTCACCGAGCAGCCGATAGTTATTTTGGATCGGCAGGTGAAGAAACTTCGGTCTAGGGATTTGCCTTCTGTGAAGGTTCTGTGGCGTAGTCCGACTGGTGAGGAGATCACTTGGGAGATCGAGAGTGAGATGCGGAAGAAATTCCCCCATCTTTTTGAAGGTACGTCTTAGTATGAAATTGTAATTCGGGGACCGAATTTCTATAAGGAGGGGAGATTGTAACGTTTTGGAAATCGTTATGCGATTTCGTCCGTTTTAGGGTAAGTTTGTCGGTTTTTCCGTTTTTACCCGACTGTGAACAAACGCCCATATAGACTTGCCAGCACCTAGATTAGCTAAAATAAAGCTAGTGCGCGAGCTTTGGGAGTATATGGGACGTTTTGGTTCAATTTGTTTTTTCCCCAATTTTTAATATTATTTTAATGCAGTATTCAAATTTTGGGAAAATTTCTGTTTGCGATCTTTTCTTTAAACTTTTAAGTTAGGAATCCTTCTCACTTTACCCTAGGAATATATTGTGTGGACTAGTTTTAAACTTGGAATTTAAAAGAAAAAGAAAAGAAAGAGATAAAGGAGATGCATGCATGAGTGAGAGTGTGTGTGTATGCATTTATTAGCCATAAATGGAGGAAATTGCTAGGAAACCCTCACAACTCCACCTCCTCACTCCCTTGGCCGAATTTCCTTCTCCCTCTACTGCCCTTGCTCAATTAATCCTCATAATTTATCATTCTATCTCACAAAATCATCAAATATCTCAAAACCTATCACAAAAATACCAAAAGCTTTGGATTTCTTGCTCTTGATCACTTGGAGATAGGGAAAGCTTGGAACTTGAGAGCAAGGTTGTTAGGTATAACCCCTCTACTGTTAAATTATAGTTTTTGTGTGATTTTGATCGTTATTTTCTGCGTAGAACGTAGTTTATATCGATTGATGCGATATCGGGTTTTTAGTGACTTTTTAGAGATATTACTATCTGCTGTGATCTGGGGATTTTAGTGTCTGTTTCAACAACTTTAGAGAGATGTGCAGGTTGACCTGAGACACCACCTAGGAGACGGGGGCCATCCCACCGGCCGGGACCGGCGAGACTTGAAGAGGGGGCCGGCGACGCCGGCCGACTTGGGTAGTTTTGGGGTGGGGTTTCTGTGGGTGTTGTCTGCTATGGTTTTGGGTTGTTTGGTACTGTTGATTTACTTAATAAATGCAGTATGCAAAATCTGGGATCGATTACCTATAATCGTGTGTTTTGAGTTCGCGTGATACGTGTTGCGACGCGAGTCGTGTGTCGTGCTGCGACGTACTCAGTTTGGGTTTAGGCATCGTTTCGTGTGTTTGCACTAGACGTGTACTCGTGAGTTGGTTTAGTGCGTTGATGCGTTTTATAATACGTAGTTCTACGTTATTAAGATTGCTTCTGAGATGTTCGTTTTATTTCTTGTGTTTGTGATATTATAGCGTCGCAAGCGGGGACTTCAGACGCTGCGAACAAAGAGAAGCAGGTGGTCGGATCTTCATAGCTGGAGACCACAGGGTGAGTAGATTTAACATCTACGGGGAATCGCCCGTATGGCGCTACGCGTCGGGGCTAGGCATGATATAATATTAGCCGTATACTTATTTGCTTATATAGAAACATTGCATGATTCATGTTGCATATAGTTACTTGTGCTTAATATTGTACCTGCTGTACACTGCACTATTATCGACAGTCCATGTTGCACGAGCACCAATGATATGCTACACACACCCTGTCGGTAATTGCCATGACACGCACAATACAAATGCTTATTGTATACCTTGCTATTAGTTAGCGACATTAAACAGTTATACTTGTACGACAGTGCAGATTACATAGAACATACCTGTATACCTACATGCTCATATGTATGCCATGCTATTTTACTCGTTCGCACATATACCTTGCTATTGTTATATGATTAATCTGTATTGCATATATATCGGTGGTATGGGACGCCGTATATATATGTATTTTGGATTTGGATTTACATGATTTGTATTGCATATATATCAGTGGTATGGGACGCTGTATATATATGTATTCTGGATTTGGATTCTTGGGAACCGCGAGATACATTTAATGACTTGATGCATTATTTGGCGAATCGTTCCGTGATATGCTCATATTGATGTTTATGTTGCATATGCTATTTTTATGGAGTTGTGCATTTGAGATGCGATATGGGAAATTAAAGTGTCGATCTTGGGCACTTACTTTCCGAGAGATATATGGGATTTGACAGACCGATACGTGGAAATTATAAGTGTCGAGGTGGGATACTTGGGTTTCGAGGAACGTATGGATATCAGTATTTATGTGTCGATGTTTGACACTCAGGTTTCATGAGATGTACAGGATTTGAGGGGCCGATCTGAGTATTTTGGGATTTGGGTGTTGTTGAGATTACACCGTGTTTTCCATGCTTATGATATGTGCATGAGATTATTTACTATTCCGCACTCAGTATTCAATTGATATGGATATCATGATAGTTGCATATTCATATTGTCTTACTCATGCTATCAGTTCACATGTTATCGATCATTGCTGTTAGTGCATACTTGCGATTACTGTATGATGTTAATTACTATTCACGAGTTGGCAACTCACCCCCGTTGTGCCACAGTGTTTTGCAGGACTTACCCTCTGAGTAGTCGCGGCAGGGCAGCTTATCATCACTACTTTTGTGGATACCGCTACTTTGGCAGTGAGGCCGTTGCATTATAGGTGGGTTTGCGGTTATCCGTTGTACATTGTATATTTTGGTTGGATCTAGTATTCTCCATCTACCCCTGTTGTATATGACTTAGAGACGACTTGTGAGATATCAGTGTTGTATATTGGTTTTGGGAACCGTGCTCGTAGAAGCAGGTTATTTTGGAAATGTTTACTTCTTATATAGTCGTTCTCTTGATATTTCTTCGCTTTGGCGTCGTATACTTGTTGTGGTGATTGTCTCCGCCGGTGGGCGTGATTTTTCTCCCACTTGGGATGTTTTATATATTATCTGTGTTGTACCCGTTTACGGGGCCAGTTTTACAAAGGAAGTGCTGCCGAAATTTTCAAGAAAGAAAACTAGAGTTAGAGATTTTAAATGGCGACTTCTAATACTTTTAAATTATGTTTTCTCCATTGATCCAGTTTTGGGTGGTTTAGATTTCTGGGTTTTCGGCTTACTTAAGTTACGTACGCCTGTAGACATTACGTAGTTTAAGTGCCGGTTACGGGCCGAATTGCGGGTCGTGACACGTAGAATATGCGACAAGTATTAGAATCCTAGCCCAGACGCTTAACGTCATGCGGGCGATTCCCTTGTAGATGTTAAGTCTACTCACCTACACTCCACGCTAGGTGAATCCTACCCTCTGCTCCCCCCTGTAGCACTGTCCGTAGTCCCCGCCTGCAATCCTGCAATTTAAACAAGGAAATCATAAATAAGCCAAATATCTCGCAAAACACGATATCGAACCCAAACGAAAAACTCGTGTGGCGAACTAAACGCGCGTGTGCACGATACGCTGAAACGTGTGTATACGCGTCTAAAACTACCGCAACACGCCGCGATACGCTGGATCGCAGAACCCACTCACGTATCGCGCGTATCGCGCAATCACAACAGACATGCAAAACGATATTTGATCCCAGATTTTCTTATAGGTCAAATCTTACAGAACTATATATGCCACAACACTACAAATCACTGCAGACTACCCTACACAAAGCCCCAAGACCCAAGCCCCTGACCTGGCCGCAATTTGTGGCCAGATGGATTAAAATTGCGGTCGCAATTAGGAGTTAGGGTCTCGTGTTCTGGTGGTGATGTCTAGACCTAGGTAGCATGTTCCGGTTTTCCCAATTTTGTCCTGAAGAGTCTGGGTTAAAAGCAGATCACAGAATGTCACAATGTCGCATTAAAACACCAATTTTGCACAAAAAGCAAACCCTATGGTATTTCAGTGTAATCTGGGTTAATTCTCAGTTAATGTGACCTTAATAACACTAAAATAGGTAGGGTTTACCAGCACAATCATCAATTTGCCACAACATCTCACAATTCACTATAATTAGCACTTAAACTAGCTAATTAACACAACCCGACGCCAAATACACACAAGCTAAGCAAACTAGGAAATTGGGTTCAAGAATTATACCCTATGGAACCCTAGGAAGCAGGTGAAGGTGAAGAATTGAGTTGCTACAGCTGCTGGTGATGTTGGTGCATGTTGCTGCTGCTGAAGTTGCTTGTGCTGCAGATGCTGTTACTGCTATTGCTGTTCTTGCTTCTGGTGCTGCCTCTGCTGCTGATGCTGATGCCTCTGCTGTTGCTGCTGCCTGCTCGAGCTGCTGCTGTTGGTGTTGTCTCGAGCTGCTGCTGCTAGCTGTTGTTGCTGCTTCTATTGCTGTTGCAGTTGTTGCTGATGTTGTTGTTGCTGCCACTGTTGCTTCCTCCTAGGGCTGCTGCTGCTGCTCTGCTGATGATGTTGTGTGTGTGTGTATGAGAGTGAGAGAACAAAGAAAATGAGTGTGAGGATGAGAATGAGAGGAATTCAAACACCCCCCTCTTCTCACTCTCTCTCTCACTTCATTAAAGAAGCATGGCACAAGCCATATTGTCCCATGCCCTCTCTCTCCCAAAGTCAACAATTCAACCGTTTTTAAAATCCTTTTTCATTTTTATTAAAACCCTTTTTCATTATAACAACCTTATACAAATAAAAACCCAAAGCACCTAAACAATATTAATTAACTTAAAGAGAATGGGTTAATCCATCATGCTTGCTAATCATGGTCTAACCCCATCTCTAAACCCTAGTTTACATGCACGAGTGTGTGTATGCCTAGAAAAATTCTAATAAAATATTCATTAAATAGGATAAAATATTTGAAACTTAATTTGGTAAACTTTTTATTAAAAATCATATATTAAAATATAATTAGCCACAAAACACATTCTTCGGTGTTACAATAGGTCTCCACCTGCCCATCCACACTGATCTTTCTCTTAAAGATCTATTTGCACCCTACGGGTTTTACCTCAGAGGGTACAACATCCAAAGTCCATACTTTGTTGGTGTACATAGACTCCATTTCGGATCTCATGGCATCCAGCCAATTCACAGAGTCACCACTCGTGATAGCTTGCTAAAAACTGGTAGGGTCATCATCATCCATGATGCAATCTTCTCCATCATCATCAATGAGAAAACCGTAGTATCTATCCGATGAGCAAGAAGTCCTACCAGATCTACGGAGTGGCTGAGGTTCATAAGATTCTGTTGCAACATCAGGTTCAACCAAGTCGTCATTTGTCACTTGTGTCTCTAGAACCTCTTCTGGATCTACCATATTGCCATCAGTATCATTTGGAAAAATCTCATTTTCTAAAAATGTGGCATATTGAGAAACAAACACCTTTTGTTCCTCTTTGTGGTAGAAAAGATATCCAAACGAATGTTTTGGATATCCCACAAATATACACTTGACCCATCGTGTCTCGAGTTTGTCTGGATTCTGCTTTTTAACAAAAGCCGGACAACCGCAAATCATAACTCGTTTAAGAGATGGTCTCTTCCCATACCATTTCTTTTATAGAGTGGTAGACACGGTCTTGGTTGGAACTTTGTTCAATAGAAAAGCTGCAGTCTTCAATGCATGCCCCCAAAAGGAGAGAAGTAACTCAGTATCACTTATCATGGATCGTACCTTATCTAATAGGGTACGATTCCGCAGCTCTGACACACCGTTGTGCTGTGGTGTGTAAGGGGGAGTGAGCTGAGAGAGAATCCCATTATCTTTTAGGATGTTCAAAAACTCTGTACTAAGATACTCTCCACCTCGATCTGATCGAAGTATTTTGATGCTCATTCCTGTTTATTTTTCTACTTCAAGTTTGTACTCCTTGAATTTCTTGAAAGCTTCAGACTTATGCTTTAATAAAAACACATGACCGAATCTCGAGAAATCATCAGTAAAAGTTATGAAATAAGAAAAACCGCCTCTCACATGTGTAGACATTGGCCCACATACATCACTATGTATGAGGCCCAAGAGTTCTATAGCTCTTTCTCTGTGTCCAGTAAACGGAGTTTTGGTCATTTTCCCTTTGATACAAGACTGACAAGTCGCATAAGATTTATACTCAAAATGATTTAAATATCCATCTTTATGAATCTTGTTTAGTCTTATTTCATTAATATGACCAAGTCTATAATACCAAAGAAAAGATTCATTTATATCTGAAAATTTTCTTTTATTTGGGTGTTGTATGTTGAAAACTGTGTATTGATTTAGGACGTATATCCCGTTATTATGTGTACCAGAACCAATCAACTCTTGATTCAGTTTAATGTTCATAATATTATGCTGCAATACAAAATGATATCCTTTATTGTCTAACAAAGAAACGGATATTATATTACAAAGCATGCTAGATACAAAATAACATGGGTTCAAAACCAATATACAACCCGACGGCAACCATAGGTGATACTCTCCCACTGAAACTGCATGTACATTGGAACCATTTCCAACTCGGAGAGTATGATCACCGGTCTTCAAAACTCTGCTATTTCTCAAGCCCTACACAGAATTGCAGATATGAGAACCGAACCGGTATCCAATACCTAGGAAGTAGAGTTTATAGAAAAACAATTTTCAGTCACGAACACACCTGAAGCAGAAGCATCACCACGCTTCTTTTTCTTGAGATCTGTAGGGTTCACCTAGCACCTCATGAAGGGTTTGGAAGCATCACATGTACCAAAGATTAAAATTTTGGGGTGCTAAGTAAGCTTGCAAAGAATCATTCCTAGAAAAATTAGGGTTTCAAAAAGTACACATCAACACAAGTAGATTAAGCTAGGGTTTTGAGAGTACAACCTTTGTAGCTCCCTACGCTAGACTCCTTGGCTACTTGGGGTTTGGAAAAAGTCCGCTTGATCTCCTCTAGGTCCACGATGATCCACCCGGAGTCCGCTTTGTCCAAGCTAGCAACTTCACTTGATCAAGAGAAGAGAATGAAGCTAACACTCTAAACCAGTGGGCAAGACTTGTGTAGAATGATGTTGTGGTGGCTTTTCTCACTTCAAAATCCTAATTTGATGAGTAATTTTCTCACTAGAGATATCTAGAGAGCAAAAGATGAAGGAGGAAGAAGATGGTGGCCTTTTAGAACAAGAGAAAGAAAAAACCTCATGAGAACATAAAAAAATATATCTATATATATTTTTCTTCTCTCATCTCAAACCATGGTTAAACAATAAATATATTATTGAACTTGAGTTAAAACCCAAAAGGAAAGTTAATCCATGGTTAAATGGTGGGTGAGCATGGTTAGGTCAAAGAAGAGTGTAGAAAGAAACCATGAATTATCCTTTCCTTTTTCTTTTTGTTTTAAATCAAATGCAATAATAATTCATATATATAAAATCATGGTGTGAGTCTTATATTGCCACCATTTTCTTTGTATATACAACCATGAAGGATGATGTATGAATGTATGTGTGCATGCACATCCATATGTGCATGAAACAAGAAAGAATGCATACATGCATGCATACATCCCAAAATACAAGAAACGATTTCTAGTGAGAAACTAATGGTTAAATGATAAATCAACACTTGATTTATCAGTCCGGCCATATCACATACGACCCAACCAAAAGCAAGCCGCCCGATTAATATACGGTATCTCATACGCGCATTTTAATCGGGTCCTTGCGCATATCGCATACGCGCACCACGACGTTTCGCCTGGACTAGGTAACTCCTTTGTAGGACTCTAAGACTCGTCAATACGCCGGCAGTGGGTGATGATCATATCAAGCACCCCCAAGCCGCAAGCGGTCAGCTAAATGTAACGGCCACCCGGGTATTGAGCGATCAGAAGAAAACAAACGAACCTGCTACAACTCCCGTCGAGTCAACCGGAAACACTACCCGTGCAGTCCGGTCTCCTCGTCTGATATGTCGCATATCAAGTCTAGGGGTGGTAAACGTCAGACCCCAATAACCGATAAGTCGTGCCGATATGAGGCTCATAACGGGTCGAGAAACTACTGGTAACACTTACCAGTAAATCTCTAATCAGCCCTGGCCAGGGACTTCCCTGTTACGGCCAATCGAGCACAGTGCAACATCAACCCCCAATACAGGGAGAGAAGAAACCCCTCCTATCGCTCATTGCCTCCATGTGACTCGGGACTGTACCCAAAAACCACCGTTTTGCACGCCCTCATGGACGTGGTAAGGTGGAAATTAAAGCACAGTGGGAATCACACAAGACTCTATGACGATCTCGGGTCTAGAGACTAACCTGCACCAGTGTCACCTGAGAACTACCATCTGACGTGAGGTATAATACCATCTGGGAGTTCTCGGTGAGTCCGTCCAGTGTACCCAGTCTCCACTGAGCACCCGTATACCATCTCTGATGTCAAACACCAATGGATATGGGATCATCCATCGCCCATCTCATGGGTCGAGAAGCGTATACGCTAGTCTACACTGGTATATCGATGCCCCGTCTCGATACACCCACGACTAGGGAACTTGAAGGATGTACTTATGGACTACCATGTCCCCATTAGTATGATCCGCATCATAGTCCAGGTAGTCAAGTATACATCCTAAGGGCTTTACCAACATGTAACTATAAGACATTATAAAGAGACAAGTATACATGTTAAGATAAAGAGAAACCAGATAG
Organism: Agapanthus africanus; assembly: GCA_030015575.1. Taxonomy (NCBI): domain Eukaryota; kingdom Viridiplantae; phylum Streptophyta; class Magnoliopsida; order Asparagales; family Amaryllidaceae; genus Agapanthus; species Agapanthus africanus. The sequence goes on from JASDDO010000014.1 coordinate 508,690,186, forward strand.
CATACTATCATATCGAGCAAGAAAGTCATCTCTATATATATCCAAGCATCCAATATAATATACATCATCTGTACAATACTGGCCTCTAGGGCATACATATAACTAACAATCTCCCACTTGCACTAGGGCCAGCTGCTGTAGTATCGCATACCGAGCATCCCGAAGAGTCTCTCAAACTGTATCTGGGGAATGGACTTCGTGAGTGGATCCGCTGTGTTATTCTTCGTGTCAACTCTCCTGACCTCGATCTCCCGGCGATCAACTATCTCCCGGATCAGGTGATACCGCCTCAGAATGTGCCTGGATCGCTGATGGGACCTGGGTTCCTTGGCCAAAGCCACCGCTCCATTGTTATCACAATACAAAGGTATTGGATGCTCAATGGATGGAACCACTCCAAGTTCAGTAATGAACTTCTTGATCCAGACAGCCTCTTTGGCAGCATCGTTGGCAGCGATGTATTCAGTCTCCATCGTCGAGTCTGCCACGGTTTCCTGCTTGGAACTCTTCCAGCTAACCGCCCCTCCGTAAACGGTAAAGACAAATCCCGACTGCGACTTAGAGTCGTCCTTATCACTCTGGAAGCTCGAATCGGTAAAGGACTCCACTTGGAGTTCTCCGTTACCATACACCAAGAGCATCTCTTTAATCCTTCGTAAGTACTTGAGAATGCTCTTCACAGCTATCCAGTGACTCTCTCCAGGATCAGCTTGATACCTGCTCACTACACTTAGTGAGTATGCTACATCGGGTCTGGTACATAGTATCGCGTATATGATAGAGCCTACAGCCGAAGCATAGGGTATCCCTTGCATGCGAGCTCTCTCCAAATCAGTCTTGGGAGACATCTCTTTGGAGAGAGTGACTCCAGAGCTCGTGGGTAAGTTCCCATGCTTGGATTCTTCCATACTAAACCTCTTTAGTATGGTGTCAATGTACCTGGATTGGGACAATCCCAATATCCGTTTAGATCTATCTCTATAGATCCTTATTCCCAATATGCAGGAGGCATCACCAAGATCTTTCATTGAGAATCTTTGTGATAAGAATAGCTTGACCGATTGCAGCATAGGAATGTCATTTCCTATCAAGAGTATGTCGTCCACGTACAATACGAGGAAGACAACCTTACTCTCTGGCACCTTCTTGTAGATACAAGGTTCATCTACGTTTTTGACGAAATCAAACTCTTTGATAACGACGTCAAAGCAGATGTTCCATCTCCGCGATGCTTGCTTTAATCCATAAATGGATTTTAGCAGCTTGCATACCTTCCCGCTGCTCCCACTATCTACGAAGCCCTCTGGCTGAGTCATATACACGCACTCTTCTAAATCACCGTTTAGAAAGGCGGTCTTAACATCCATTTTCCAGATTTCATAATCATGATATGCAGCGATGTCAAGCATGATCCGGATAGATTTAAGCATAGCCACTGGAGAAAAGGTCTCGTCATAGTCCACACCTGGTCTTTGACGAAAACCCTTTGCAACAAGTCTAGCTTTGAAAGTCTCCACTTTCCCATCTACACCAAGTTTTTTCTTGAAGATCCACTTGCTCCCAATGGGTTTTACCCCTTCAGGAGCAACTTCCAAAATCCATACTTTGTTGGTGTACATGGATTCCATCTCGGACCGCATAGCATCCATCCATTTCACTGAGTCCCCACTCGTGATGGCCTGCTCGAAGCTAGTTGGGTCATCATCCTCCATGATGCAGTCCTCACTCCTACCATCCATGAGAAAACCGTAGTATCTCTCAGGTGGGTGAGAAAACCTACTAGATCGGCGGAGAGGCTGAGGTTCGTTGGGAACTACCGAATCCTCCGGTTCAACAAAATCTTCTGTCGTAGTCTGTATTGCTGGAACCTCTTCCAGTTCTACCTCCTTGCCACTAATATCTTTTTCAAGAAATTCCTTTTCTAAAAAGGTGACATGTCGAGAAACAAACACCTTTTGTTCCTCGGTGTGGTAGAAGATATACCCGCGCGAATGTTTGGGATATCCAATAAACTTATACAGAATGGACCTTGCCGCGAGTTTGTCCGGATTCTGTGTTTTGACATAGGCCGGGCAACCCCATATCTTAACATAATTAAGACATGGTCTCTTACCTTTCCATATCTCATACGGAGTGGTTGGCACGGATTTGGTGGGAACCATATTCAATAGGTCTGCAGCTGTTTCCAGTGCATACCCCCAGAAGGAAATAGATAACTCAACTGTGCTCATCATAGAGCGCACCATATCTAATAGGGTGCGGTTTCTCCGTTCCGATACACCGTTGTGCTGTGGTGTATATGGAGGAGTCAGCTGAGAGAGAATCCCATTCACTTTTTGGAAGTCCAGGAATTCATTGCTCAAGTATTCACCTCCTCGATCAGATCAAAGGATTTTAATACTTTTTCCGGTTTGGTTCTCGACTTCTTGTTTATATTCTCTAAATTTCTCAAAAGCTTCTGATTTGTGTTTCATCAGGAACACATACCCGAACCTAGAGAGATCGTCAGTGAATGTAATGAAGTACGCAGAACCATTCCTGGCATGTGTAGACATTGGACCGCATACATCACTATGCACCAGTCCCAAGAGTTCCGTAACTCTTTCTCCGTGTCCCGTAAACGGAGTTTTGGTCATCTTGCCTTTGAGACATGACTGGCAAGTGTCATAAGATGAAAATTCAAACGGATTCAAATATCCATCCTTATGCAACTTAGCTAGTCGTGTCGCATTGATGTGACCCAGTCTACAATGCCACAAGAAGGATTCGTTCAGTTATGAACTCTTCCTCTTGTGTGTGTTTGTTATACTCAGAACTGTTGATTGATTTAGAACATAAATGCCATTGCACAACGTGCCTGATCCAACCAAATTTTGGTTAAGGAAAATGTTCATAACATTAACCTGTAATTCAAAATTATATCCTTCTTTACTCAACAAAGAAACTGATATAATGTTGCATATCAGGTTCGGCATATAATAGCATTCGTTCAGAATCAATGTTTTACCAGTTGGTAATACAAGGTGATATTCCTCGACGGTCTTAGCTGCAACAATTGCACCATTTCCAACCCTTATGTCTTTATCACCTTCTCCAAGTTCTCTACCTTTCTTCAGCCCATGTAACTGATTACATATATGGGATCCTGACCCGGTATCTAATACCCAGGACGTAGGGCAAATGGAGAAACAGTTCTCTGTAACGAACACACCCGAACAAAATGCATCATCATGTACTTTCTTCATTCGGGTGGCATAGGAATCCTGGTATTCCCCTATGTCCTGTTCAATCCTATAACTCTTATAAGAAAGAACGGAACCAACGTTCCCCAGCACAATATAACATGTGGATTCGGTCAATACATCCATATTATTATCTTGATTAAGGCATAACATGGTTGCTACCTAGAGAGAGAGAGAAGAAAACACTTTAGCGTATGCTCTTGCAAGATCAGATTGGTTATTATCTTATCTAATCAGGACGGCTCCCACTGTTTTTATCAAATCTTCCTTCAAACCCTAAAAGGAAAGACTAGCCGGGATTAATTACACCTTACAATTTCGCTAATCTTTCAGCCAGGCCAGTGTCGGTACTTTGAGGGAGGTTCCCCGTGCTTTCGCACGGACCTAATTAAAGTAAACCTCATTTTCCCAGAGGCGTAACCCCGTTGACACCTTTCTAGACACCTACTTGATCGGCTAATTGTCCTGTGTAAAACTCTCCCGGGAGTAACAATTACTCACAGTGGGTATCGGGATCCAACTATCTCATAGAAGGTATGCAATATCATTGCAAATTTCAACACTTGAAATTCCCGATAATATTTTGCCCCTAGAGTCCCATGACCTTGACGCAGGCCAACAAACCATAGTGCGCTAGTCAAGTTCAACCCGTCATTTCTTGATTGAATTAAACTCACCCGTACGACACTTGACGTAGGCCAACAAAGTCGCACGACTACCCTAATCCAATCTGCATCATATGCAAAAACAGATAAATACTAGTTAGCTACCGTACACTACGCCTTGACGCAGGCCAACAAACGTAGCGCGAATACTAAGTAGGACTTCTCTGAAATGACGGAAGGCTACGACAGGTTTTTCTGAAAACCTATTGCGTAATGAACTTGATATCGTTGTAGAATCAAGTGAATTTTGAAATGGAGTGATTTTGAGGCTTTCATTAGTTTTGCTAAAGAGGTCACTCCCGGTGAAGGGATCTTGGCTCTTTCCTCATGGAATAAGGTGCAGGATATATCATATACATCACTATGCAAAGCAAAACTCCAAAAGCAGTCAAAAGTCAAACCGAGTGTTGTAGCATCTGCCAGTTTTGCTAAAGAGGTCACTCCCGGTGAAGGGATCTCGGCTCTTTCGTCATCGAATAAGGTGCAGGGTATATCATATATGCCGCTATGCAAAGCAAAACTGTAGCTACCCTTTTTTATTAAAATTTGATTCTACAACATCTTTTAGGTTTCTTTTCTTTCATTAATCACATTAATGAAGTCCCATCATTTAAGTCACCTAAACATCACAGATAAATACGACGTACACTTATGCCATCCGCATTCGCCTCAATGTCCCCTCGTGCACCGTTAGGTTAGGTAACTAACGACAGAGCAGGGCAAGGCTAGTGCGGGTGTAAAACATAAGTAACATCTATATAATATATCATATATACTATATACTGTATTCATCAGAACATATCAAATGATCACATCACAGATATCGCAGCAGAAACATAGATATAATGTGGGATATACTAGGACGTCCGTATTTAGTATTTAGCCAACAATAGAAAATACGGATTCCACAGTCGTGATGAATATCCAAGCCCACACCCTAGACCCCTACGAGAGCGGCAAGCGACCCTACCAATTCTGGAGTTTAGGAGACCCGGTCTCGACTCCTCGAGATGGCCTCCCACTGAACCCCAGAACCCGGTCACCTGTGCTCCCCTCCTTGGGTCCATCCTAATGCGGAAAAGTAAATAATATACAACACTGGTGGCATCGACCTCAACCCGGAAGTGCCCCAAATAAAAGAATATTACATTACATTTGAATTTACATGAATGAAAATATAAAACTCTCATCTCATATAAAACCCCCGGCTATTCAATCGCGAAAATCCTGCACATCATATCTCAGCAACACATAATATCCCATATCATCAACGTAAGTAAGTATGCATACACTGATCGTCGTCGATGTATAGAAACGACAATCGGTAAATATATACTACACTTACGGTCATAGAAAAGAAAGTGTAAAACTGCAATATCTGGAATCCACATTCTCTTTAGACATCGTAAATGCGAAATATCACATACTTCGTATTTCATGTCTAGCTATATGAATTCCACACATTGCATCACATTCCAGATAAATAGACGGTATTAAAGTTTTCGAACGAATGATCAAATACTCAAAATTCCCTAAAGCTCAACACTTGAGCGGAGTTCAAAAACCCGGAGTGTGACATAGTTGTAGCGATCCAGCCGTAGAAGGGTCAAGCCAACGCCTCACATGTGGCACGCCGTACTGCCCCAAACCATAAGGTTCAAAAGGCGGTTCAAGACGGTCACATAATCAAGTTAAGGTTTGTTGTCTTCTAGAGGGTCCACCACAAACAAACTTGCACATATTTCCGAAAGATTTAAACCCCGTGAAAGAGTGAGTAAATGATACTCGTTCGAACAATTCAATACTTTCTAAATTACCCGGAAAGAAACACGAAATCAAAATTCCGATCGAATTGTAAAATCCAAAACCATCCCCAGAATATTCTGCACTAAAATCATATTAAAAATACCTAAAAATATATACATACAGTTCTAAACATTACTGTATAAAAATGAGTCATCATTCCTTCTGTACGGCCGCGGAACCGCGGCCCAAGCAAGCTATTGCCGCGGTTCCGCGGTGAAATTTACTGTTCATGTCCTCGTATTTCACAGTACTGCTTATATTTTCCTGCTGTAATTTTTACATATTTTTAATTCTGAAAAACAACAGTTTTGAAAAAATGTCCAGAGAGCACTAAAAATCCGTAATTTACGGTTCAATCGGAGTTTTAACTTCGTTAAAGTGTCGCCTAATGTTCTAGGTAGGCTCTGATACCAATGTAGGGTTCACCTAGCACCTCATGAAGGGTTTGGAAGCATCACATGTACCAAAGATTAAAATTTTGGGGTGCTAAGTAAGCATACAAAGAATCATTCCTAGAAAAATTAGGGTTTCAAAAACTACACATCAACACAAGTAGATTAAGCTAGGGTTTTGAGAGTACAACCTTTGTAGCTCCCTACGCTAGACTCCTCGACTACTTGGAGTTTGGAAAAAGTCCGCTTGATCTCCTCTAGGTCCACGATGATCCACCCGGAGTCCGCTTTGTCCAAGCTAGCAACTTCACTTGATCAAGAGAAGAGAATGAAGCTAACACTCTAAACAAGTGGGCAAGACTTGTGTAGAATGATGTTGTGGTGGCTTTTCTCACTTCAAAATCCTAACTTGATGAGTAATTTTCTCACTAGAGAAATCTAGAGAGAAAAAGATGAAGGAGGAATAAGATGGTGGCCTTTTAGAACAAGAGAAAGAAAAAACCTCATGAGAAAATAAAAAATATATCTATATATATTTTTCTTCTCTCATCTCAAACCATGGTTAAACAATAAATATATTATTGAACTTGAGTTAAAACCCAAAAGGAAAGTTAATCCATGGTTAAATGGTGGGTGAGCATGGTTAGGTCAAAGAAGAGTGTAGAAAGAAACCATGAATTATCCTTTCCTTTTTCTTTTTGTTTTAAATCAAATGCAATAATAATTCATATATATAAAACCATGGTGTGAGTCTTATATTGCCACCATTTTCTTTGTATATACAACCATGAAGGATGATGTATGAATGTATGTGTGCATGCACATCCATATGTGCATGAAACAAGAAAGAATGCATACATGCATGCATACATCCCAAAAATACAAGAAAGGATTTCTAGTGAGAAACTAATGGTTAAATGATAAATCAACACTTGATTTATCAGTCCGGCCATATCACATACGACCCAACCAAAAGCAAGCCGCCCGATTAATATACGGTATCTCATACGCGCATTTTAATCGGGTCCATGCGCATATCGCATACGCCCACCCCAACGTTTCGCCTAGACTGGGTAACTCCTTTGTAAGACTCTAAGACTCGTCAATACGCCGGCAGTGGGTGATGATCATATCAAGCACCCCCAAGCCGCAAGCGGTCAGCTAAATGTAACGGCCACCCGGGTATTGAGCGATCAGAAGAAAACAAACGAACCTGCTACAACTCCCGTCGAGTCAACCGGCAACACTACCCGTGCAGTCCGGTCTCCTCGTCTGATATGTCGCATAACAAGTCTAGGGGTGGTAAACGTCAGACCCCAATAACTGATAAGTCGTGCCGATATGAGGCTCATAACGGGTCGAGAAACTACTGGTAACACTTACCAGTAAATCTCTAATCAGCCCTGGCCAGGGACTTCCCTGTTACGGCCAATCGAGCACAGTGCAACATCAACCCCCAATACCGGGAGAGACGAAACCCCTCCCATCGCTCATTGCCTCCATGTGACTCGGGACTGTACCCAAAATCCACCGTTTTGCACGCCCTCATGGACGTGGTAAGGTGGAAATCAAAGCACAGTGGGAATCATACAAGACTCTATGACGATCTCGGGTCTACAGACTAACCTGCACCAGTGTCACCTGAGAACTGCCATCTAACGTGAGGTATAATACCATCTGGAAGTTCTCGGCGAGTCCGTCCAGTGTACCCAGTCTCCACTGAGCACCCGTATACCATCTCTGATGTCAAACACCAATGGATATGGGATCATCCATCGCCCATCTCATGGGTCGAGAAGCGTATACGCTAGTCTACACTGGTATATCGATGCCCCGTCTCGATACACCCATGACTAGGGACCATGAAGGATGTACTTATGGACTACCATGTCCCCACTAGTATGATCTGCATCATAGTCCAGGTAGTCAAGTACACATCCTAAGGGCTTTACCAACATGTAACTATAAGACATTATAAAGAGACAAGTATACATGTTAATATAAAGAGCAACCAGATAGCATACTATCATATCGAGCAAGAAAGTCATCTCTATATATGTCCAAGCATCCAATATAATATACATCATCTGTACAATACTGGCCTCTAGGGCATACATACAACTAACAAGATCAAGGTATTCAGTACAGTTCCACTTCCAGTGCCCCGTCTTCTTACAGTGAAAACATTCTCCTTTTCCCGACTTCTCAACCTTGGATTTGTCTCTCCCTTGTGCCTTCATGATTCCACCTCTCGGTTTGGTGGATTTATTCTTATTCCTTCCCTTGGCCTTGGCTTTTGGGACGGAAGAGGAAGATTGTCCAACAATCAGAGAGGGAGACTTTGCCTTAAGCGTGCTCTCCACACTTCTCAACATATTGAGAATTTCGGGTTGTGACTTCTCCATGTTATGCATGTTGAACTTCACCATGAATGGAGCAAAGGCAGGGGGAAGAGACTGTAGAACAATATCAACATATTGCTCGTTCTCCATTGTCCATCTGAGGCCCTCAAGCTCTTCAATAAGAGATATCATCTTCAAAACATGATCACCTACTGGTGTGCCAGGAGCCATCCGCATCTGAAACAACTTTTGAGATGTTTCATATCGTAGGATACAAGATTGCTCCACATACAACTCTTTTGTATGGATAAAGATGGATTGAACATCCATCTGCTCGTGCTGCTTTTGATGTGTATTGTCCATTGATGCAAGCGCGAGGCATTTGGCAGTAGCACAGTCAATATCCCACGTTTTGTGGATCTCCTTATCCGCAACAGAAGATTTAGGGCCTGGGCTGGGAGGGGATGAGGTAGTGAGGACATATGATACTTTATCATATGTGAGAGCAATGTAAATGTTCCTCAGCCAATCTTTATAGTTCGGCCAAGTTAGCTTATTTTTCTCTAACAAAAGCTTAAGTCCAGTCATGGTTATCTGCCATTAGGAGAGAGAAAAGAATACACTCAGCGAAAGCTCTTGCAAAGATCAGATTGGTTATTATCTTATCTAATTGATGTCTCCCACTGCTTTTATCAAATTTTCCTTCAAACCTTAAAAAGAAAATTAGCCAGGATTAATTAAATTCTACAACTTCGCTAACCGTTCAGCCAGGCCAGTGCCGGTACTTTGAGGGAGGTTCCCCGTGCTTTCGCACGGACCTAATTAAAATAAATCTCGTTTTCCTAGAGGCGTAGCCGCATTGACACCTTTCTAGACACCTAATGGGTAGGCTAATTGTAAAGTGCAAAACTCTCCCGGGAGCAACTCTTGCTCACAGTGGGATCGGGATCCTACTATCACATAGAAAGTATGCAATCTCATTGCAAATTTCAACTCTTGAAACTCCCGATATGGTTTTTACCCCTAGCACTCATGACCTTGGCTATGGTCAACATATCATAAGCACTAGTCAAGTTCTACCCGTCATTTCATGATTAATTAGACCCACCTACAAGACCCTTGGCTATGGTCAACATAATCATATGACTGTCCTAATTAATCGCATCATAGGCTGTATAGGAAGACATCACTTAGCTACCGTACACTACGCCTTGGCTATAGTCAACATATGTAGCACAAATACTAAGTACTCTACTTCATAAAATGACGGAGGGCTGCGAATGGTTTTTAAGAAAACCTTTAACGCTTTGAACTTGATATCGTTGTAGAATCTAATGGCTTTAAAAGAATTGGCTTAAGCTCCGCACTTTGAAAACTTTCTTTTTCATAAAAAACCAAGTAGGATTCAAATCCGATTCTACAACATCCTTTTAGGTTCCTTTTGTTAGTTATGTATATTCCCTAAAGGCCTTTTTTGTACATATGATGTATATTATAGTGGATGATTGGATATATATAGAGAGGACTATCTTGCTCGACATGATAGTATACTATCTGGTTGCTCTTTGTCTTAACATGTAGATTTATATTGTGATACTGTCTTGCTCTCACATGTTGATAAACCCTTAAGATGTGTACTTGACTACTAGGACTATGATGGAGATCATACCAGTGGGGCCAGGGTAGTCCACAAGTACATCCTATAATTGTTCCTAGTCGAGGGTGTATCGAGACAGGGCATCGATACTCCAGAGTAGACTAGCGTATACGCTTCTTGACCCATATGATGGGCGATGGATGATCCCATATCCATTGGTGTTTGACATCAAAGATGGTATACGGGTGCTCAGTGGAGACTGGGTACACTGAATGGACTCGCCGAGAACTCCTAGTTGGTATTATACCTATCGTCAGATAGCAGTTCTCTGGTGACACTGGTACAGGTTAATCCGTAGACCCGATATCGTCATAGAGTCTTGTGTGATTCCCATTGAGCTTTGATTTCCACCTTACCATATTCAAGAGAACGTGCAAAACGGTGGCTTTTGGGTACAGTCCCGAATCATATGGAGGCAATGAGCGATAGGAGGGGTTTCGTCTCTCCCGGTATTGTGGGTTGATGTTGCGCTGTGCTGGATTGGCTATAACTGGAAGTCCCTGGCCTGGGCTGATTTGGAAATCTACTGGTAAGTGTTATCAGTAGTTTCTCGACCCGTTATGAGCCTTACATCGTCACGACTTATCGGTTACTGGGGTCTGACGGTTACCACCCCTAAACTGGATATGCGACATATCATACGAAGAGACCGGACTGTACGGTAGTGCTACTGACAGGCTTTACAAGAGTTAGAGTGGGCTTACTTGTTGATCTTCTGATCCCTCAATACCCGGGTAGCCGTTATGTCCATCTAGTACCGCTGACGGCTTATTGGTGATTGATATGACCATCACCTACTACCGGCGTATTGACGAGTCTTTAGAGTGTTGGATATGTATGCCCTAGAGGCCATTATTGTATAGTACTAGTTTGTATATTACATTTTGGATGCTTAGGATATATACACGGATTGACGATAGTCTTGCTCGATATAGTAGTATGCTACTTGGTTTGTATCTATCTTAATATGTGTATATGTTTCTTTTAACATATCGCTAATACATATTGATGGAGCCTTTAGGATCTTTGCTTGACTACCAGCGTTGTGATGGCGATCACACTAGTAGGGGCTGGGTAGTCTATAAGCACATCCTTATACAGGTCCCTAGTCATAGGATTATCGAGGGCATCGATACTCCAGAGTAGACTAGTGTATACACTTCTCATCCCAGCAGGGGAGGTGGTCTGTCCCACAGCCATTAGTACGTCATACTGGAGATATTATGCAGGTGCTCGTTAGGTTACGAGTATACTGGACAGGACTCGTTGGGAACCGTTGGTTGGTATTATACCGATCGTCAGTTAGCAGTTCCCGGGTGACATGAGTACAGCTTAGTCTGTTAACTTGACACTGCTGCTTCGCCACATGTGTGTTCCCATTGTTCTTTAATTGCTACCCTACCACGGCTCTATTGAGTCGTGCAAACAGGTAGTAGTTGGGTGCAATCCCGAATCACTTAGAGGTAGTGGCGGTTAGATAGGATTCGTCTCTCCCAGTATTGGGGGTTGATATCGCGTTGTGTTTAGGAGAGCCATTACACAAAGTCCCTGGCCAGGGCAAGTGATATTTACTGGTAGGTAGTCCAGTAGTTTCTCAGGGTGTTCTTGGCTACACTCCGACATGACTTATACCGCTATTAGGGGTCTGACGTTTACCACCCCCTAGGCCCGATATGCGATACTCTTAGACGAACAGACCGGACTGTAAGGAGATTGTTACAGATAGGTTCAATAGGAGTTTTGATGAGCTTGCTCGTCGGCCTTCTTATCGACAGATACCTGGGTAGCCTTTATGCATAGCTAGTGCCGCTGACGTGCTTGTGGTTAAACCTACTGCCATAGTACTATCGAGTCTTTAGAGTCCCACATAGAGGGTTTCCCAGCTTCGGGCGAAATGAGTAGAGGTTGTATGGTTTTACGACAGGGTTCGATCACATACGTGTACTTGTGCGCGTGTGGTGTTTGAGAGGAGAATACTAGTGGGCTTTGGTTTAAGCTGGATCCTAGCATTTGATTATTGGATTAGCTTCGTCTCATAATATTCGTGTTTTTCGGAACACGAATGCAGGTATGTATATACGGATGAGAGATGGTATTGAAGGAGATACCTCATTAGGGTTTTGACCATTGACTTGGTCAAAACACATATGAGAAAAAGAAAAGACTTCGTTATTTTTGATAAATGATAATTTTATTTAGCATGGCTACTTGGTTTGACCTTTTGACTTGGCTTGACTTGTTGACCTTAGTTATTTTGATGAGATATTTTTGAGCACTAGATATTTTTGTGAAATATTTTCAAGCCATGGCTGAGGTCATATATAAGCTAGCTATTCTATTTTTATTATCATTATCACAAATACTTTCTCTTTCTTCAAGCTTGCTCTCTCCTTCTTCTTCTCTCAAACCCTAGTGTATCATGTGTTGATAATCAAGGGTTAGTGTGACTAAACCACTCGAATCACACTCTAATCACTCTAGTCTACTTAGATTAGTAAGCTAAGTATTCTAGTTACCTCAAGTTGGAGGTTTAGCTCAAGGTTGGAACTCTCGGGTGGATCATCGTTGACACAAGGAGGCCGAAGTTCAAGCACGGTCCATACTTCCATCGAGGAGCTTAAGGAGAGGATCGAAGACCTGAAGGACTTGTTTTCTTTAGGTATACATTCTATCATAGTAGATAGAACCCTAACTAGCTAACTAGGTTTATGGTAAAGATCCGATTTTAGGTTTATTCTAGTGCCAAGTTTATTATCACTATAATAATTTTGTTCCGCATTTGGCCACAGAAGTTGGCAGGGGCGCTAGTGCAACCCTTCATGGTATCAGAGACAGCCTATAAACCCTAGATTAGCAAGTTTAAACAATGTTAAAACAACAAAACCGAAACGACTCCGTAATATCGAAACCAAACTACAGTTTCTGTCGAATTTTTAAAGGCTTCAAAAAAAAATTTTAAACAACTGCAGAGTGATCCTTACACTGTTAGATGGACACTGACCAAAAACGATACAATTCTAACATTTTTTGGCCGGCCACAGAGCACCAAAACCGGCCTCCTCAGTTTTATCTTGGAGATTTGCATCGTGCTTTGGTCGGTGTTCTCATCCAGTGGAGTTTGGTTTTCTTGTGTTGTTTGTTTTTTTGCCCAAGTTTGATTCTCTGTTGTTTTCTGTACGGGGAAATTTGGAGTGTTTCGAAGTCGTTATATTTGACAATGTTTAATAGTTTACAGTACATTCACTTTTATCTGCGACCGTGAATGTCATTTGATCGGTAAACTCGTCCGATTGCTATATGTTCTTTTAGACGGGTTTACGAACGTGACATTCGCGTTGATGTTTTGTGCTTGTGCTGTGATTGTGGAGTGGTGCAATATTAGAAGTACAGTTTATATTCATTTGTACATTTGATATTGCGGGGCGAGCGTCCGACATGTGGACTGCCGTCTTAGCCTGGTTGTATATTATTTTGGGGCATGACCGGGTTGAGGTCGATGTCACCATTTGTAAATATTATTTTCTTTTTCTATACTAGGATTACCCCATGGTGGAGTGTACAGATAACCGGGTTCTAAAAGGCAACAAGCCCACATCTCATGGCGTTGAGACGGAGGGGGCTTCATTCTAGAATTGACGGGCTATTCGCCGCACTCGTAAGGGTTTAGGATGACCCACGGAGGGCCGCCCAAGTTACCGGATTCCGTGAAGTAGTGGGTGGCCCATTCACTTTGTTTAAGGGGGTTACCTCACTTCTAGGATTGGCAGGTAACATGCCGCGCTCGTAGGGGTCCAGGTTTTCATTGCACAGGCTATCCATAAGACTGGGAACGTTGGGTTTTATTTGCGGCTCAAATGAAACCCGGGGCTCCAAGATTATCCACCATTCTATATTGTTGGCTGAGATTCTATGATGTTGGTTATTATCATGCCTGGGACGAATGTTGTATATACTTATATATATACTAGTAGATGTTGTATATGTTTTGCACCCGCACTAGTCCAGCCCCCGCTTTGTCTTTAGTTAAGTAACCTAACAGGTGATGACGGGCCCCGTGGCGAATGCGGATGGCATATACGTACATTTTTTTTTCATTCTTTTCTGGTGTGATAGGTTAATTGATGGGACCGCATTAATTTTGATTAATGCAAGAAAATAAAACTAAAAGATGTTGTTGGAACAAATTTCGAAAAACTACATTTATATTGTTTTGCTTTACATAGTGGTATTCGTTCATGAATATCCAACACCTCATTCTACGAGGCAAGAGCCGAGATCCCTTCGCGGGGAGAGACCTCTTGAGCTAAAGTCTATAATGTAGATTACTCGGTTTTTTCAAAACAGAAATTTTCAAAAGGCAGAGCTTAAACCACTCCTTTTTCAAAATTGCCTAGGTTCCTTCAATGATATCAAGTTCATTACGTTAACGGTTTTTTCGCTAAAAACCGAGCCGTAGCCCTCCGTCATTTCAGAATAGTAATATTTTGTATTCGTGTTGCGTTTGTTGACCAAGTCAAGGCGTAGTGAACGGTAGCTAAGTGATATTTTTCTGTGCATTGCAAGTGCGATTGGTTAGGACAATCGTGCCGCCTTGTTGACCTAGTCAAGGGCACGTAGGGGTGGGTTTAATGCAATCAAGAAAATGACGGGTAGAACTTGACTAGCGGTTTATGGTTTGTTGACCTAGTCATGGTCATAAACTGTTAGGGGCAAAAACCACATCGGGAGTTTCAAATATATACAGGAAACTTGCAGATTTAGCATAGCTTCTGGAGTGCAGTGACTAGAGTGGATTCTATCTAGATCATTACACAATGATAGTTGGATCCCGATCCCACTGATGATTTGGATTACTCTCGGGAGATTATTTCACTTAACAATCAATGCTATAAACCAAGTAGGTGTCTAGAACGGTGTTAGCGGGGCTATGCCTCCAGGGAAAAGAGGTTATATAATTAAGGAACTTCACGAAAGCGTTGGAAAACCTCCCTCGAAGTACTAACACTAGCCTGGCTGAAAGGTTAAGCAAGTATTGTGACGTGTGATTAAATCCTGACTAGTTCTTCTTTTAGGGTTTGAAGAAGAATTTGAGGAAACAGTGGGAGCCATCCTGGTTAGATAAATTAATAACTAATCTAATCTTGCAAGAGCGCACGCTGAGTGTTTCTTTTCTCTCTCTCCAGGTAGCAACCATTCACGCCCTAACCAAGATAATAAAATGTATCGCTTGACCGATCCAAATTCTTATTCGGGGCTGGGGAACGTCGGTTTGGCTCTAACTTATGATGGCGATCGTAAGTATGAGCAGAGGAAAGAGGATAGTTTGGATTCCAAGGAGACCCCATTGAAGAAGAAGCATACTAATGCATCTACTTCAGGTGTTCTTGTAATTGAGAACTGCTTTTTGGTCAGTCCTACCTCCTGGGTACTAGATACCGGATCAAGATCTCATATCTGTAATTTATTGCAGGGACTGAGAAAAAGTAGGATAGTTGGACTTGGTGATATGTCCCTCAGTAAGGAACAGAGCACAGGTTGATGCTGCAGCTGTCGGTGAATATCACCTAGTGTTGCCAAAGCCTTAAGCTAAGCAGCATCATTGTTAAAGGATCCGACATTGATAAAGAAAAAAAATCGTACTTACTATTATGGCAATACTATGATTTTGAACAATTGCAACTATGTACCTTCCATGGTTTGCAACATAATATCAGTTTCTTTACGGGATAAAGATGGATATAATTTGTTCTTGATAGAAATATCATGAAGATTTACCTTGATAAGGTACTGGTTGCAGAAGGTACACTGTGTAATGGTATCTATGTTCTAAATCAAAATACAGTTCTCAATGTACAAAATACACGCAAGAGGAAGAGTTCAGATACGAACGAATCCTACTTGTGGCATTGTAGACTTGGTCATATCAGAGAGAAAAGACTAAGTAAGTTACATAAAGATGGACTCTTGAATACGTTCAAATTTTCATCTTATGAAACTTGTCAATCTTGTCTCAAAGGGAAAATCACCAAATCTCCGTTCAGCAGACATAGAGAAAGGGCAGCAGAGCTCTTGGGACTCACACACAGTGATGTATGTGGTCCAATGTCTATACATGCAAGTGGAGGGTTCTCATACTTCATCACAATCACTAACGAACTCTGTAGGTTTGGATATGTGTATCTCATGAAACACAAATCTGAAGCTTTTGAGAAATTCAAAAAATTTAGAAACAAAGTAGAGAACCAGACTAGCAAAAGTATTAAGATCCTCCGATCGGATAAAGGAGGGGAGTACTTAAGCACGGAATTCCTAGAATACCTAAAAGAGAAAGGAATTCTCTCTCGGCTTACTCCTCCGTATACACCACAGCACAACGGCGTATCGGAGCGGAGGAATCGTACCCTATTGGATATGGTTCGCTCAATGATGAGTAATGCTGAGTTTCTCTTTCATTCTGGGGACATGCGCTGCAGACAGCGGCATTCCTATTGAATGATGTTATGTCCAAATCAGTGCCTAAGACACCGTTCAAGATATGGAATGGAAAAAGGCCCTATCTTAAAAGATTTAAGATATGGGGTTCTCCGGCTTATGTTAAAAAACATAAACCAGATAAACTATAGGAACGGTCAGTTTTATGTAAGTTTGTGGGATATCCAAAGAATGGTTATAGATATTTGTTCTACCACACCGAGGAAAAGAAGGTGTTTGTTGCTCAGCATGCCGTTTTCTTAGAAACGGATTTTCTTGCAAAAGAAATTAGTGGGAGCACGGTAGAACCGGAAGAAATTCAGCGACCACAAACTGACATTCGTTCGAACCTTTTAACTTCGTCTGGACGACATGTGAATGCCCTTCGTCCGCACGCTAAGCAATACTTCAACCTTCCAGAATAGAAAATACCCTAACGGTCATTGCATTCTAGCCGCAGCTCTCTCTGCCTGTGCGACCGTGGTAACAGAAACCACCATCTGATATCGATGAAGATAGATCAAAGGAACGAATAGAATACGGTGCAAAAAATTGTACATCCTAAGGCTTCTTAAGCGGAGTAGCGTATCGTAAGTATGCCGCGGATCATACCCACGGTGCGTTACTCTATCTAAGTCACCTACTCTATCAACCAAGATCAGCCTAGACTTAGACAAGGGTTAAACCTAGCGCTATGATACCAATATTGTCACGACCCGAAGGTACGGAACGTGACCGGCACTTAAATTACGAAACGTCTAAAGGCGTATCGTAATATAAGCAAGCCGAAGCCCAGAAATCTAAACCATTTAAAAGAATAAGTAAAGGAAAACATGTAGGAAAACAAGTTTAAAAGCAACACCAAATTTTCTCAAAAATTTCGGCAGAGTCTCCTTTGTAAAAACTGGCCCCAAACGGGTACAAACAAGAATAATATATGCAAACAATAAAAAGGCATCCCCAAGTGGGAGCTAGCTCTACGCCAAATGGCGGAAACCACCACACAATGCACTATAATATACAACGCCGAAGGGCGAGGCTCAAAACTCAAAAGAATAACAAACCAGTTGAAAACCATAATAGTACAAGTACGACTCTAAGGTCGAAAGAATAAGCAACAGGTTTACTAAATCTACCAATAATACAAGTATGGTTGATGGAGCTTACTAGATAGAAATGTAATGATAAAAGTACAACGGCGGTCCTGATACAAGTTAACCAACCTACCAAGCAAATCACCCTGAATGAAATGATGTGCCAGCAAGCTGCCAAGGAAACCCGTACATCAAAACCTGTAAGAAAATTTGGCACAACAGGGGTGAGTTGCCAACTCGTGAGTAGAAGACATCTGCGAGTAGAAATCGCATGCACGACGATCTCTTAGGTCATAATAATATACCTAATATAACATTAGTCATCTAGTAGTGGCAGGATAATAATCTATGCGTAAGTGCAATGCTCAGTGCTCGTGTCAGTACCTCAAGTAGTAACATATCATCTGTATGAGTATGTATGCACCATGAATGTAAAACAATCAACCATGAAATCTGGATATATCTGTATAAGAAATCTGTAACTTTTATCATAGTAAAATTAGTAAGGTAATCCGAAACATCATCAATGAAATCCATGGAAATCCATATCAAGTATCGACACAAAACAGGTAAATCTCAAAGTCTCAATACCTCATAGTCTCAATATCTCGTAGTCTCAATATCTCGGGCTCCGTCAGTCCGGATCGGCCCATATCATCAAATCTTACGACAACGGTCGGTATCCTCCGGATATCCGCCGCGCCAGACATCACCGGTAGGTAGTCTTCCCCTACCAGGCTCATCATCTACAACTCGAGCTTCTCGCCCTGGGATACCATACCGGGCCCACCATATACCCTAGATGGTTCATCCACTCCTCGAATCAGGTCTCGAAATCCAACAGAAAACATGAAATCTCATGGTAGACGACACATACATCACAAGAAAACCGCAACTTGTATTTTAAAATGACATGGAGAGAGAGAGAGAGAGAGAAGCTTTTTATATATATTTTTATTGTTTTCCCAAAAATCCAGAAATCTCATAGAAATCCAATCCCAAACTCATGAGTAAGTAAATAATGAGTGTCGGCATAAGCCCCATAATACTTCATGATAATATGAATATGTAAATGCATGAAGTGTTTAAGTAATGAATGCAATGTCTAAACTAGCACATGCGAGTAATCACACAATATTATATTAGACTAGAATTTAGCTCATTATATCAATAAAAGATAATATGTTATAAAGTGTACGTGACATGGCAATTACCGATGATGATGTGTGTGAGCCGGCAAATAAGTGTACTTGGAACATACGCATCATCGGTAGTGGTGCTGGTGTCCTAACAGGCAGAGTTTCATATTGGCTAAAGAAACATATGTATGAATATGCAATGTGATAAATACAACATTAATATAACGGTGAATGTGTAGTAAACGCACAACTAAAGAAAACATACTAATTATGAGTCATACAGTTTGTTGTTTGAAAAAGCACGAATCGTGGTTTTTAGAAAATTAAGGGCTACGGGGTTTTAATGAAAAGATATGTCCTTTGAAAAATCCGTAGTATCCCTCAAGCTGTCTTTAGAAATGCGCACGATTCGTTAGTTTTGAAAATAAGTATGACTCGAGCCTAAACTAAGATCTACCTAACCAACTAAGGAACTAACTAAAGACACTAGTCGAAAGGTAAGAAGAATCCTACTAAAGTTTGAGTCGATATCTCTAGTAGTCGGCGATCCAGCCTCAATAGCGTCGCGTACATAATACGACTTCATCAAGTCAAGAGTGTGGATCAATCATCACATCTATGCCTCGTACGGTAAAATTCGTCGTACGGCATCCCAAAATCGGGGTATGGGTCAACTATCGCATATATACATCATCGTTCGTATAGTATCATCATCAAACAATATCATGATCAAGGGTACTGTACTATAATCGCATACATCCCAATATCATCAAACATATATCATCGTCAATTGATCCACTAAAATATCATGTCATATATCATATCGTGATTAAGTCACATATTACAATCCGGGTTCAATTCTAGAGTCTCATGCATTCCAATGTTATCAACACATATTATCGCTTATATAAATATATTTTGTATAATCTCATTGCCCAACGATCCGCTACTATCATAACACATCTCATGTCATAACTCAATCATCTATCCAATAAATCACGTCATCAAGCCTAGTCATATCAACTCATCACCAGGAATCATATTACCTCCTCATATCACATGTATATGTTGTGTATGTGTGTGTGTGTGTGTGTATACCAACACACATTCCTATACACACACACACACACACACATAAACCAAGTCAAGTTTAGGTATATGCGTGTGTGTGTGTCTACATGAAACATACGAATTCCCTCCAAGGCAGTTATCCTCTGGTTAAGTCTTTCTAAATCAGTCTAGTCCAACCTAAAGTCTTCAATAGGATCCTACTCTCCAAGAACCTAAGGTCACGTCCGACTTCCTAATAACAGTACGTAATACCCTTATTCTACGTTTGCGGGGGTGCTATACGCCATCCACCCGACTTCCCCCGTAGATATACATCTACTCACATGGTCCTTGTCTGCCGAAGTCGATGCCGCCCTCCTCTTCTTCCTCGTCCGATGTCCACATGAGGGGTACCTATACGCAAACATATATAATATCGTAAACCGAATCGCGGACAAAACCAAAACGGCGCACGAAACGCGCATAGGTTAAAACCTATGACCCGCTCATGCAAAAGAACCAAATAACCCTCGAAGTCGGCGTACAAACGCCGATTGAACGAGATAAAACACAAACGTACAATTCTTAGCTCCAAAACTCATTAATTATAATATAAAACAGGGTTTAAATCAATAAAACCTTAAAATCAATCAAACCGTTCTATTTCGCAAAAACCTAGAAAGCGTCAATCAACCGTTTTACTTGAAAACTTGATATTTAAACGAAACTAATGGCCAGAATATTCACTAAATATCATAACTAGGTTATATAAACCATTACTATATTTTTATCACACTAATTGTATAAATTGAAAATTCTAGTTTGCAAAAATATCAATTTTTAATACCTTTATTAAAGCAAAATTCACAATTCAACAACTAAGCTAGATTTTGCATGAACTAAAGTGTTAAACTACAATTTAAAATGTTAATAATGTAATAAAAACCCTAATTGGATTTTAATCTCAATTATTTAATGAATTTCCAAAAACCTAGTTAGCAAAAACTAGCATAATTAGTATAATTTCAAACTAACAATTTGAAACTAGTAACTAGATTAGCTTTTGCATTCAATTAACATGTTAATCTACCCATTAAAACCATGAAGAATTGATAAACATTCTCACCAGAATTTTATCTCACCTATTTATATGTTTTATAAAAATCTAGTTTACAATTAGCTTAATTTTTGAACAATTAAAATGTAACAATTAGTAATTTGACAACTAAATTTCAATATTCAAACTCTAAGATGTCACACTACACTTTCAAACCATGATTACATGATAATAACCCTAATTGCATTCAAGAACCCTTCCTTGAATTTTTCAAGTTAGAAATTTAAATCATAATTAAACACACAAATTCATTTACTTGAAGTAATTAATCAAATATTAAACTTTAGGATTATGATTTATACCTCACAATCTCAAGAGATCAAACTTGAGTTCTAGGTCCTCTAAATTGCTCTCTAGTTCCAAGATCCATGCTTACTTTTGATCAAAGAATAATGGGTAGAAATTGGATTTGGATTTTTTGGTTTTATTTTGGATTTTTTGATGAATTTTTGGAGATTTTTGAAGTAAAATGAAGTCGAGAAAG
Source organism: Agapanthus africanus (assembly GCA_030015575.1). NCBI lineage: Eukaryota > Viridiplantae > Streptophyta > Magnoliopsida > Asparagales > Amaryllidaceae > Agapanthus > Agapanthus africanus. The sequence continues at coordinate 508,711,645 of JASDDO010000014.1, forward strand.
GGGGGGCTGCCTAAGGTCAGGCCGGCCACATGAGTGGGAGAGGGAAATGTGAGATGAGTGTAGAAATGTGTAGAGGTTTCATTAATTAATCATCTCACTTTTGTCTTTTCATTTATTTCTTTATTTTATTTATTTTCTACTTAAATTTTCCTTTAGAAAACTATAGAATTATGAAGAAACATTGCAACAAAATAAACATGTTACAAACTAAATTCTAATATTTCATGGCTCCTTTTTTAAAATTAACCCATTTCTAATTTGTAATTTACAATAATTTAATGTATAATTAAAGATTATGTTAATATTTGAATTTAATTAATTAAGGAAAAATATATAAGTAAACTAATAATTTATAAGTCACTAAATAAATACCATTTACTAGTAATTATATAGTTAAAATAGACTTATTTAATTATATATTGAAAAATAATAATATTTAGTTTTATGGAAAATACAGTTTATTTTACCGATTATCCGAAAATTGACCTAAAGGATTTAATTTATTTAATTATTTATTTTTAAAACGTTACATTCTTCCCCCTTAAAGAAATTCGGTCACCGAATTTAAATTAAAACTCTCCCCAAATACTAAAACATTTAGCAAAACACTCAAATCGTCGGGGCTCCGAAATCATCAATACATAACTAAAAATCAACTCCGTCAAGCATAACGCAATCATCGGAGTTATGGTGAAAATACCATGTCAAAGTCCAATACGAAAACCAACATAAAATACATCAAAACTATAACTTGTATATAGTGCGCATCGTAGTAAAATCGTCCAAACATCTGAATAGAGAAGCATGCAGAAACACCTAGATACTGGTCTCAGGACAATCCTGCTGGATTATTAACCAAAGTAAATATCATAAAAACATACTGCTCAAGATGAAATTAGCCTCAAATACAGCATACAACAACACCATGTGCGTCCGATGCGCACGGAAATTGAATCAAATACAGAAGCCACGAATATGCACAGAAACAAAACTGAGTGCAACGGTGTACACCAAAAACATCTGTCAAGTGCAACGGGCGTGCACGACAATAATATCAGGTGCATCTAATTTGCACAAAACCCTGATTTAGTGCATCTGGTGTGCACAAAATTGCATCAAGTGCGCCATGTATGCGCAAGAATCTCAATCAAATGCACATGGTGCACGAAAACATAAATCAAATATCCAAAATCATATGCAACCCATATACACGAAATCAAACCAATATCTCAAAATGTATAAAACCAAATCGAGTGCAATGGGTATGCACAAAACAACATCAATACAACTGATATATGAAACACGAATAGAGTGTAATGAATGTACACATTGGAAATACCAATCATAGAAAAAAATCATCAAAATACCAGAATCCAAACAACGGAAATGTGATATTCGAATCACCAATCACAAATCGTAACACTGACGTCAATGTGCTCCTCTTTCCTCTGGTGTCGAATGATTCGAACTCGTCTCTCCATTGCTATATGGACGGTGTTACAAACTGCTATACTCATATCTAGAGTCTCCCACGTAATTTATCCCCTCACCTGATATCTGGACTACGTTAAACTTTTTGATCGATTCATCAAAAGCCCATAATTCCCCGAGAGCTCAACACTCAAGTACAGTTTAAAAATATCCAGTACATACCCCAGCATTTACGGACCGGCCGTAGAAGGGCAAACCCAAGCCTCACTAATGGCACTACGGAACTGCCACAAACCCTAAAGTTCACCAGCGTTCTCATGGTCATTATGTCGAGTTAGGGTTTCATTCTTCTAGAGGGTCCATAAAAATACCTGCATGTTCTTCCGAATACCTTAAACTTGGGAAAATTGTTTTCTGACATTCGTTCGAACCTTTTAACTTCTTCTGGACGACATGTGAATGCCCTTCGTCCGCACGCTAAGCAATACTTCAACCCTCCAGAATAGACAATACCCTAACGGTCATCGCATTCTAGCCGCAGCTCTCTCTGCTTGTGCGACCGTGGTAACAGAAACCACCGTCTGATATCGACGAAGATAGATCAAAGGAATGACTAAAATATAGTGCAAAGAAATGTACATCTTAAGGCTTCTTAAGCGGAGTAGCGTATCGTAAGTATGCTGCGGATCATACCCACGGTATGTCACTCTATCTAAGTCACCTACTCCATCAACCAAGGTCAGCCTAGACTTAGACAAGGGTTAAACCTAGCGCTATGATACCAATATTGTCACGACCCGAAGGTACGGAACGTGACCGGCACTTAAATTACGAAACGTCTAAAGGCGTATCGTAATATAAGCAAGCCGAAGCCCAGAAATCTAAACCATTTAAAAGAATAAGTAAAAGAAAACATGTAGGAAAACAAGTTTAAAAGCAACATCAAATTTTCTCAAAAATTTCGGCAGAGTCTCCTTTGTAAAAACTGGCCCCAAACGGGTACAAACAAGAATAATATATGCAAACAATAAAAAGGCATCCCTAAGCGGGAGCTAGCTCTACGCCAAATGGAGGAAACCGCCACACAATGCACTATAATATACAACGCCGAAGGGCGAGGCTCAAAACTCAAAAGATAAACAAACCAGTAGAAAACCATAATAGTACAAGTATGACTCTAAGGTCGAAAGAATAAGCAACAGGTTTACTAAATCTACCAATAATACAAGTATGGTTGATGGAGCTTACTAGATAGAAATGTAATGATAAAAGTACAACGGCGGTCCTGATACAAGTGAACCAACCTACCAAGCAAATCACCCTGAATGAAATGATGTGCCAGCAAGCTGCCAAGGAAACCTGTACATCAAAACCTGTAAGAAAATTTGGCACAACGGGGGTGAGTTGCCAACTCGTGAGTAGAAGACATCTGCGAGTAGAAATCGCATGCACGACGATCTCCTAGATCATAATAATATACCTAATATAACATTAGTCATCTAGTAGTGGCAGGATAATAATCTATCCGTAAGTGCAATGCTCAGTGCTCGTGTCAATGCCTCAAGTAGTAACATGTCATCTGTATGAGTATGCATGCTCCATGAATGTAAAACAATCAACCATGAAATCTGGATATATCTGTATAAGAAATCTGTAACTTTTATCATAGTAAAATTAGTAAGGTAATCCGAAACATCATCAATGGAATCCATGGAAATCCATGTCAAGTATCGAAACAAAACAGGTAAATCTCAAAGTCTCAATACCTCAAAATCTCAATATCTCGTAGTCTCAATATCTCGGGCCCCGTCAGTCCGGATCAGCCCATATCATCAAATCTCACGACAACGGTCGGTATCCTCTGAATATCCGCCGCGCCAGACATCACCAGTAGGTAGTCTTCCCCTGCCAAGTTCATCGTCTACAACTCGAGCTTCTTGCCCCGGGGTACCATACCGGGCCCACCATGTACCCGAGAAGGTTCATCCACTCCTCGAACCGGGTCTCGAAATCCAACAGAAAACATGAAATCTCATGTTGGACGATACATACATCACGAGAAAACCGAAACTTGTATTTTAAAATGAGAGGGGGAGAGAGAGAGAGAAGTTTTTATATATATTCTTGCGGTTTTCCCCAAAATTCAGAAATCTCATAGAAATCCAAAATCCCAAAATCATGAGTAAGTAAATAATCAGTGTGGGCATAAGCCCCACAATACTGCATGATAATATGAATATGTAAATGCATGAAGTGTCTAAGTAATTAATGCAATGTCTAAACTAGCACATGAGAGTAATCACACAATATTATATTAGACTAGTATTTAGCTGATTATATTAATAAAAGATAATATGTTCTAAAGTGTACGTGATATGGCAATTACCGATGATGATGTGTGTGAGCCGGCAAATAAGTGTACGTGGAACATGCGCATCATCGGTAGTGGTGCTGGTGTCCTAACAGGAAGAGTTTCATATTGGCTAAAGAAACATATGTATGAATATGCAATGCGATAAATACAATATGAATATAACGGTGAATGTGTAGTAAACGCACAACTAGAGAAAACATACTAATTATGAGTCATACAGTTTGTTGTTTGAAAAAGCACGAATCGTGGTTTTTAGAAAATTAAGGGCTACGGGGTTTTAATGAAAAGATATGTCCATTGAAAAATCCGTAGTATCCCTCAAGCTGTCTTTAGAAATGCGCATGATTCGTTAGTTTTGAAAATAAGTATGACTTGAGCCTAAACTAAGATCTACTTAACCAACTAAGGAACTAACTAAAGACACTAGTCGAAAGGTAAGAAGAATCCTCCTAAAGTCTGAGTCGATATCTCTAGTAGTCGGCGATCCAGCCTCAATAGCGTCGCGTACATGGTACAACTTTCTCAAGTCAAGAGTGCGGATCAATCATCACATCTGTGCCTCGTACGGTAAAATCCATCATACGGCATCCCAAAATCGGGGTACGGGTCAACTATCACATACATATCTCATCGTTCGTATAGTATCATCATCAAACAATATCATGATCAAGGGTACTGTACTATAATCGCATACATCCCAATATCATCAAACATATATCATCGTCAATTGATCCACTAAAATATCATGTCATATATCATATCGTGATTAAGTCATATTTTACAATCCGGGTTCTATTCTAGAGTCTCGTACATTCCAATGTCATCAACACATATGATCGCTTATATAAATATATTTTATATAATCTCATTGCCCAACGATCCGCTACTATCATAACACATCTCATGTTATAACTCAATCAACTATCCAATAAATCACGGCATCAAGCCTCGTCATATCGACTCATCCCCATGAATCATATAACCTCCTCACATCACATGTATATGTTGTGTATATATATATATATATATATATATATATATATATATACCTACACACATTCCTACACACACACACACACACACACACACATATACACCAAGTCAAGTTTAGGTATATGCGTCTGTGTGTGTCTACATGAAACATACGAATTCCCTCCATGGCAGTCATCCTCTGGTTAAGTCTTTCTAAATTAGTCTAGTCCAACCTAAATCTTCAATAGGATCCTACTCGCCAAGAACCTAAGGCCAGGTCCGACTTCCTAATAACAGTACGTAATACCCTTATTCTACGTTTGTGGGGGTGCTATACGCCATCCACCCGACTTCCCCCGTAGATATACATCTACTCACCTGGTCCTTGTCTGCCGAAATCGATGTCGCCCTCCACTTCTTCCTCGTCCGAAGTCCATGTGAGGGGTACCTATACGCAAACATATATAATATTGTAAACCGAATCGCGGACAAAACCAAAACGGCGCACGAAACGCGCATAGGTTAAAACCTATGACCCGCTCATGCAAAAGAACCAAATAACCCTCAAAGTCTGCGTACAAACGCCGATTGATCGAGATAAAACACAAACGTACAATTCGTAGTTCCAAAACTCATTAATTATAATATAAAACAGGGTTTAAATCATCAAAACCTTAAAATCAATCAAACCATTCTATTTCGCAAAAACCTAGAATGCGTCAATCAACCGTTTTACTTCAAAACTTGATGTTTAAACGAAACTAATGGCCATAATATTCACTAAATATCATAACTAGGTTATATAAACCATTACTATATTTTTATCACACTAATTTGTATAATTTGAAAATTCTAGTTTGCAAAAATATCAATTTTTAATACTTTTTTTAAAGCAAAATTCACAATTCAACAACTAAGCTAGATTTTGCATAAACTAAAGTGTTAAACTACAATTTAAAATGTTAATAATGTGATAAAAACCCTAATTGGATTTTAATCTCAATTATTTAATGAATTTCTAAAACCTAGTTAACAAAAACTAGCATAATTAGTATAATTTCCAACTAACAATTTGAAACTAGTAACTAGATTAGCTTTTGCATTCAATTAACATGTTAATCTACCCATTAAAACCAAGAATAATTGATAAACATTCTCACCAGAATTTTATCTCACCTATTTATATGTTTTATAAAAATCTAGTTTACAATTAGCTTAATTTTTGAACAATTAAAATGTAACAATTAGTAATTTGACAACAAAATTTCAATGTTCAAACTCTAAGATGTCACACTACACTTTCAAACCATGATTACATGATAAGAACCCTAATTGCATTCAAAAACCCTTTCTTGAATTTTTCAAGTTAGAAATTTAAATCATAATTAAACACACAAATTCATTTACTTGAAGTAATTAATCAAATATTAAACTTTAGGGTTAGGATTTATACCACACAATCTCAAGAGATCAAACTTGAGTTCTAGGTCCTCTAAATTGCTCTCTAGCTCCAAGATCCATGCTTACTTTTGATCAAAGAATAATGGGTAGAAATTGGATTTGGATTTTGAGGTTTTATTTTGGATTTTTTGATGAATTTTTGGAGATTTTTGATGTAAAATGAAGTGGAGAAATGGGGGGGGGGGACTGCCCAAGGTGAGGCCGACCACATGAGTGGGAGAGGGAAATGTGAGATGAGTGTAGAAATGTGTAGAAGTTTCATTAATTAATCATCTCACTTTTGTCTTTTCATTTATTTCTTTATTTTATTTATTTTCTACTTAAATTTTCCTATAGAAAACTCTAGAATTATGAAGACACATTGCAACAAAATAAACATGTTACAAACTAAATTCTAATATATCATGGCTCATTTTTTAAAATTAACTCATTTCTAATTTGTAATTTGCACTAATTTAATGTATAATTAAAGGTTATGTTAATATTTGAATTTAATTAATTAAGGAAAAATATTTAAGTAAACTAATAATTTATAAGTCACTAAATAAACACCATTTACTAGTAATTATATAGTTAAAATAGGCGTATTTAATTCTATATTGAAAAATAATTATAGTTGAGTTTTATGAAAAATACGGTTTATTTTACCGATTATCCGAAAATTCACCTAATGGATTTTATTTATTTTATTTTTTTTAAAACGTTACATATACATTCTATCATAGTAGATAGAACCCTAACTAGCTAACTAGGTTTATGGTGAAGATCCGGTTTTAAGTTTATTCTAGCGCCAAGTTTATGATCGCTATAAAAATTTTGTTCCGCATTTGGCCACGGAAGTTGGCCGGGGCGCTAGTGTAACCCTTCATAGGGTCCTACACAGAAGTTTACTGGCTCAGGCAAAACGAATTACGAGCACATATGTGATATGTGCGGGACCGAGATTAATACGAGTATGTGATACCGTATTCTATTCTCGCGATATTGGTATCGGTCGGTTATATGTGATATAGCCCGGTTATCGAATCAAGTGTTGATTTGATAAGTAGATACATATGATATTAGTCGGTTATATGCAATATAGCCGGATTATTAAATCAAGTGTTGATTTAATAATTTAATGTATAATTGTATATTTGATATACTAATTTACATTAACTAATATTAGCTCACTTGTGTATTTCTTTTAATCACTATTGGACACTTAATATATATGTGATGTATATTATAGTGTCATGCTAGTTTATATATGTAACATGGGTGTATGAGACTTACACCATATGTGAGATAATATAATGGTTTTTATTTATTTAATAAATTCAAAATTGAGTGGAATTTATCATGGTTAGAAGCTTGGAGAAGCTTTGGATGGCCATTGACTTATTCCACCCATTTTGTTTTTCCTTAGATATTTATTAACCTAACCATTATCTACAACCATGGTTATGTCTCTATAAGGGTTATATGAGATATTTTCTCACCCATGGTTGCCATTAACTCTCACAACATTATCTCTCTTCATCTTCTTCTTCAAGCTCAAGAGCTCTCTAGTTTTTGAGCAAGTGAGGAAAAATAGTGAGAAAAAGAATTCTAAAGTAAGAAAAATACCTACTTCATCATACTCTACTAGATTAGCCATTTAGTTTAGGGTGTTAGCTTCACTAATCCCTAATTAGTGAAGAGGTAGTTTGAGTTGGTGTCTCCTCGACGTAGATCATCTTCGGCTTTGAAGAGTTCAAGCAAGTTTGTATCTTTCACCTTGTGGAGCCTCTCATGAGTTCGGGATATCCTTACTCCCAGCGAAGGGACTTCTACACGGAGCATTTGAAGTGAAGGAAAGGTCTACAATGGTTGTATTCCGCATTCACTTAGTTGTAAAGTTGTTTACACTTTGTTTTGTCTAAATCTCTAGTTAAGATTCTAAGGATAGGGTAAAGTAGCATGGCAAAAATTTGAAAATGGCATGGACGATACCTCCCGAAACCTCGTTGTTGTGCTAAGTAACCCTACAGTGGTATCAGATCCAAGCTAGAGAATTAGATGGATATTGTAAGATTACGAAACTGAAACAACTCTGAAACACCAGATTTAAAACTCCTGTTTCTATCGAATTTATAATGTGTCAAAAAATTATTTTAGCAACTACAGAATGTTGTATGAGATGCAACATGAACACAATGAAAAATTCAGCCGTCCTCGCCGGAATTTGGCCGGCCACTTTGATGATAAAAACCGGCCTACTCGGCCGAAATGCAGGGTTCTGGGTACAATTTTTCAGTGTGTCCCAGTCTCTAGGTTTTGGTATTTCAGGTGTTGCTTGTTTTTGCTATATTTGCATGTGATGTTATCTTTGTACAAAGGCAATTCGGAGTGTTTCGTATTCTTAATTCTAGCTTTGTTTTCGGGTTACTTAGACGGTGTTAAAAAGTTCGAACGGATATCAAATACCCACTTTAATCCTCGCTGGAAATTTTCCAAGAGTTGGATTTTTTTTCAAGTTAAAGAACATTCTAAAATCATGCAAGTAATGTGGTGGACCCTGTAGAAGAACGAAACCCTAACTCGATTCTGTAACCGTAATAACCGCCGCCAAATGTTCAGACCATAATATTGCATTTATCATTCCCCTATTCTTATCCTTTTTATAAATAAACAGGTACTCTTGACGCACGTTTGTTGCATATTACAGGATACAGGTTTCTGGAGCAAATACAGTGAAAAAGACACAAAACAACAGAAAAGGGACTTTTGACCAACAATTAAACGGATCCTAGTCAAGCCCAGTTCACATAGGTGCAAGGCAACGAATGTCAAGGTGAAACGGTTAAAAGACCAATACAAGTCTTCACTGAAGATCTGGAGAAGAGTAAGAAGCCAACAGAGAAAACAAAGTATAAAAATAAGAAGCCCAAAAGATGGTGAGCCAAGCCCATAATTTTGGTGAGCCAAGCCCACCAAAGGGCCGCGGATCCGCGGCCCAAGCCATCATTTGCCGCGGATCCGCGGCCATATAAGGCCCGTGTCGGTGCAGTTTATCTGTGCTGTTGCGTCGGTGCGGGCGTTGGGATTTTTCGTGGTCAAATCAGTAATTGCGCATGTGCGAGACTCTGAAACCCTAATTCTCCTGTTTACTTATAAATTGTAATCTCAAAATTGTAAAACCCTATGCCTCCCTTTAATGAATAAAATTTAGAAATCTTTTGGAGAGCATCGATATTTCTTCTCCATTCAGAAATTCAGATCTGACAACCCTGCATGGATGATTGGAGAGATGCATCTGTAAGTAATTTAATTTCTTGCTTTAGTGTAGATTTCAATTCCTTACCCTAGGTAGATTTAATTTCATGCCCTAGGAACTTGTTTAGGGTTTAGCTTTGGGGAAGCATTTTGAGAGATGAGATCTCTCATCCCTTTCTTACCCACCAAATATTTACAATAGGACTCCATGCATACATGCACATACCGCTCCCTACGGCACTCTATCCCTCGAGGTAGCGGTGATACCGTAGTATAAAGGCCCGGGTGTGATGTTTTCCATGGAGGTTAGGGTAAGGATCTCTAAAGGAAGGACAAGAACCTAGAGAAAGGATCACCTTCCCGAACGGATCTAATCCACTTTATTGATAATTACCATAACTCCTCACAGATCTTCATTCGGGTATAGAAAGCGTTGAGGTTTACTTGCATTTCCAAACCATCCCTAAACCTAGCCCTAGCAAGAATAGATCTAGATAATTAGTATAGATTAATTAGATTTTTAGATTTAATAAACAACCGAACACCCTTCGGAATTAACTCGTAAGAACGAATCGGAAATTCACAAAATCCCTGTGGACCGACCCGTACTCACCGGCTAGCTTCATGCGACGCTGTTCTTGATTGCGGCTACAAATATTTTTGATCTATCTTTTAGAAAGCGCAAGCACGCTAAATCAATCAATCAAATGGCGCCGTTGCCGGGGACGGTGTAATCTTTCTTTTTGTGAATTTTCGGGTTGATATAAATTTTAAAAAATTATAAAAATCTGAAAATATAAAAAAAATATATAAAAATTATCAACATTGATCTGTTTGAAGGGTGTATCTTTTGAATCTTGTAGGAACAGCGAAGAATTGAGGATCTGGAATTTTATAGAGGGAAAAACAGAAAAGTACATATAATAACAGAGAGGAACTTAAGGCACAGAACAGCAGAATTTTTTCCAGCGCCCGATCCCTCTACTCCACCACGTTTCCGCCGCATAAGGGGGCGCCACACCGCGGAACCGCCGCGGGTTTGCCACGTCAGCGCACCAAATTTTGCTGGTTTGATTTCTCCTTCTTCCCTCTGTCAACTCCATATCTCTGTCTGTAAAAATTTTTCTGCAGGAATTCTTTGCGTAAAGAGTCTTTCTCCCCCATTCTAAATAACAGATTTTCTGCAGGTTTCTTTGCGCCGCGCTAAAAATTGAATGCAAGTGAAATTTTATTTGTTTTGCATAATTTAACCGGACTCTAAGGGGCTAATTGACCAAACTCAGATTGGGTGGGGATTTCATCACCCTTCCCAGGACCCCAGAAAACACCTAAAGCATTCTGCATCGACCATAATTAATTTAAAAAAATTAGACTCGGACCTAAGGACATCGAGCTCAATAGGAAAAGGACTAGTATAGGCATCGGCCGTTTATCCTAACCAACTTTGCGGTGTCTAGGCTAGTGGTTATTAATTAGGCCCACTGTAGTGGTGGTTCCTTCCCACTTACCTGGCCGTATTTGTCCATGAAGAGGCGGTTTGAGGTCCTATTTCTAGCCCTAGTTAGGAGCTGTCTAGCAGACCTAGGCAACCCTAGATCTAGGTCTGATTGTGCATGTGTGGTTGATACATTTGTGTCACGAGTCCCATTTTCTAAAACCGTCTTGCAAAACTCTCTAATAAAAAAAAATAAAGAAAAATCTTTTCAAAACTTGCAACTTGCCGCTAAGAAAACTTGCACCTCACTTCCACCATTTCTCCTTCATTGACGTTATCTTACCCCCATATTCTGTTTTTCTATTTTTTTTCTGACTGCACTACTCCTTTAGTGTATGTCATCTTGGACTAGGGATACTAACGCCCGATTAGTCCGTGTTTCGTTGGTACCGACCGACGAACCCTTCGACGAACCCTTCATCGACATTCCGTCCATTTCCTTACCTCCAACCTCAAATTCTTCTTTCGAAGGTATGTCGGGATTCAACCCCAACGATACCTTACCGACGGGAATGATTCCACCTCCGCCAGGTGCGAATAACCCGAATCTTCCGCCTGTTGTAGCGCCCGCACGAGTCGCGCTCCAGGATCTCTTCTACCCCGTCCGCACTTCCTTACCTACATGTCTTTCACCCCCACCGGCGAATGGGGATAATTTTGAAATAAAACCACACTTCATCAATATGCTGCCTAAGTTTCATGGTTTGGAATCCGAAGATGCATATATTTTCATTAACAAATTCCAAAACGTTTGAGCCATGATGAAGACAACCCAATTAAGTGATGACGCAATAAGGCTAAGGGTCATTCCTTTTACCTTATGTGACCTAGCCGAGAAGTGGCTATACAGCACCGCATCACATTCCATTAGAAATTGGGACGGGTTTGTAAGAGCTTTTCTAAAAAAATTCTATCCTCATCATAAAACTGCTAGAATCCGAAACGAGATTATACAATTTTCACAGCTTCCGTCCGAACCATTCTGGAAGTGCTTCGAGAGATTTAAAGACCTACTTGTTCAATGCCCTCATCATGGGATAGAAAATTGGCAACTTTGCCAAACATTATACGAGGGATTGAACGCAGCAACGAAGCAGTTGCTAGAAACAATATGTCAAGGTCATTTTCTCTCCAAGTCTAGCGACGAAGCTTGGCAGTTTCTTGAGGACCTAAGTGAGCAAACAATTCAGTGGGAGAGTACCAAGACCACATCATCTTCTTCAGTTGGTCAATCTAGGGCAGGCATACATCAAATAGATATGTCGATAGCTATGAAGGCCGAGATGGCCTCACTTATGAAAAAGCTAGAAGCCATTGAGACAAAAATCTCATCGTCTTCTCCTGCCCCTACTCTACCCATACGAACTGTTTGTGCTTGTTGTTCTAATCCATCGCATTTAACCGAAGAGTGTCCTTATAATGCACATATTCAAGGACAGGATCAAGTCAATGCTGCATTTCAGCAACGACAAAGAAACGATCCGTACTCTTCAACATACAATCAGGGGTGGAGGAGTCACCCAAATTTCGCTTGGAACCAAAATCAACAAGTCCAAGGAAATAACAATTTTCAAAGACCTCCTCCTCCACCACAACAACAAGCACCTTCACAAATTCAAAACCAGCAACCTTTCCAACAACAACCTTATACAAATCAAACGAACAATTTGGTTCAACCAAATGATGATAAGGTTATCTCGCTCGAAAAAAGTCTAGATGCATTTCTTAAGCAATCTACAGAATCCGCAGCAAGATTTGAAAGTTATGTTCAATCTTTAATGAATAACAATGCCTCACACGATCAAAGTATCAAATCTATTGAGGCACAAATTGCACAATTAACTGCTGCGTTGAGCGAGAGAGAAAAGGGAAAGCTTCCATCTCAACCATTGCCCAATCCCGGTCACACACAAAATGCATATCACAATCACAATATAAATGCGGTGACCACGTTGTGATCCGGAAGAGAGTTGCAAAATGATGTGGGAACTAGTGATGACATCCCCGCCGGTGGTTCTTTTTCCCCTTCTTCATTTTCTTCACTTCCTTCTTCACCTTTTTCTTTAGAGCCTATTCTCCACCCTTCACACGGCTCTACTTCTCCTGACTCGAACGGACCCATTTCTCTCAACACGAATACATCCACACAGGGATCCGTTCCTACTCCACATTCTACTCCACAGACTTTTGACTCAACAAATTTTCAGAACGCTCCATTCCCAAACAGGTTGAGTCCTAATAAACCAAATACATAAGTGGAGAAGATTGTGGAGATATTTAAGCAGGTTAGAATAAATATACCTCTCTTGGATGCTATCCAACAAGTCCCTTCATACGCAAAAATCTTAAAGGGCTTGTGCACCTCGAAGAGAAAGGCATCTCAAGTACCCAAGAAAGTGCTAGTGGCTAGTGCAGTGAGCAATGCTATTAACCACCATCAAACCTTACCCCAAAAACGAAAGGACCCCGGCTGTCCTACTATTTCAATCACAATTGGGGATAAGAAAATTAAACGAGCACTTTTAGATCTTGGGTCTAGTGTTAACCTGATTCCTTACTCCGTGTACGAACAATTAGGGGTTGGAGAGTTGAAACCCACTCGTTGCACTCTCCAAATGGCTGATCGATCAATCACCTATCCAAGGGGTCAACTAGAGGATGTGTTGATCAAAGTCGGGGAATTCATATTCCCCGTTGATTTTATCGTTATGGATACACAACCTGTTGCTAACCCAAGAAACCAAATTCCGGTGATTCTTGGTAGACCATTTTTGGCCACTTCCAATGCGGTAATAAATTGTCGCAATGGCTCCATGATTCTATCCTTCGGAAAGAGGTCTAGTGAGTTCAATATTTATAAGATGGGAAGTCTGCCCCCCGTACCTAAAACTAGTACACGAGAAGTTTGCTCTATTCACGAAATAACGCAGGAGGACCGCGAGCTTGAAAGATTTCTATTTGATGAAAACAGTTTTGACGCCACTAGTGCGTCCCTCCTTGAGCTTACTACCGTTGACACAACCGATATTGATTATGAATGTTTCACTTTTTCGGATGACGACGACTCACAGCCTGAATATGAGTCTTTTGAATTTTTGGATGAGTTAGTCGAACCATCCGAATCGGTTGTTTGCAGTGATTTCGAACCTGTGTTAGAGTCCTTTAAGTTCGAGGTAGATTCCGCGATGATTCTTTCGCCTCCGAAACTCGAACTAATATCCTTACCGCCTCACCTTAAATGTGCTTACATAAGTGAGAATGAGACTTTTCCCATTATCATATCAGCCTCTCTAGCCTTCGAGCAAGAGAACGCTATTTTAAAAGTCTTACAAGATAGGCTGCAAGTTTTCAGTTGGACTATGGCGGACATCGAGGAGATAATTGAATATCATACACGATTGATGGATGATGCCATGTCAATAGAGGACCCACAGGAACATCTTGGGGGTATTGTGGTGAGTCAACCTCCTCCCTTAGAAGTTGAAATACCCCCATTTCTTTTAATAAGGTACGAGAATGCCAACACTCCGCTGATTGCTGATCATTTACATTCTCGTGTCGATGCATCACCATCACCTGTATATTTACCTCCACACCTCCCATACCACTACTTCTATCTTCCCCAATTCTTTGCGGACCACCACAACTTATTTTTCCACCAACCAATATTCTTTACTGATAAATTTTTCAACTGGTTGGTGTTGACTTTTGGCCGATGCAAAGTTTGGCAGTAAGTCTAACATAGTTTAAATGAAGTTTGGGGGAGGGTCTTTTTGTACATATTTTTGTTTTTCTTAACAATAAAAAAATTATAAATAAATAAACAGGGGAGTGCCGGTATTTTGACCCTCTTGATTTAGCATGACAGTGAGGACACTGTCAAGTTCAAGTTTGGGGGTATGCTCGGTACGTTTTCTTCCTTCGCATTCATTTGTACATATTTTTGCATTTGCATACCTATTTGAAAACCCATAAAAATTGAAAATTTTTAAAAATTATAAAAATTATTGTATTCAATTTTAGCTAATTGACTAGAGTTTGACAGATAGGTTAACTGGCTAGGAACAACTAGATCTTTGACTTAGTAAATTAAAAACCCTAAAAAATAACATTCCTTAAAGTTTAACGGTAGAAAATATATGCCTTGTAGTTTATTTAGAAATAGGCAAATTTTGAGTTCACTTCTTGGGCAAAGTCTAAACAAGGGAAGAGTATTGATGTTCTTATTAGAGTATAAGTTTGAAAAATAGTTCCTAGCTTAAGTCTAGATTCTGAAAACGTATACCCTACAAAATTGCACAATCACACACCTTGAAACTTGGAATAGTAGAAGAGACCTTGAAATGCTCTTGTCTAAAGTCCTTAGTACGAAGAAAATAAAAGAAAAAGTGTGAATAAAGAATAAAAAAAATGGACACTGGTTTTTGTGATTACTTAAGGCTGCAAAAATAGAAAAATATTTAGCGAGGGTGCCTTATCACCTAGTGCCTTAGACCAACTGGTTTGGGAGTCACTGCTAAAGCCTTGGGTGTTGCAAAGACTAGGAAGTACGCTTTAAAGTGCAAACGCATTTTGTAATCGGTCGTTGGTACATCAAGAAGTATTAACGGTCGCATGAAGAATGTGTAAGCAAATTTCATTTAAAAATTCACTAATTAATAAGTGCTTTGGATAATGGACGAGAGTATGATTGCTTGATTTGAATTTAAAAGTGTAGGGGTGATATATACACACACGTGGGGATATGTGATTGGAATTTAGATAAGAGAAAGGAATGAAGAATAGAACTTATATCTTTAGTAGAATTAATAAAAATTCCTAAGTGGAGGTGGAACCCTAGAAGGAAAACTTAGGAAATGCCGAAAGCTAAGTAAGTCTATAGGATATATATAATCTTAAGTTAAATGATGAGAAAGTGTAAAGAATGTGGGTGGATAATTTACAAGTAAAAGATAATAGAATTCCTTGTTAGAAAACCTAATTGGAGAACAATAGTCAATAGGCCGAGTTGATAGGATTTTGTGGGTGTAATCCGCTGAAAACCCTCAGGAGACAACACTACTCCTACTAGGGACACCTAGAGGTTTAACGGCTTGTTGCACGTGCTCAGTGCAATCGCGTTTCCCTGCGAAAGTGCGGTTAGGATTTTAGTGAATAAATAATAAGTTTGCTCGAAGACGAGCAAAAGCTAAGTTTGGGGGTATTTGTTCAGACCATAATATTGCATTTATCATTCCCCTAATCTTATCCTTTTTATAAATAAACAGGTACTCTTGACGCACGTTTGTTGCATATTACAGGATACAGGTTTCTGGAGCAAATACAGTGAAAAAGACACAAAACAACAGAAAAGGGACTTTTGACCAACAATTAAACGGATCCTAGTCAAGCCCAGTTCACATAGGTGCAAGGCAACGAATGTCAAGGTGAAACGGTTAAAAGACCAATACAAGTCTTCACTGAAGATCTGGAGAAGAGTAAGAAGCCAACAGAGAAAACAAAGTATAAAAATAAGAAGCCCCAAAGATGGTGAGCCAAGCCCATAATTTTGGTGAGCCAAGCCCACCAAAGGGCCGCGGATCCGCGGCCCAAGCCATCATTTGCCGCGGATCCGCGGCCATATAAGGCCCGTGTCGGTGCAGTTTCTCTGTGCTGTTGCGTCGGTGCGGGTGTTGGGATTTTTCGTGGTCAAATCAGTAATTGCGCATGTGCGAGACTCTGAAACCCTAATTCTCCTGTTTACTTATAAATTGTAATATCAAAATTATAAAACCCTATGCCTCCCTTTAATGAATAAAATTTAGAAATCTTTTGGAGAGCATCGATATTTCTTCTCCATTCAGAAATTCAGATCTGACAACCCTGCATGGATGATTGGAGAGATGCATCTGTAAGTAATTTAATTTCTTGCTTTAGTGTAGATTTCAATTCCTTACCCTAGGTAGATTTAATTTCATGCCCTAGGAACTTGTTTAGGGTTTAGCTTTGGGGAAGGATTTTGAGAGATGAGATCTCTCATCCCTTTCTTACCCACCAAATATTTACAATAGGACTCCATGCATACATGCACATACTGCTCCCTGCGGCACTTTATCCCTCGAGGTAGCGGTGATACCGTAGTATAAAGGCCCGGGTGTGATGTTTTCCATGGAGGTTAGGGTAAGGATCTCTAAAGGAAGGACAAGAACCTAGAGGAAGGATCACCTTCCCGAACGGATCTAATCCACTTTATTGATAATTACCATAACTCCTCACAGATCTTCAATCGGGTATAGAAAGCGTTGAGGTTTACTTGCATTTCCAAACCATTCCTAAACCTAGCCCTAGCAAGAATAGATCTAGATAATTAGTATAGATTAATTAGATTTTTAGATTTAATAAACAACCGAACACCCTTCGGAATTAACTCGTAAGAACGAATCGGAAATTCACAAAATCCCTGTGGACCGACCCGTACTCACCGGCTAGCTTCATGCGACGCCGTTCTTGATTGCGGTTACAAATATTTTTGATCTATCTTTTAGAAAGCGCAAGCACGCTAAATCAATTCAATCACCAAACCCTAAGGTTTGCGGTAGTTCCGCGGCACCATAGGTGAGGCAAGGGTTGACCCTTCTACGGTTGGTCCATAGGTACTATGGCATGTTCTGAGTATTTTTAAACTACGCTCAAGTGTTAAGCTTTTTGGGAAATTTTGGGTGTTTATTGTTTCGATCAGAATGTTTAATATCGTCTAGCTTTTTCTGGAATGTGATACAGTATTTGAAATTCATATTGTTAGGCATGAAATGCGAAGTATGTGCTATTTTTAAACTATGCTCAAGTGTCAACATGAAAATCTCATGCAAGCATGAAGTGTCACCTAGGTTATGATATTCCATAAGTGTAACTTAACCTTAACCATTAGCTTACCCTTTTTACACATAAACCCTCACAAAATTCCAATTTCCACAAATAACTAAACTTTTCACAAAACCCCTCATGATACTTATTATTACATAAACAACTATTTTATTACTAATTTAACCTACTACATATTAAAAGGTCTTTTATTACAGTAAAATTTAATTTAACATTTTTAATTAAATAAGTAAATTAATTAATTATCTAAAATATTTCAAATTGTTACAATATTCCCCCCTTATGAAAATTCGGTCCCCGAATTTAAATTAAACCCCCATCATAAAAACATTTTTCTCAATAAACCAACAATTTTCAAATCTTTTACCGGGGTCCAAAATTTTAAAATACAAGGTCCGCTCAACATAATGGAACTCCAAAGTCCCACATAAGCTAAAATGCATCATATCGCAACAGTGTGCTTGAAAACTCAAAAGGTATAATTTCACATAACTGTAACTCTAGCGGTTGCTATGAGAATTACTCCAGTATGATGCAAAGAAATATCAAGACAATATCAAGACATTCGGGCCTCAAGTCCCCCTCTGGGATGGGGAGGCCCTGCGTCTGCAAGAAATATCAAGACAATCAATATTAAGACAAAGTTGTATTAAGAAATCAAGGTTTAACGAAAATTGAAGTGTGATATATACCTCCGGTGACTAAAGCACGAGCCTGGGCCCGGGCAGCAGCACAAGCGGGACGATAGTTCTTCCGGTGAGGAACAGCCGGTGACCCGGATGCGAACGCATCCCCTCCAACTAGAAAATAAACATTGACGCTATATTTCTATGAAGTTCATATTTATTCTTTAGAGGATATGTAAAATGAATAAATATTTTATATTTATTCATACTAACCTACAGACTGAGCGGAGGGTACGGAAGTGGCGGGAGTGGCCCCTGCGTCAGATGTGGACGCACCACCTATAATTAGACAATTAAAAATAGATTATATAAGTAATTGCAAAAATAATGTGTAGATCAATAATATAACATTCTAAATCAATATGCATGCACTATAGGATATATAAACATACCCACAGGTGCGGTGGTGGCCTCTGCCCGAGATGTGGAGGCACCACCTACAGCTAGACAATAAAAAAATGATTATCTAAGTAAGAGCAAAAGGAATGTGAGTATATTTATTATGTAGCATTCTAAATCAATATACATGCACTATATGATATATAAACATACCTGGAGGTGCGGGAGTGGCCTCTGTCCCTGATGTGGACGCATCACCAATAGCTAGACAATCAAACATTGACAATATAAGTAATTTTGACATAAACATGCATGTATATCTATAATATTACATTCAAAATGGATATGCGTGCAATAAACCTGGAGATGTGGCAATGTCCTCACGGAAGGAGGCATCCAAAGGGGTCTCCGATCGGGGTGCAAGACCGGCCCACTGAAGCTCCCTACGCAGCTCTCCGGGCGGCAGAACCGCTCTGCCTCTGCCTCTGCCGTGGCTGGAGCTCCTGCTGCCCCTCGCTGCTCCCATCATCGTCATCAAATCTAGATAAACGGTTCGTGGACGCATTAGACAATCATTACAAGTATTGACTATATATATATATCGTAAAATGTGAAGTAATAATATAATATTACTGATAACCTTTTTCGTTTCGTGGGCGCATTAGACATATCTACTTAGATTTTATCATCGATATCATTTCTAACCCACGTAACTTCATGATCAGCCGAAGACAACCCGTCTTTTGAAACAGACGGTCGGAGCACTCTAAGTCTTCTCTCTTCTTCATCCTCATCGTTGTCCTCGAATTCTGGGACATCGTAGACATCCCCGGGTTTCCAACGACATACGACACTCCATCCCGGATGCTTCAAATACTGTGAGTAGTATACATGGAACGCTTGGTTCGGAAAGATAAACGGATCTTCCTGATCGTAAAATCGAAGTGTGTTCACATTGGTCAATCCATATTCATCTTTCCAAGTCCCAAGATTGCTTTTTTACTTATCCGTATCGGTTCGCGTATCATACCAAGTACACTGGAATATATAAAAGGGTTCTGATCGTCCGGGATAGTGGATGCCGAGTATACAATTTAAGTATCCATAATAAATCACACAGTTCGATTCTACCGTCGCAATACCACTATTCTAAGTGCTTCTAGATGTTTCTGTGTCCTTAACTTCGAATTTGTATCCAAGGACACCGAATCCTTTATAATATGCAACCTCCATACTAGGAAATTGAGCTAAACATCTTGAATCACTCTCAAATGATGCAGACAAGTTCGGATCGTAGATCTAACAAAACATATTTTACGACAAATACATAACGATATAAGTTTAGATTAAAACTGATAGCAATAACATGTTATTCGAATAACTTACATAATCTGTGACCCAATCGCAAAAATTATCCTGATGATATTTTTCCAATCGTTCATCGTTCCAATCAGGATGCCCCTCACGTACCTTGTTAAAATGAATTCTGTTTTCGACAATAAATTATGACTTTAATATTATATCATTTCATACATACACAAACACAAATATAACAATTAATCCAAAAAAACTTACTCTCTAATTTTTTCAAGACATGCACAATTAAGCAAGATAAACCGGTATATTTTGTTGATAAACATAGTGTCTACCCTCTTATAATCGTCTTTACCATATGGCCCGTATTGAATTCTTCGAGGCCGGTTAAGTCTTGTCTCAATGTTCTCGTCCAGATAGCGGGAACAGAATGTGGTTGCTTCATCAAGAAGATAACCTTGCATGATAGAACCCTCTGGTCGATTTGTATGCGTGTATACTTTTTAAGAGTGTAGAGGTACCTAAAGAAAATATGTTGAATAAATAAATACGGGCATACAGGACAACAATAATTTTAAAAATTGCGTGAAACGAAAAATTCCACGTACCTCTCGACGGGATATATCCATCGATATTGTACCGGTCCGGCTAACTTAGCCTCAGTTGCAAGATGAACCGTCAGGTGTATTATGATATCGAAGAATGACGGTAGGAAAATACGCTCAAACTTGCAAAGTATCAACGCAATAGAATTTTCTAGTTTATCCAGCGTCACAACATCCAGTGTTTTAGCACACAACTCTATGAAAAAACAACACAGGTCGTTGATTACTAGACCAACCGATTCGGGGAGAGAAGTCCTGAGGGCTAATGGAAGAAGATGCTCCACGATAACATGGTGATCATGACTTTTCAGCCCATCGATCTTGCCTTTCACAATTTTTATCTTCTTGCTGAATGATCCTGAGAAACTTGTGGGAACTTTCAAATCATGTAACACCTGCAGAAATCTTTTCTTCTCCGGTTGTGACATATGATAAGCGGCATTGGGAAGTACAAACTTGCCTGGTTTACCCGCTACCGGTCTAAGGTGCAATTCACTTCTTATTCCCCACTCCTGTAGATCCATCCGAGCATTCAGGTTGTCTTTCGATTTTTCGTCTTTACAAAGAAGCAAGTTAAGTATGTGCTCTGATACTCCCTTCTCTATATGCATGACGTCCATACAATGACGCACTAAATTTGTTGACCAGTACGGAAGCTTGAAGAAAATGCTTAACTTGTTCCAAAATAGTGGTTTGACCTGTTTTGTCGGATCCATCCCGAAGGTCACATTATTGTAACCATCCCACTGAGCAGTCACGTCCTCTCCGGACAATGGGGCCGGAGATCTAAGAAGCTCCTGATGACCATCAAAGTGAACAGCGTCTAACCTGTAGGGGTGGTCTAGAGGCAGGAAACGTCGATGGCCGCAATAACAAACCTTCCTGCTAAAATTCAAGAATTTCGATGTTGTGTGTTGATGGAAATGAGGACATGCTTTGTGACCATGTATAGACCAACCTGATAGCATTCCATACGCAGGAAAGTCACTAATTGTCCATATTAAAGCCGCACGCAGTATGAAGGTTGTATTTGTGTTTGCATCGTAAGTCTCTACACCATCAATGAACAAAGATTTTAACTCCTCGATCAGAGGTCGGAGATAGACATCGATATTGTTTCCCGGTGAGTTTGGTTCGTCGATAAGAAGAAGAATCATAAAGTATAATTGGTCCATAGCCAACCAAGGCGACGGATTATAAATTATCATTACAACAGGCCATGTGTTGTGACTTCCAGCCATATAGTTGAATGGGCAGAAGCCATCACTAGCCAGTCCGAGCCTGACATTGCGAGGATCTCTACTGAATATTGCGTGCCTCCTATCGAAATCCTTCCATGCCGGTGAATCTCTTGGATGGCTCATTTTTCCATCTTCACTTGGAGGAGCACGGTGATGCCAAATCATTGCCTCGGCTGTTTTCTTGCACCTGAATAGCCTCTGTAGCCTCTGTGTTATGGGAAAGTATCATGCTATCTTAACAGGTATATCAGGTTTCTTATCAGAATCTTTCGGCTTATACCTGGCCTCTCCGTATGTTGGACACTCTTTCAAATCTGAATTCTCTTTCCGGTACAACACGCAATTTTTAGGATATGCTTGAATCTTCTCACTTCATACCCAAAGCAGAAATCATCTTTTGGGCTCCGTACAAGCTGTCGGGTATGTTATTTCCTGGGGGCATAGAATCTTTCAAGAACGAAAGAAGTGTTGTGAATGACTTGTTTCTCCAACCATTTAGGCACTTAATCTGGAAAAGTTAGACGAACCATGAGAGGGTGGAATACTTTGCATTCTCATAAATTGGTTTTCTGGCATCATTCATGAAATTTTCATATTTATCCGCACGCGGTCCTTTACCGGAAGGAATGTCATCTTCGGTACGAATAGATTCACCTAGGGCAGCCTCTACCATATCCTCCATTTCTTCTGATGGAAATAAATTACCGCCTTCTTCTTCTGCCGCATTACCGTCTTCTCCTTCTTCTCCTACCGCATTATCGTGTTCTCCTTCTTCTTCTGCCGCATTACCGCGTTCTTCTCCTTCCCCGTGATATTTCTAAGTTGTATAAAGTCTAGTAAAACCATATTATACGATATGAAGCTCTACCAATTCTACCTTTTGCGGGTACTTATTCCCACATCTATCGCACGGGCAGAGAATCTTCTCTATCATGATCTTATTATGTGTGCGTGCAAATTCAATAAAAGCAGCAATTCCTGTGACAAACTTAGGTTGCATACGTTGTTGCTAATCCACATACATCCAGTCCTTAACTCTGACGTACTCATGGGCCATGTTAGACTGTATAATATATAAATTGTAGGTTATGGTGACTATATTGAGAAATCTAAGAACGGGATGGTTACCGAGAAAGGAGAAAATCCGTGTATATGCTTTGTGTGTGCGTTTGTCATTGAAAAGAATAAATTATCAATAATCAATGTTATATTTTAGGATACTCATGTATCACAGACTACGCTCTTGGCATTGCTTTTTCTTTTCCTCTCCTTTCCTATCAGCGAGAGGAGGCGAATAGAGGTCAGACAGGTAGAGTCCGACAGGGCAGTTAGTTTATGCATAAGTGAATGGAGGGGTTCAATATCGGGAACTAGAGTCCAACTCCCAAATGTCGTCTCGACGGTTGTTAGTATCGAGCTATACCATCCGATATTTAACAATAGTTCTATGTTAAGACGAATATCGAACGTATGTTAACCGATAGACGGGGACTAAGTGGCGCTTTGAGTTTCATATATGAGTATCGATGAGAATATGAAAGTTTCATATTATCATCGAGTATCATATATTGGTTTTAACTTGAACATTTTGAATCAGTCTCTAATGATGAGTTTGTTGTGTATTCTTGTTGTATGTGTGTGTTTCGGCTGTCGGGGGTAAGGCTTCTATCCCATTAAGAATGTATAGAGCGAACACTCATTCGCTTGTGCTTTCAACCGTTTCGAGTAAATTTCGGCAGAACCTCCCCGCTGTTCTCCGATTACATTGTAATAGAATAGATAATTATTTCAAAGCTGTGAAACAACGTTGAAATGAACATCTAATCTATCTTTGTACACAGAGAACCAGCGGAAAGGTACCGACGAAATATCTCGAAACAGATGAAAACACAAGTGAATGAAGGTGTATGCTTTATACATTCCTAACTTGTCCACACGGGACAAATCTATCGGTTATCATACGATTGAATCTTCTCGTCACATAGACTATATGACGGTTGTTAGTATCGAGCTATACCGTACGATATTTAACAACCTTCATATAGTTCTATGTCACGACGAATATCGAATGTATGTCAACCGATAGATGGGGACTAAGTGGTGCTTTGAGTTTCATATATGAGTATCGATGAGAATATGAAAGTTTCATATTATCATCGAGTATCATATATTGGTTTTAACTTGAACATCTTGAATCACTCTCTAATGGTGCGTTTGTTGAGTATTCTTGTTGTATGTGTGTGTTTCGGCTGTCGGGGGTAAGGCTTCTATCCCATTAAGAATGTATAGAGCGAACACCCATTCGCTTGTGCTTTCAACCGTTTCGAGTAAATTTCGGCAGTACCTCCTCGCTGTTCTCCGAGTACACTGTAATAGAATAGATAATCATTTCAAAGCTGTGAAACAACGTTGAAAAGAACATCTAATCTATTTTTGTACACGGAGAACCAGCGGAAAGTTACTGAAGAAATATCTCGAAACGGATGAAAACACAAGTGAATGAAGGTGTTTGCTTTATACATTCCTAACTTGTCCACACGGGACAAATCTATCGGTTATCATACGATTGAATCTTCTCATCACATAGACTATACGACGGTTATTAGTATCGAGCTATACCGTCCGATATTTAACAACCTTCATATAGTTCTATGTCACGACTAACATCGAACGTATGTTAACCGATAGACGGGGACTAAGTGGCACTTTGAGTTTCATATATAATATCGATGAGAATATGAAAGTTTCATATTATCATCGAATATCATATATTGGTTTTAACTTGAACATCTTGAATCACTCTCTAATGATGCGTTTGTTGTGTATTCTTGTTGTATGTGTGTGTTTCGGCTGTCGGGGGTAAGGCTTCTATCCCATTAAGAATGTATAGAGCGAACACCCATTCGCTTGTGCTTTCAACCGTTTCGAGTAAATTTCGGCAGCACCTTCCCGCTGTTCTCCGAGTACACTGTAATAGAATAGATAATCATTTCAAAGCTGTGAAACAACGTTGAAATGAACATCTAATCTATCTTTGTACACGGAGAACCAGCGGAAAGGTACCGACGAAATATCTCGAAACGGATGAAAACACTAGTGAATGATGGTGTTTGATTTATACATTCCTAACTTGTCCACGCAGGACAAATCTATCGGTTATCATACGATTGAATCTTCTCATCACATAGACTATACGACGGTTGTTAGTATCGAGCTATACCGTCCGATATTTAACAACCTTCGCATAGTTCTATGTCACGACGAACATCGAACGTATGTTAACTAATAGACGGGGACTAAGTGGCGCTTTGAGTTTCATATATAGGTATCGATGAGAATATGAAAGTTTCATATTATCATCGGGTATCATATATTGGTTTTAACTTGAACATCTTGAATCACTCTCTAATAATGTGTTTGTTTTGTATTCTTGTTGTATGTGTGTGTTTCGGCTGTCGGGGGTAAGGCTTCTATCGGTTATCATACGATTGAATTTTCTCGTCATATAGACTATACGAATTATTTAAATAAAATATAAAGTAACTGATATAACATGATTTTAAACGTATGAAATAATACATGCTTAGTTAGTTGCAAGTTGCAACTTGAGAATAATATATATGAAGAATTGAGCATTAAAGAACTAAGATGCATTAGACTTGAGATTGAGATACATACCTTCAACATAGAAAAGAAAAATCAATAAACAAGATGAATATAACATAAATTCAAGTTGAAAGAATATATATCAAATAAACTAACGAAGATCAAAAAGAATTGGAAAAATATAAATATGAAGTATCACGATTCACAACAAACATTGGTAAAAGAAAATAAGTTAACTAAATAATACATGCCTAGATGCATTCAAAGTTAAAACATAAAGATATAAACATAATGTCAAAAACTAAATCAAACCATATGACAATTTATCATCATAAAAAACCTAAGATTCTAACATACTAAAAAGTGACCGATAAACAAACCAAGTTCATATCCTAACTACGCCATTAACTATAACAAAAATCATACGCATAAAAGTCATCAATCAAAACATAAATCTAAAAATAATCTTCATTATCGTCTTCCTCATTTTCCGACTTGGATGTCGACATATAATCCTCCGACGATGACCCTATATTTTCATTTTTGACGACCATCCATATCCATATACGAAAATGATAACACCTATTCCGTTCCGTATCTGATACCAAAAATGGTAATTTTTGGCTTTATCGAGTTAATTTTTCCTAAAAATCACAACCCAACCCTAGCCCCAGCCCTAGCCCCAGCCAAACCCCAAACCCAACCCTAACCCTAACCCTAACCCCAGCCCCAGCCCCAGCCGAACCCTAACCCTAACCCTAACCCCAACCCCAACCACAACCCCAGCCGAACCCCAACCGCAACCACAACCCCAGCCCCAACCGCAACCCCAACCCTAACTCTAACGCTAACCCCAACCGATGCCTAACCCTAACCCTCATCGGTACCCAAACCCTGAACCCTAGCCCTAAAATAATCAAAAATTTGTTTAATTGAAGATTTACTAACCTGTGCGGTGGAGGAGACGATCGATTGGTGGTCGACAATGCGCGCAATCGGCGACGAGGAAGAACGAGGGCGGTGGCGACTGTTCAGTTGATAAAACTGCACATTTGTATTACATTTTTCCTACCATTTTTATATTAAAAAAGGACTTTATTATAATATATTATACATATGAGGGTTTATGTGTAAAAACATTATTTTCCATGTGTTAATATATTTTAATTATCATTTGGTAGGAAAATGTATGCAAATAATATTATTGGTCTAATCCTAGTAGAACAAAGTCTACTAAAATCTTATATGAGTTGTTGTGCAGATTATTTCCAAGTTGTTATGAAGGATTTAACAAACAAATCAATTTGTTGAAGAATATTTTCCAAATTAAAGAGCAAACTTGGAGACTAAGTCTGGAAGCAGCCGAGAAAATATTTTCAGATTCTGAAGATGCTTAGGAATGCCAAATGTCACCATCAGAGAGCCCAAGAAAAAAGACAGAGAGATCCCCACCATTGAGCGCGGATCCGCGGCCAAACCCACCCTGGGGCCGCGGATCCGCCGCAATGATGAGGAGTTGGAAGCCTATATTTTTGGAGATCAATTATTGATGAATTTTACCAACTTCTCAACAAAAAGAGTCTGGCTTCGCACTATAAAAAGGCACCGAGGGCCTCTTGGAAAATCTATCAAGCCGACGAGATCACGAAGTCCAAGACGGCTCACGCATCCACGCTGATCATCAACGGTTCATCTACCTCCTTGGAAGAGATCGAGAAGCAAACTAGGTTTTTGTAATCATTTTCTAAGGAATTAAGGTGTACTTGATCTTGTTGATTAATAAAGGTAGTTCTTTTTCTTATCCTATTTCGTCGTAGTTTAATTATGCAATTTCTCTCCATCTCTTTTTCTCCCAACATGCGCGAGTAATTCTCCGCTTGTTAGGGTTCGTAAGATTAGGGTAGGTTAATGGGTGATGAAAATAATTAAACCCTTTTTAAGTCCTATAAAGTTTAGGAACTTTATCAAAATAATCATTAACATCCTAATCGGGCGCGCTCGCAATTCTTTGCTAGTTCCGACCGCGATTAGAGATTAGATTAATGATTGTTTTGGTAAAGGCTAGATATGAACGGAGTTCCGTGTCAAGATAAGGGTTACGAGTGGGATTCCTTTTCCCTCCAGAAACCCTAATCTACACGCATCACCGTCGTTCTAGTTCTAAATCTATTAATGGATAAAAAGGTAACTTTTAATTAATCTTCCATAACTACTAAATCCTAACGAACCCTACAAGCCCTATTATTATATTATTTAAATCTCTAAAATAATCTAGATCTATATTTAACATTCTTGTTTAAAGTAGATCTAGAAACTTTTCACAAAATTCTTTATTCCTCCTCTCTTTTTCAACACATCTAAAGTAAGAATAAAAGGTTCAACGTTTCCCAGAGGACGACCCGTACTCATCTCGGTCTAGCTACGCGCGACACCGTTATTGATTGCGGTTAACTACAAACACGATTTTTCGAACCAATCAAATGGCGCCGTTGCCGGGGATACGTGCGTAATTTTTTTATTTTTACTATTTGCGTTGATTTCTTAGACGAGTCATATCATTATTAACACAAAACTGCAAATTGCATATTTAACGATTTGTGCGTGGATTTTTGCAAGGAGATCTGGAGTCACAGAATTAAGGGAAACAAGAAACAGAGACATTTTTAGAGATCCAGAGGAGCACAGAGGGACACAGAAAAAATTTCATCAAGCAATCCAACCACCTCGCGGCGGAAGCGCGGCAAAAAGGGCTTCCTACGGCGGAAACGCGGCGGCTTGAAGGGATTAGGGCTACGGAATTCTCTGGTAAGATTCTCAACTCCTTCTCTCTCTCCTCAAATCCAATAAAATCTATTTTCTGCAGGATTCTTTGCAAAATTGCGCCGCTCAAAAATCTTTTTGCAAAAGTTTTGTGATTGGTTTTGTTTTGCATATTTTAATATGGATTCTAAGGGGCAAAGACCAAATCAAGATTAGGTGGGGATTTCATCACCCTTCCTAAGCCCCACAAATCACAAACCGAGCATATAGCACAACCCTTCATTAATTTAAAAAATATCTAGACCAGACTCTAAGGACTGTCGAGCTCAATAGGAAAAAGACTAGTATAGGCATCGGCCGTTTATCCTAACTGACATTGCGGTGTCTAGGCTAGTGGTTTTTAATTAGGCCCACTGTAGTGGTGGTTCCTTCCCACTTACCTGGCTGTACTTGTCCGTGAAGAGGCGGTTTGAGGTCTATTTCTAGCCTTAGTTAGGAGCTGTCTAGAGACTGACCTAGGTAACCTTAATTCTAGGGTTGCTTGTGCATCTTAGGGAGATTTTTCTTGAGTCCCACTTTTTCAAAACAAGCCAATTTTTAAAATCACACACATGCTGCCACTTGCACTAAACCCGCTTAGTGCATGCTCGGCTGGACACGGGATCCTAGTGCCCGTCTTTTCCGCGTTCCTGCTATCGACACCGAAGTCGGTACTTCTTCATCTTCTTTTCCCCCACCACACACCACATCGACCGAGATGGACGGCACTCCATCAGAGTATAACACCACGCCGCCACCGCCCGCAGGTGCGCAGAATCCACCGCGCATCTCTCTCCAAGAGAGATGCTATCCTATTCGTGGTCCCCTTCCTACTTGTCTATCTCTTCTACCACCTAACGGGGATAATTTCGAGATTAAACCCCACTACATCAATCTGCTGCCCAAATTTCACGGGCTTGAGTCGGAAGACGCGTACGTTTTCATCACCAAATTCGAAAACGTATGTGCAATGATGGGTACTTCACAATTGACTTTAGATGCTATGCGCTTACGTCTTCTCCCATTCACACTGTGCGACTTGGCAGAAAAATGGCTTTATAATACTGCCGCACACTCTATCGCTAATTGGGATGAATTCGTCGTAGCATTTCTTAAGAAGTTTTACCCAAATCATAAGACTGCACATGTTAGGAGAGAGATTAACCAGTTCACCCAGCTTCCCAATGAACCATTTTGGAAGTGCTTTGAACGTTTCAAAGATCTGCTTGTCCAATGCCCCCATCACGGGATACAAAGATGGGATTTATGTCGGATTATATATGAGGGCATTAATCCAGCGACAAAGCAGATGCTTGAAACAATGTGTCAATGCAATTTCATGTCTAAAGATGACGGTGAAGCATGGAAATATTTGGAAGATCTCGCTGAACACACGTTGCAGTGTGAAAGCGTAAGACCACCTTCAACTAAGGGAGGTATTCACCAACTCGATGTTTCCATCGCAGTAAAAGCCGAAATGGCAGCGATGCAGAAGAAACTCGATGCTATGGAGAACAAATTTTCATCATTCTCCCTAAATCAGGTTACGCTTCCTAAGACCGTTTGTGGTTGCTGTTCGGATCCTTCACACTTAACGGAAGAATGTCCTATGAATGCTTCGTTTCAAGCTAATGCTGCTTTTCAGCAGCGACCTAGAAACGACCCTTATTCTTCTACGTACAATCAAGGATGGAGGAATCATCCTAACTTTGCTTGGAATCAAAACCAACAAAGCAATTATCAAAGACCTCCTCCACAGCAACCACAACCACAGAATCGGCCCCCCTTTCAGTCACAGAATTTCCAAAATCCGGCCAACATTTCTACACCACAAATAGCCGGTACTGACAACTCGCTTGCACAAACTTTGGATATGTTCATGAAACAATCCATGCAAAATTCGGCTGAGATAAGGTCTTCTATTGATACCCTAACGAAAAACTCCTCCTCCCATGGTGAGAGTATTAAATCAATAGAAAACCAAATCGCACAGTTAAACGCCGCAATGAGTGCGAGAGAAAAAGGGAAACTCCCATCTCAACCCCTACCGAATCCTGGCCATTCACAAAATCATAATGTGAATGCCGTCACTACGTTGAGATCGGGAATAGTGCTGAACAACCAAGTGGGTGAGCAGGTTGATGATAGTGACACATTTGATACCCCTTCTTCTTCTTCTTCCCCTAACTCGTCTAGTCTCCCACCTTCATCCGAGCCTATTCTCCGTTTTCCCCAAGGCTCAAACATTTCACAAAATCTATCTAAGTCGATTCCCACTCCAATTTTGGGATCGAATCCGTCGCCACAGTCTTCTCCACAAATGTTAGACCCAAAACTTATTGATCGTGCTCCATTTCCAAACCGATTAAGGGACAACCGACCTAACCCGCAAATGGAGAAGATTGTGGAAATGTTTAAGCAAGTTAGCGTGAATATTCCTCTCCTAGATGCTATTCAACAAGTCCCATCTTATGCATGAATCCTCAAAGACTTGTGCACTAGGAAGAGAAAAACTCAAGTGCCTAAAAAGGTTTTCATGACGAGTAATGTTAGCACAGCTTTTACCCAACAAATACCAAAGAAACGTAAGGACCCCGGCTGTCCTACAATCTCTATTTCTATTGGGGATAAAAATATAAATCGTGCTTTAGTCGATCTAGGCGCTAGCGTCAACTTGCTTCCTTATTCAGTATACGAGCAGTTAGGAATTGGAGAGTTAAAACCCGCCCATTGTACTCTCCAAATGGCTGATCGATCTATCACCAAACCTCGGGGCGAACTAGAGGATGTGTTAATTAAAGTCGGGGAATTCATATTTCCCGTGGACTTTATTGTTTTAGATACACAACCTGTGGCAAACCCAAGCAATCAAATCCCGGTGATACTTGGTCGACCCTTCCTAGCAACTTCTAATGCTGTGATTAATTGTCGTAACGGTTCTATGAACTTATCCTTCGGGAAAATGACAATTGAGCTTAATATTTACAAGCTAGGAAGTCAGCCATCAGAACCTTCTGCTCATTTGCTGGATGTTTGTTCCATCCACGAGATAGCTCCCGAAAGCTGTATGGATGAGGAACTTTGCTTTGATGTTCTCGACAACACTAATGAGACATCGTTTGATCTTGCACCACTTCACAGTGAGGATACGTTCAATGAGTCTGACCTTGAGATTGAACCCGTTGACTCGTTGCAAAAGTCAGCAGCACTTTCCGAGTCAATATCTTATGCAAGTTTTGAACCTCTTAAGGAGTCCGAATATCATTCCGTTACCCCTCCTTCTATTGTCTCTCCGCCAATTCTTGATCTCAAACCGCTACCTTATCATCTTAAATATGCATATTTAGGAGAGAATGAGACTTTGCCAGTGATTATTTCCGCTTCTCTAGCCTTAGAGCAAGAGAATGCACTTTTGGCAGTATTGAGATCGAATCGTGAAGCATTTGGTTGGACAATGGCCGACATCAAAGGGATTAGTCCCTTAATTGTTGAACATCACATACATCTGATGGATGAAGCCAAACCAACCCGAGACCCACAAAGACGGTTAAATCCCGTTATGAAGGAGGCGGTAAAGAAAGAAATCGTCAAGTGTCTTGATAGTGGAATAATTTACCCCATATCTGAAAGTCAATGGGTAAGTCCAATTCATGTAGTCCCTAAAAAGTCTGGCATCACGGTCATCACTAACGAGGCTAATGAGTTAATCCAAACACGCACCCAAACTGAGTGGCGCGTATGTATCGATTACAGGAAACTCAATGCCGCGACGAGGAAAGATCACTTCCCTCTACCTTTCATTGACCAGATGTTAGAACGATTAGCGGGACACGAATACTACTGTTTCTTTGACGGATACTCTGGTTACAACCAGGTCCCCATCGCCGAAAAGGATCAAGATAAAACCACTTTTACTTGTCCTTTCGGAACTTTTGCTTATAGACGCATGCCCTTTGGGTTATGCAACGCTCCCGCTACATTTCAGCGGTGTATGATGGGGATATTTTCAGATATGGTGGAAAATTTTCTAGAAATTTTTATGGACGATTTCTCCATTTTTGGGGACTCCTTTGAGGACTGCTTTCGTAATCTTGACGCTGTTCTTACCCGCTGTAAGGATAAGAACTTGACTTTGAATTGGGAAAAATGCCATTTTATGGTTCAAGAAGGTATTGTACTTGGACATATAATTTCACATAAAGGCATTGAGGTCGACAGAGCTAAAATAGATTTCATTCAAAACCTCCCTCGTCCCAATTGCGTCAAAAATATACGATCCTTCCTTGGTCATGCAGGATTTTATAGGAGATTTATTAAGGACTTTAGCAAAATTGCTAGACCCTTAACCCTTCTATTGGCCAAGGACACTACTTTTCACTTCAATTCGGATTGTGAGGCTGCTTTTGAATCACTTAAAGAATCACTCACTACAGCCCCTGTTCTATCATCTCCGGATTGGAACCACCCGTTCGAGCTTATGTGTGACGCATCAGATTTTGCTATTGGTGCTGTCTTGGGACAGCATATTGATAAGATGCCACATGTAATTTACTATGCAAGTAGGACCTTGAATGATGCACAAATAAATTACACAACTACCGAGAAAGAACTCTTGGCAGTTATATTTGCATTAGAGAAGTTCAGGCCCTACTTGATTGGCTCGCCTATTGTGGTTTACACAGATCACTCCGCCCTACGTCATCTTTTAACGAAGAAGGATGCAAAGGCCAGGGTAATACGTTGGATCCTATTGTTACAAGAATTTGATCTTGTTATCAAAGACAAGAGTGGATGTGAAAACGTAGTAGCCGACCATCTTTCACGCATCACTTCTTCGCCAACTGTGACCGTGCCGATAAATGACTCATTTCCCGACGAACAGCTCTTGAATGTATCCTACGAACCTTGGTTCATGGATATCGTGAACTATCTTGCGACGGGACTTATACCTAGCGATTGGTCGAAACAAGACAAACTTCGGTTTTTATCCCAAGTAAAATATTTTTACTGGGATGAACCATATCTATTCAAGTATTGTTCCGATCAAATCATTCGCAGGTGTGTCCCTAACGATGAATTCAAGAGCGTGTTATCATTTTGTCATGATCAGGCATGCGGCGGTCACTTTGGACCTCGAAAAACGGCGGAGAAAGTTTTGCAATGTGGCTTTTATTGGCCAACATTATTTAAAGATGCATTTGAACATTGCAAAACTTGTCCGCGATGTCAGCATTTGGGTCGGATTTCACGAAGGAACAAGATGCCGCTCCAACCTATATTGGTTGTAGAAATATTTGATGTTTGGGGTATTGATTTTATGGGCCCTTTTCCCAACTCCTTTGGGAATCTATATATCTTGTTAGCAGTTGATTATGTCTCGAAGTGGGTGGAAGCTATACCGTGTCGCACTAATGACAACAAAGTTGTCATTAAGTTCCTTAAAGAAAATATCTTTTCGCGATTCGGACACCCTCGCGCTATCATTAGCGACAACGGGACACATTTCTGCAATAGGTCTTTCGAGGCCTTGATGCGGAAATATTCAATCACTCACAAGCTTTCTACGCCCTATCATCCCCAAACAAGCGGGCAGGCTGAGATCTCAAATAGGCAGATCAAGCAGGTTTTGGAGAAGACGGTTTCTAAGAACCGTAAAGATTGGTCAACCAAATTGACGGATGCTCTTTGGGCATTCCGCACCGCTTATAAGACCGATCTTGCTATGTCTCCATACCGCCTTGTGTTTGGGAAGGCATGCCACCTCCCTGTCGAGATTGAACATAAGGCAATGTGGGCTATTAAAGAGCTTAATTTTGATCTTGATCATGCAGGCAGCTATCGGAAGCTGCAATTGAATGAGCTAAGCGAACTCCGCGATGAAGCTTACGATAATGCGGTGATAGTAAAGAATAGGACTAAAGTGTTCCACGATAAAAATCTTTCTAGAAAAACCTTCACATCGGGGCAACAAGTCCTTCTTTATGATTCACGTCTCCATCTTCATCCGGGTAAGCTTAAATCTCGTTGGAAAGGACCTTTTGTGGTGCGGTATGTACACCCGCACGGGGCGGTTGAAGTCGAAAATTTGAAAAACGGTTCGATTTTTAAAGTAAATGGGCATAGATTAAAACCGTATTTTTCTGCTGACCCCGCGGAGGAGCTCCTGTTTTTACAGGAGCCGCTTTATCAAAACTAAATTTCCTCCGCCTCACCTCCATATTTTGATAACTTTTTCACATTTTAAGAATGGAGGTGAGTGAAAAATGATTTGATTGAATATCTGTGCGTGTCAAAGAATAAGTTTGGGGGAATTTATCATTTAACTATTATTTTACCCCTTGTATCTCTCCTTTAGTATACAGGTCCATGTTCTCAAAAGGCTACATCAGTGAGGACACTGCTGAAAACAAGTTTGGGGGGGAGGTTTGTATTCACTGAATTATCTTTGACACCGGGCATTAAAAATTTTTTTTTAACAAAAGAATAGAAAGTGAAACATTACATCCAAAAGATAGGAATAGTTTAAGAAAACCAAGAAAATTAGAAGTTTTCTTATACGAACTAGTAATAAGTAGTTATGAGCTGTTGTCCCAAGGGTTAGTAAGATGAAGGAAGTCACTAATATGAGGATAAAAATAAGTCTGAAAAATAGTTTCTATTCTGGAAGCCAAACATTTGAATGTTGATACCCTACTATATGCACATACACACGTCTTGAAACTCGGGATAGTAGAGGATACCTTGAAATACTCTTTTCTAAAAGCCAAAGTATGAAGGAAATGATGAAGAAAATATAAAATGGTGAAAAGAAAAAAAATGAACACTAGTTTTGTATCGCCAAGGTAGCAATAAAAAAAAATATAGCGAGGTTGCCTCTTCACCTAGTGCCCTAAGGCCAACTGGTCTGGGAGTCACTGCTTAGCCTTATGTGGTGCAAGACAAGGAAAATATTATCACCAAATCTGCAAGCACATGAGTAATCTGTCGGTTAGTACCTCAAGAAGTATTAACGGTCGCATGAAAATGTGTAAGCAATTCTAAGTATTCATCAAAGTAAAAGTACTAAGCTGATGGACAAGAGTATGATAGCTTGAATTGAATTCTCTGAGTGTAGGGATGTTCTTTACACACACGTGGGGTTATATGATCAATGTTTGGACAAAAGATAGGAATGAAGAATAAAGACGATGTTTTATTGAGGGATGATGTGATTTCTAACATTTTTTCATGACTATTAAGATAGGGCTCATGACAACTGAAAAGCTAGTATAGTTGGAAACTCTTCTTTTCAAAGTATTTCTTTTATGGTTCTTATCTTTATATGTAAATTTCACCATCTTTCTTTTGTTATAGGATTTTGTGGGTGTAATCCGCTGAAAACCCTCAGGAGACAACACTCCTCCTACTAGGGACACCTAGAGGTTTAACGGCTTGTTGCACGTGCTCAGTGCAATCGTGTCTGCCTACGAAATTGTGCTTAGTTTTCTCCTTTCTTTTTTTCTTCTCTTAAATAAACTAGTTTGCTCGGGACGATCAAAGATAAGTTTGGGGGTATTTGTCCAGTTGATAAAACTGCACATTTGTATTACATTTTTCCTACCATTTTTATATTAAAAAAGGACTTTATTATAATATATTATACATATGAGGGTTTATGTGTAAAAACATTATTTTCCATGTGTTAATATATTTTAATTATCATTTGGTAGGAAAATGTATGCAAATAATATTATTGGTCTAATCCTAGTAGAACAAAGTCTACTAAATTCTTATATGAGTTGTTGTGCAGATTATTTCCAAGTTGTTATGAAGGATTTAACAAACAAATCAATTTGTTGAAGAATATTTTTCAAATTAAAGAGCAAACTTGGAGACTAAGTCTGGAAGCATCCGAGAAAATATTTTCAGATTCTGAAGATGCTTAGGAATGCCAAATGTCACCATCAGAGCGCCTAAGAAAAAAGACAGAGAGATCCCCACCATGGAGCGCGGATCCGCGGCCAAACCCACCCTGGGGCCGCGGATCCGCCGCAATGATGAGGAGTTGGAAGCCTATATTTTTGGAGATCAATTATTGATGAATTTTACCAACTTCTCAACAAAAAGATTCTGGCTTCGCACTATAAAAAGGCACCGAGGGCCTCTTGGAAAATCTATCAAGCCGACGAGATCACGAAGTCCAAGACGGCTCACGCATCCAGGCTGATCATCAACGGTTCATCTACCTCCTTGGAAGAGATCGAGAAGCAAACTAGGTTTTTGTAATCATTTTCTAAGGAATTAAAGTGTACTTGATCTTGTTGATTAATAAAGGTAGTTCTTTTTCTTATCCTATTTCTTCGTAGTTTAATTATGCAATTTCTCTCCATCTCTTTTTCTCCCAACATGCGCAAGTAATTCTCCGCTTGTTAGGGTTCGTAGGATTAGGGTAGGTTAATGGGTGATGAAAATAATTAAACCCTTTTAAGTCCTATAAAGTTTAGGAACTTTATCAAAATAATCATTAACATCCTAATCGGGCGCGCTCGCAATTCTTTGCTAGTTCCGACCGCGATTAGAGATTAGATTAATGATTGTTTTGGTAAAGGCTAGATATGAACGGAGTTCCGTGTCAAGATAAGGGTTACGAGTGGGATTCCTTTTCCCTCCAGAAACCCTAATCTACACGCATCACCGTCGTTCTAGTTCTAAATCTATTAATGGATAAAAAGGGTAACTTTTAATTAATCTTCCATAACTACTAAATCCTAACGAACCCTATAAGCCCTATTATT
This sequence comes from Agapanthus africanus, assembly GCA_030015575.1. Taxonomy (NCBI): domain Eukaryota; kingdom Viridiplantae; phylum Streptophyta; class Magnoliopsida; order Asparagales; family Amaryllidaceae; genus Agapanthus; species Agapanthus africanus. The sequence continues at coordinate 508,748,840 of JASDDO010000014.1, forward strand.
ATATTATTTAAATCTCTAAAATAATCTAGATCTATATTTAACATTCTTGTTTAAAGTAGATCTAGAAACTTTTCACAAAATTCTTTATTCCTCCTCTCTTTTTCAACACATCTAAAGTAAGAATAAAAGGTTCAACGTTTCCCAGAGGACGACCCGTACTCATCTCGGTCTAGCTACGCGCGACACCATTATTGATTGCGGTTAACTACAAACACGATTTTTCGAACCAATCAGCGACGACGAAACGGAGGACGGTGGCAACGACAAGAACGGCAACGAGAACGGCGACGCGGCGGGAACGAGAGATTTGGGGATTTTGGGAGTTATCGCGCGCGACAGAGAGATAATCAGCGTAGGGCATTTCTGTGCCTTTTTAATTAAATCCCCATTTTGATGCCCCTACGGATTAGTCCGTAGGTCATTGGTTTGTGGCTCCGTAGGGGAAAACAACAAATTAGGATTTAATATTTTTAAATTAAAACGTCCGGGACCGTAGGGGCAACCGTCTGGACCTACGGATTAGTTCGTAGGGCCAAAATAAATCTGCCCCTACGGATTTCATTATCCGTAAGGGCAACCCCCTATTTTAGTAGTGGGAGGAATCGCACCCTATTAGATATGGTGCATTCTATGATGAGCACTGCTGAGTTACCTATTTCCTTTTGGAGTTATGCACTGGAGGTAGCTGTAGACCTATTGAATATGGTTCCCACCAAATCTGTGCCAACCACTCCATATGAGATATGGAAAGGAAAAAGACCATATCTTAATTATGTTAAGATATTAGGTTGTCCGGCAATTGTGAAAACACAAAATCCGGACAAGCTCCAGGCGAGGTCAGTTCTGTGCAAGTTTATAGGATATCCCAAACATTCACGAGGGTATATCTTCTACCACTCCGAGGAACAAAAGGTGTTTGTTTCTCGACATGCCACCTTTGTAGAAAAGGGTTTTCTTTTGAAAGAAATTAGTGGCAGGGAGGTAGAACTAGAAGAAGTTCCAGCTATACAAACTACGACAGAAGATTTGGTAGAACCAAAGGATTCGATAGTTCCCAACGAATCTCAGCCTCTCCACCGATCTAGTAGGGTTCCACATCCACCTGAAAGATATTACGGATTCCTCATTGAAGGTGGAAGGGAGGATTGCATCATGGAAGATGATGACCCAACTAGCTTCGAGAACGCCATCACGAGTGGGGACTCTGTGAAATGGCTCGATGCAATGCGACCTGAGATGGAATCCATGTACACCAACAAAGTATGGACTTTGGAACTTGCTCCTGAAGGGGTAAAACCCATCGGGAACAAATGGATTTTTAAGAAAAAACTTGGTGTAGATGGAAAAGTTGAGAATTTCAAAGCTAGACTTGTTGCAAAAGGTTTTCGTCAACGACCAGGTGTGGATTATGATGAAACCTTTTCTCCAGTGGCTATGCTTAAGTCCATCCGGATCCTACTTTCCATCGCTGCATACCATAACTATGAAATCTGGCAAATAGATGTTAAGACCATCTTTCTAAATGGTGATTTAGAAGAGTGCGTGTGCATGACTCAGCCAGAGGGCTTCGTAGATAGTGGGAACAGCGGAAAGGTGTGCAAGCTGCTTAAATCCATCTATGGGTTAAAGCAGGCATCGCGGAGTTGGAACACCTGTTTAGATGTTGTAGTCAAAGAGTTTGACTTAATTAAGAACGTAGATGAACCTTGTATATACAAGAAGGTGGCAGAGAGTAAGGTTGTCTTCCTCGTATTGTACGTGGATGACATACTCTTGATAGAAAATGATGTTCCAATGCTGCACTCAGTCAAGCTCTTCTTATCACATAGATTCTCAATGAAAAATCTAGGTGATGCCTCCTACATCTTGGGGATTAAGATCTATAGAAATAGATCTAAATGGATACTGGGATTGTCCCAATCCAGGTACATTGACACCGTACTAAAGAGGTTTAGTATGGAAGAATCCAAGCATTGGAATTTACCCACGATCACAGGACTCACTCTCTCCAAAGAGATGTCTCCCAAGACTGATTTGGAGAGAGCTCGCATGAAAGGGATACCCTATGCTTTGGCAGTAGGCTCTATCATGTACGTGATGCCATGTACCAGACCCGATGTAGCTTACTCATTAAGTGTAGTGAGTAAGTATCAAGCAGATCCAGGAGAGAGTCACTGGACACCTGTGAAGAACATTCTCAAGTACTTAAGAAGGACTAAAGAGATGTTCTTGGTGTATGGTAACAGTCAACTCCATGTGGAGTCCTTTACCGATTTGAGCCTCCAGAGTGATAAGGACGACTCTAAGTCGCACTCGGGATTTGTCTTTACCCTCAATGGAGGGGCGGTTTGTTGGAAGAGTTCCAAACAGGAAACTGTGGTAGACTCGACGATGGAGGCTGAATACATCACTGCCAACGATGCTGCCAAAGGGGCTTTCTGGATGAAGAAGTTCATAAACGAACTTGTTGTGGTTTCGTCCATCGAGCATCCAATACCTTTGTATTGTGATAAGAATGGAGTTATGGCTTTGGCCAAGGAACCCAGGTCCCATCAGAGATCCAGGCACATTCTGAGGCGGTATCACCTGATCCGGGATATAGTTGATCGCCGGGAGATCGATGTCAGGAGAGTTGACACGAAGGACAACACAGCGGATCCACTCACAAAGGCCATACCTGTCATGACCCAAAATATTAGCTCGTGACCAGCACTTGAATCACGCAACGTCTAAAGGTGTAATGGAATTCAAGTAAGCTGAAACCCAGAAATCTAAAGCTTTTAGAAAAATAAAGGAGGCGAGGTTTTGAAATAAGGGTATAATGAAAACAAGTTTTCATAATGCATAGAAAAGGAACATGAATGATGAAGTGAAATTTACCAATTTGAAAACATGTTTCGTCTTTTAAAAATTTCGGCAGCACCTCCTTTGTATATTTTGATCCAAACCCACAAATACATAGGAAGAATAATGGCATTCCCAAGCGGGAGCTAGCTCTTCGCCAAACGGCGGATCACAACCACGCAATACAGTATAAATAAGTATACGATACCCAACGGCGAAGTTCACCACAAGAAGATAAAGAAATGAGCAAATATAACCCCAAAAGTGAATGTAAAACCCATCGCTCAAATCTCGCAACTACAAGTCTCACTAAGTCTCATTACTTAAACAAATTCTAATTTTGATTGATTGATGGAGTTAACTAGATACAATATGAAATATAATACAAGAGTGGGTACGATACAAATGCCCCACCTACCAATGCAAAACACCCGAATGGAACTGTATGCCAGCGAAGCCGCTACTGATCCAAGCGGTCAACCAGCAAGAACTGTGGCACAACGGGGGTGAGTTGCCAACTCGTGAATAGAAATATATCTACAAGTAGAAATTGAATAAACAATGAATCCTTAGTCAACTATATCATACTGGTAATACTATGATATCTTGGGTGACCGGGTCGTATATGTGCCAACAAGGTCGTCACTACCTATGTGCATGCGGATAACATCCAACAGTAATAATCAATGCATGTATATGGGTATCTTCCAACCATAATCAAGGTATGCAGATATGTGGATCTCGTCCACCCATGAATCAATGTCTATAAACATGTGTATAATCTCCCATAGTAACATCAGTGTATGTATGTATGTATGTGGATCTAATCCACGCGTCAACCACTGACGCAACAATATCATGCATGTAAATATCATAAAAGAGTGTGCATGAAAGTATGAGGATATATATATCAACGGTGTCCCTCCCGACACATCAAATCATGGAACCTGAGTGCCTATCATCGACACTCGAAAACATCATGAAAACCGTGCCAAGCATCAGCACGTAAATCCTCATATATCTCAGGCGCCGCATCCTCAGTTTGGCCCTCAGGCGCCGCACTCCCTGGTCGGCCCTCATATTCATCTCGCTACTCCGGTCGGTATCCTCCGGATAACCGCCGAGTCTACATACAATCACCGGTAGGTAGTGCTCCCCCTGCCGGGCTCACCGTCTAACATATACGAGTCTTCTTGCCCCGGGGTACCTCACCGGGTCCACCATGTACCCGCAGACGGTGCCTACCACTCCTCGAATCGGGTTTCACATGCCACTCTCAGAACCGAGAAAACACATGTTGGACGCACTGAAATATCATATCAAGAGAAACCGGGTTTTTAAAACAACACATAATCTCATTTGAAATATCCACGGTTGTCAAATCCAGAAATCTCATGAAAACAGCATATCTCAATGCGTAAAATAATAGAGCATGATGTATGCGACATGTAAAAAGAAATGCGAGCATATCCGTGTATCATGCAATCTGGAATAGTGATATGACACATTAAGGGGAAAACCGCTCTTTTAAAATGATTCCAGTTTTTAAAATATGACTTGCGGTTCCCAATTTCCCAATAAAACAAGTTATCTATATAGGTACAATATGAATATGCACAAGTATAGATGTACAATGCATGTAGGCACAAATATGAATATACAATGTGTATGTGCACAAGTATGGGTGTATCAAGGTATATGTACACCAATATGGATATACGAATGTGTATATCCGTAAGTATGAATGTATCTATGTATATGTCATGATGCAACAACTCTACTGTGTAGTGACATGGCAATTATCGATGATGAAGTGTGTGAGCCAGCAAATATGTGTACGTGTAACATACGCATCATCGATAATGGTGCAGGTGTACTATCACAGGTATATGCGATGCAATAATAATATCATGAATGCAGCAAGTAAATCATCAGCTAACAGCTATAAGGTATACATAACTATCATATGTCCGAGTCGGTGAATCTATCAATCGGCATCTAGCCCAAAAACATCGCGTACGGTATAATCCATCATACGACAACCTCTAGTCAAGGGTAAGGATCAATCATCATGTCAACTTATCACGCACGGAATATCATCGTGCGGCGGCATTAAGCTAATAGGGATCCTATCATCCTATAAGACAAATGAGGGTACGGCCTAATATCACATATGGCCTATCATCCATGATTCACAACATTCTATAAATATATATATATATATATATATATATATATATAACCCTATATACCTATGTCCCAAGTCACATCTGCAATAATGTAACGCCTTGAAAAGTCGTTTTGGTGTTTTCCTGAAAATCGGTGAAAATTCGGTATTTTTCCGAAAACCGTCTTTCTCGTTATTTTGCAGTTTAGGACTAATTATACCTAAAATGGATAGATAATTGATTGTTTTTAGTAGCTAATGAGTTACTTGTGAAATTTTGGTCATTTAAAAAAATTTCCCTATTTTTCAAATTTTTAATATTATTTTAAGCCGATAAGAAATACATTAAATTAGCGATAAATACAAATTTTTCTGGGCTAATTTTAATCTTTAAAATTATGTTAATTAAAATCTAGTTGTAACATAAATTTTTAGTATTTTATTTTGATTTTTAACTAATTTTTATTATAGGAAACGAAATTTATTGAATTTAAGCTTAAACTTGCAATTTTTGACTTGTAGGGGGTCTTTTTGCATAAAATTTCTTTTGTAAAACCCCTCTCTCTCTTCCCTTAGCCCTAGGCCAGCCCCACCATCATCAGGTCCAGAAAAAAAATGCCATGCTCTTTGACTTTATTCTTGTGTGGAAATGAGGGTATTTTTAAAGGTTTTTGAATTGTTAATTAGGTATGGTCTTTTGTGGGTTGGTAGGAGTTGACCAAGACTTTTCCCACACAACCCACACCATCCCCTTCCCTTGTTCCGGCCGAAATTCCAGCAGCCCCCTTCATCTCCTTGATCTTTTCATTTTTCTTCAAAAAATTCATTAAGTTGCTTCAAAAATTCAAGCTAAAACTCACAAATTAAAACCTCATTCTTCATCCCTTTTTCGATCACCTCTCTTGCCTAGAATTATGGTGCTAGGAGGCCATCATTGAGGCAAATTTCTTCTTGCTAGATCCATAGGTTTGAGGTATAATTTCTACTCTTTTAATTTGTTATGGTTAGAATACTTTAATCTAGTTGCTTATTATTAATTTTAGTGTTAATCCTAATCTAGTTTTTTTAGTTAATGATTGAAAATTAAACTAGGGTTTCTTGAAACCATGTTTTAGTCAATTAAGTCTTTTTAATTAACCTAGTTGTTTACTTAACCAATTTATATGGTTACTTTGCTTAAGTGGCTTCATATTAAGCTAATCTATGTTAAAGTTGTGTGAAATTTTCATTAAGGTTGCTAATTATGAAAATCAAGAAAGGTTTTGTTTATGGAAATTAGGTTTTTAAGCATAGTTAATGGTTTAAAATTAGTGTAATGGCTAGCTAGTGGGTTAGTTTGGATTGTTGTGTTGGATTGTGTTAATTTTCTCGCTAATTGTCGATGTTTGCACCAATTTTGCAAACTTCTAGCTTACTAGGTTTTTATTATATTATTGTGGCGATTTAATTGCGATATCTAGAGTATTTTGTTGGCTTATCCTATGACATTTAGGATGCGTGAGTGCGGATTTTTAAGTAATCGGGTTTTAGTTTTGCCGGACGACCAAATCGGCGATTTTTACAGTTTTTGCGATTTTTGCGTGTGTTCCGCGCACTTTGTGCACGTTGTACCTAGCTTGTGAACGTTAGTAGTTTCGTTTGGGTTTTGCGTCGTTCTTGATATGTAACCTTATGTTTGGTATTGATGTAAATTCCAGGTTCGGTCGCGGAGACGTCAGACGCGGCTCGAAAGGGGAAAGCGGTGATCGGACGTGACTAGCTAGGGATTTCGGTGAGTAGATGTAACATCTACGGGGGACTATCGTTGGATGGCGCAAGTCGCCCGATAGTTTTAGTACCTTAAAAAAAGATTCTTAGTAATGTTAGTAGTTAGGGGTGTAATACTTGTATGATTATTTGCTACATTCATGCCCTATATTGATATACATATACGAAACCATTTTATAGGACACCGCACCATTGCTAGGGTTTTTTTTATATGCAGCACGAGCACTATTCATGCTTACATACACACCCTGGTAATTGCCAGGCCACCACACTAGATAACCTTTAAATTTAAACCTTTTACTATAATTGATACTTAAACTTACGCTATTGCTTTAATTCCTTAAAATGAAATCGTAGAATTGCTATTCATGTGCATGTACTTCATCATATTAATTGTTCACGCCTAATCTATCAATCATACATCACAACTTGATTATTGACACCATATGCATTCATTATCATTGGCATATGCATTTATGAGGATTTCATGAGATTTTGTGATATTCTGGATTTCGGGGGAAAGCCGCAAAATTTCTAAACTTATTATATTTTTAAAATATGTAAATTGCGGTTTTCTAGTGATGTAAGTGTCGTCCACCATGAGTTTGCTGTGGTTTTCGAGCCCCGTTTTGAGGAGTTGGATGAACCGTCTCGGGTACATGGTGGGCCCGGTAAGGTACTCCGGGGCAAGAAGCTCGTGTTGCTGACGATGAGCCTGGCAGGGGACGGATTACCTACCGGTGATTTCATTGGGCACGACGGATATCCAGAGGATACCGACCGGGGCTGCGAGAGGATGGGATATTGATATTGAGATAGGTCAGCCGGATGGCTGAGGCCAGAGACACTATGACATGGATTTATGAGATTTGAGACAGCTTTTAGGTGTCGTTGCTGGACACAGGTTCTTGTCGATTCTTTGAGTATTATGCTGGCATTCTAAAAGAGTTTTAAAAACAAAAAGAGATAAAATGTTTCTTATATATACCTATTGAGACCTCAGATATTCATGTTGCATACATACTAGTACACTGATGTTGTATACACACCTGCTAGTGCATCCAGTCATACCTGTAATAGAGATGCTAGAATACTTGTGTGCATGCATGCGATAGCCTGTGTAGATGTTATTTATTACTCACGAGTTGGCAACTCATCCCCGTTGTGCCACAGCCTTTTTCAGGTCCGCTCTGTCAGTACAGTAGCGGCGGGCGCACTTGCTTATTTTGCTCTCTTGCCTGGACTCGAGGTTTTGCTCTTAGGTGGGTTATATTATTATTTTTGCACCACCTTGTTTATTCTTTGTATCTAGAGCACTCCATCTACTGTATCTACCAGCATTATTGTATATTGACCTAGAGATGAGACTGTGAGATTTGTGGACTTTTATACTGTATTTTGGGGTCGAGCTCACTTGAGTCGACATGCTGTTTTTCTTATGCTTCATTATGATTATTTTGCATGTTGTCATTTTATATTGCATGGGATTTGTGACCGCCTTGTGGCGAAGAGCTAGCTCCCGCTTGGGGATGCCCTATTTTGTTGGATTCATATATATTCTTGTTGTACCCATTTTGGGGGCCAGTATTTACAAAGAAGACTCTGCCGAAATTTTCGGAAAAATTGGTACTGTTTTTAAAAAGGGTTTTACATGACTTATTTGATAAACTCGCTTTCAATTGATTGGGTTTTCTTCACTCTTTTTCTTAATTGGTTTTGTTTTCTAGGCTTTGGCTTACTTATTTTACGGATGTCTTGAGACGTTTCGTAACTTAAGTGCCGATCATGTTCCGTACCCTGCGGGTCGTGACAAAGTTGGTATCAGAGCGATAGGTTTTACCTTTTTGAGTGTAGGATGACCCTTGGTAGATGGAGTACGTGACTTAAGTAGGGTAACGTAGCGTATGTATGTCCGCGGCATACTTGCGATACGGTACTCCGCCTAAGTGACTTTAGGATACTCGCTTGAAATTCCTTCTTCAATTTCGTGTATCCTATGATTCTATTGCACTGTTCTTATTATCCGTTTTCCTGTAACAGCCACTATGCCGCCGAAGGCTACGAGGGCACAGAGGGCTGCCGCCAGAGACGAGATTCGAGCTGGCTCGTCCGAGACTAGGACTGAGCAGGGTGGTATGCCTACGCCACAGGGATAGACCGATCCACCTTCCCCAGGCCGTATGGATAGGCTCGAGACTGGTATGGAGGAGTTGCGACAGATGATGGGAGGCATGCAGGAGCTACGTCAGATGGTAGGATCCCTAGTTGCATCCAGTCGTACACCGAGGCCGGATGACGTACCTACTATATCACGGACGACTATGATACCTGCTCCTACTACTACCACCGTGGCCATTCCGGTTTCGCTATAGGATTTCATGAGTCTGAGACCTCCAGTATTCACCGGCACCGAGGCAGCGGAGGACCCACAGACGTTCCTTGACAGTTTAGCCAGGATCTACCGTTCGCTGAGATGTTCGGATGATCGATGGGTAGAGCTTGCGAGTTTCCGACTAGAGGGTCATGCGCAGACATGGTGGGAGTCAGTCTTGAGAGATCGAGCTGCAGGTCTACCGCCTATGACGTGGGCCGAGTTTACAGCGGTCTTTCTAGCTCGTTTCCTTCCAGAGAGCTTTCGTGACGCCAGAGCTCGTAGCTTCGAGGACTTAGTCAAGACACCTGGGATGACGGTGTCTGAGTATGACATCCAGTTTACACAGTTATCCCGATATGCTCAGTATTTGGTGGATACCGAGGAGAAGATGGTGAAGAGGTTCGTACACGGACTTGATGCCCAGCTATATCTTGCCATTGGCGCCCAGCACTACGACACTTATTCAGCTGCTATGGATACGACATTGCGGATGGAGGCACGCATATCACAGACTTCGGCCGTTTCTGGCCGAAGAGGATTCGCACCGATGTACCGTCTCGGAGGCAGCGCGCCAGATTCTTTCCGAGAGATAGGCCTGGCAGAGGATTTGGGCGGGGGACAGTTATATGGTTCTTATCCCCAGGGGCAGCAGCCGTCGCCAGGGTGTTTTGGGTGCGGGAGTTTGCACCATCTTGTCAGAGACTGTCCGGCGAGACGACAGGGAGCAGCGACAGTTCCGCATGTGACCCTACCACCATCGCCACCCCCTCCTCAGAGAGCCCTACTTCCTACAACAGGAGATGCTCCACGCCAGTTAGGTGCACCCAGAGGCCGTGGACGCGGCGGTCCTGTTCAGAGAGGACGAGGAGGCAGAGGCCGAGGTCGAGGTCAGCCCGCTATCGGTGGAGGACAGGCCCGAGTATTTGCTTTGACACCGCAGGATGCGCAGGCATCCAATGCCGTTGTGACAGGTACCTTGCCAGTTTGTTCTTTCGACGCCCGGGTATTATTTGATCCAGGTTCCACACATTCGTACGTCTCTACACACTTTGCACCGATGTTGGGCCGTGAGTCTGTTAGTGTTTATGCCCTAGAAGGCCATTACTGTATCATACTAGCTTGTATATTACTTAATGGAAGCTTGGGATATTCACATGTATATAACAGTCTTGCTAAACATGGTAGTATGCTACGTGGTTTTTCTATCTTAATATGTGAGTATACGTATTGATAGAGCTCTTGGGATCTTGCTTGTCTACCAGCGTTGTGATGGCAGTCACACTAGTGGGGGCTGGGTAGTCTACAAGCACATCCTCATTCAGGTCCCTGGTCGTTGGATTATCGAGACAGAGCATCGATACTCCGGAGTAGACTAGTGTGTACGCTTCTCATCCCAGTTGGGGAGATGGTCTGTCCCACAGCCGTCAGTACGTCGTACTGGAGATAGTATACAGGTGCTCGTTGGGTTACGGGTACACCGGACATGACTCACAGGGAACTGTTGGTTGGTTTGATACCAGTCGTCAGTGAACAGTTCCCAGGTGACATGAGTACAGCGTAGTCCGCAGACTTGACACTGCTACTTCGCCTCGAGTGTGTCCCACTGTTCTTAGATTGCTACCCTACCACGGCTCAAAGGAGTCGTGCAAACAGGTAGCAGTTGGGTGCAGTCCCGAGCACTTGGAGGCAGTGGCGGTTAGACAGGATTCGTCCCTCCCGGTATTAGGAGTAGATATCGTGCTGTGTCAGAGAGCCATTACGCAAAGTCCTTGGCCAGGGCAAGCGAGATTTGCTGGTAGGTTCCAGTAGTTTCTCAGGGTGTAATGGGCTTCCCTACGACACGACTTATACCGCTATTAGGGGACTGACGTTTGCCGCCCCCTAGGCCCGATATGCGATAGTCTTGGACGAACGGACCGGACTGTATGGAGATTGTCACATCAGACTCAGTAGGAGTTCGGATGGGTTTTCTCATCGGCCTTCTTATCGACAACTACCTGGGGACCGTTACGTACAGCTAGTGCCGCTTGCGGTCTGTGGTTAAACCCACTGCCAGCGTAGTAGTCGAGTCTCTAGAGTCCCACACAGAGAGTTTCCTACTTCAGGCAAAACGATATAGAGGTCGCATGGTTTTGCGACAAAGGGTTCGGACGCATACGTGCGTTTACGCACGTACGACTTTCGGACAGTTTTTACCAGTCGGCTTTGGTTTAAGCCAGCTACTGGTATCCGGTTATTGGATTTTTACAGTCTAAAGTTTTTCCGTATTTTTGCGGATTGGAGGGGCGTTCTCGTAATTATACGAGAAGCTTCTAGAAGATGTGACTAAGGAGGTTACTTATGGATAAGAAAGTGAGTCATGAGGTGATTCATCATTATCATTAATTGCACCATAAATGATAATGACACATGCTTAATGAATCACCTCTTTTCATTTATGAAGCATGCTTATTCATTTCTTTTATTCATTATTCTTAAATAAGAATGCTTCATAATATATTATGATACACTCTCTCTCTTCTCATAATCTTATCTCACATTCTCTCTCCTCAAGCTCTCATCTTCAAGAAACTAATCCTTAATCCTCATGTGTTGAGATCAAAGGTTTAGTTAGACTTAAACATCCATTACCTTCACTCTATATCATCCTTTCTTCTTTGATTAGCAATCAAAGTAGATTAGTTACCTCAAGTTAGAGGTGTAGCTTGGTGTTTTGCTCTCGGGTGGATCGTCTACTACCTAGAGAAGGTCGAGGAGAACAAAGGAGGACACAAAGACGAAGGACCGGTTTCGATAGGTATAATCCCTAATCATAGTAGTTTAGAATAACTATATGTTTGGTTAGTTATCGTTTAGCTTCGATTTAAGCGGTTAGTCGATGTTCGTTCTTTAAACATGATCGTTTTTGAAAATTCCGCCTCCCCATAAGTACTGGGGTGTACTACATCGACTTACAGTGGTATCAGAGCCTCGCTAAACAATAAATAACTTGATTGCAAATTTGTACGAATTTCGAACGGAAAAACGAAGCCGGAAAACCCTAAAATATTTCAGTTTCTGTCGAGTTTAAAATGATGTCCTAAAATTGTTCAGGGTTGCTTAGAAAGCTAGAAAGGAATCCAGGAGAACACCCAAGAAATTCGAGCCCATGACTCGGCTAAAGCGCCGCGGAAGGGCGGCGGATCCCACCGATCCGCCGCGCTTGCGCGGCTCAGTTGCCGAGTCATGGACTCATCTTTCATGTGTGGGTCCCCTGTGATATTTGGGGTTTTCTGGAATATTTAATATTTGCTCAGGTTACTGTTTAACAGAGCAGATTTTGGAGCAATATTGATGTTGTTTAATCGATCGAAATTGTACAGTATTTGCATATTGGATTATATCTGTGATTGTTTAATGTGTTCGTAAACCTCCCCTAACTGCTAGTATGTCGGTTGGCAGGGGGTTGCACATTTCTGAAATGGTTATATCTGTTTGTGCATATAAACTGTATTGGACTGTTGTGGTGTATAGCCGGGGTTAGCAATGGGTTATTGTTTAATTCATTTGTTGTAAATGTAATTTGTTGTAATATTATTATTGCGGGGCACTTCCAGGTTGCGGTCGTAGCCACCGTTGTATTATTTCATTTTACTGTTTTTGCTCTTAGGACTGACCCAAGGTGGGGTACACAGACTGCCGGGTGGGTAGTTTGCCGTACCCGTAAGGGGTCGAGGGTGGGGTAACGGCTATTCATCATAACTGTGTAATATGTCTTTTCTTGCAGGCTCAAAAGAAATACAGATTGCTTGCAAATCCAATATTGTTTATCTATGTTCTGGAATGAATATCATTGCGTCAGACGAATGTAAAATATCTATATATAATGTAGCTATTTAGACGTCACTTATGTTTTACACCCGCGCTAGCCCAGCCCCCGCTCTGTCCTTAGTTAAGTAACCTAACGGGTGATGACGGGACCCCGTGGCGAATGCGGATGGCATAAGAGGACGTTGTATTTTCGTTGTTTTCTGCAATGATAGGTTAATGATGGGACGCATTATCTA